>CM063504.1:124865368-124880368 GCA_032207245.1 Pardosa pseudoannulata
ACGAGAGGGCAAAAATGTAACAAACTTAAAAAAAAAATACCTGCGTGGGTGCGAAAAATAAAATAGTTTCCGATTATCCGCCGATTTCACAATTGAAATCGAAATGGGAGTTTGATGACGTTTCCCGAGAGAGAAATCCGTGGCGCTAATGACGTCCAAGTTTTATTTTTTTGGCCGTGCACGATGAGAAGACGGTTGTGGGATGGGATCGGTGCACCTTTTATGGCCGTCGGACGGTGTGAAGAGAACAGGCCCGACGGATGACGCTCGGCTTCGGATTTTTATCTCCCTGATAGCGATCCATTCATTTATATTTCCATGGGGTGCTGTTATTTGTGTCCGTCACGTTTTTATGAAGGAAGAGCGTTACACTCGATCTCGTTGCTCGGGAAGACCTAACAAGAGGGTAAAGGTCTAAGACCTCGAGATGATGTTTATGTGGTAAGAACTGATTTCACTAAACCCAACTAAATACTGAAGTTCCACGTATAATAGAAAGTTTTTAATTACAATAAAATCGCAGTATCAATCCAGACTATCTCATCCCACGCACACTAACTTCTGCCAATACCTACACTCAGTACGGGCATTGACATTCGGTACCAGAATCTGTAGGTGGGATTGTTGAACCTGTTGTCATGGGCGTTTATGTCTATTTGGAATTTAATTTAACCACTGGGCTAATTAGGCAAAACACATGAATGTCGACTAGTTATCTTCTGGAGAAAGGTTTTAAAAAGATTCTGGGTGCAGTAAATATCATTGTTATATAGAGGCAAAGATAGAATAACGAACTATAAGCTGTATAAAGAGGCAGATATTATCAACTATATTAAAGTGAGTCGCATTAAATTTGCTGGTTACATCTGCAGAATGGAACTGTGCTCTTTAACATTCAAAATTGTCAAGTTCAAACAGTCTAGCACCCGTCTTACAGGCAGGCCCAGACTATGATGGATTAATTGTATTGATGAGGACTTTAAAGTACTAAGAATGATCTACTGAAACACCCTAGCGAAGAGGAGAGTGGAATGGAAGAAGATCTGAAGAAGGCAGTAGCCATTTAAGAGCTGTCAAACCAATAAATAAGAAGACTAATTGGCCATAAAAGAAGTTTTAATAAGATATAGCTATCAGCGGTGACCATTCTCAGCTTAGCTTGTAAAAAATGGTTTTGGCTAAGCAAATAAGAGTCACAGAGCTGTACATATTACTAACTGTATTGTTACCTGACCTCTACAGACTTAGTTTTTGTTTGGATATTATTTTAACTTTATTGCTGTTACTCATACCCTGTACGAGGTTTGGTTTGGAGAGCTTCGGTCTACTGTTTTGCTACGCGAGGGCTAATGAAACCGGGACCTACTGCTACGAACATCCATGCCAGCAGAGAGATTCGAACCGCGAACTCCGGTACCGAAGAGCAACACTCTACTATTCAGCAATCGTTCACCTCCCCTCCCCTAGTTATAGGAAAAGTCCAATAGTCCTGTCCAACATGCAATTGGCTCATAGCTAAGGGTAATATGCAACTTTAAAAATTACTGTGGACGTATTATGCGAAAAAACTATCTCCAGTATTTGTTTCTAATCAATTATTAACTAGCTTGAAATTTGATAAGTTATCCTGACAACACGCTGCAGGAAGATACCAAGATAATCACGTATGAATTATGATTTAAAAAGGTGAAAATGCTTAGGGAAGAAATCTGAGAGATCACACAATAGTAGTTAAAGATTAAATAATGCCTGAATAAAAAATAACTGCATGGTAATGGCCAGAGTCCGCAATAACAAAAGTTAACAATATTGATGATTATATGAAAAAGTGTCATTGCTAAAAAATGATCACCTTTTCTTCATACAGCCCATGACAAGGTTTCTCCATATTATTTTATTCAAATGCTTAGGCAATCAATTTTGAGTACAGTTTTTATCGATATGCATTTTAAATAGTTTATATAGCTTACATATGTATTTGATATATCCTTTTAGAAATTACATCAGGATTATATGTATGATTCCAAACAATTACAACTGTTCGTACAAATGGAAATCCAACACGCAAGCTTTGACAACAGCAAACAACATTCTGCATACCTGTAACTCTTAAGAAAGCTATCAGTTCTTAGGAAAAATGCAGTATAATTTTTTGAATAATAGCACTAAATAATATTAACAACAGCAAAATTATAAAAAGTAAAATAGAAATATGTAAGCCTCGCAGATTTTGATGTGCGATGGACAGTCCCATACTCTTTTACTTTCAATCATCACATTTGTTTAACTACAAATTAATTAAATAAGTAAGAAATCTAATTATATAATAAACAATTGAAAATTTATTTTTAAACTACTGTTTAGAAAGGGCTGGAAACTAACAGCATTTGAATTAAGATTCAAACACAAGGTGAATGCTCATGCAGTATTAAGTAAACAATAGATGGAAAAAGAAATATCCCCATTATTAGTGTCAAAAAGATCAGAAATAAAAAGTTTTTAAATTTGTTTAAAGCATACGCCCTCAAATAGACAATTAATATGTATCCAATAGCTTAAATGTTAACTAATAAAGACAAAATACATTAAATTAAGAATGCAGAAATAGCTTAACCTTAAAAATACACAAATAAAACAGATAAGCTAGGAAACAGCTGTCACTTTACTTAACTTCTTCAGATGAAGATAAACTCCCGTGTATGAGGAGAACTGCGGAGAAGCAGATTTATTACACTAGGTAAAAAAAGTTTATTAAGCTTCGGAACCAACTATC
Organism: Pardosa pseudoannulata; assembly: GCA_032207245.1. NCBI lineage: Eukaryota > Metazoa > Arthropoda > Arachnida > Araneae > Lycosidae > Pardosa > Pardosa pseudoannulata. Next base: position 124,868,142 of record CM063504.1, read on the forward strand.
TCCTGTACTTAATATCTTTATTGGTACATTTTAAAGGGTAATCTCTCTTACCTAATATTAAGGACTCTTATTTACTAGCAAGGACAAACAACTTCAAAGATAAAATTTTGAACTTTAATTAGCATGTGTGAAGCCCTTTATAACGCTTTACGATCAGAGAGGAACCGACTAAACAGTTTGAATAAGTGGTAAGAACCATATGCAAAATATTGTAGAATATGATTTCAAATAATCTTTAATACAAATTATTTCTGTCATTCGTTTTGGTTTAGTTTGTAGTTTTGCTACATGAGCTCTATGCCAATCGTTTTGGAAATGAATACTAAAAGCTATTGAAAGTTGATAGAAGGAATAGAAGTAGCTTAGAATTTTCACTAAAATAAATAGCTCTAGCAGATAATATATGCATTATACAAGATTAACACTAAATTTAAGGCCCCAGCCAATTTGACTCATTAAAAATTCGATCACTATCTATCTATATATATATATATATATATATATATATATATATATATATATATATATATATATATATATATATATAAATTTAATATTACTTTTCAGAAACATACGTTGGTTTTTAGTTAAGTCATAAAATATATGTAAACTTTCATTTCTCTTCCCCACAGACCCCTTCATTTTTCATTATCAAATGTGGTATACCTATTATCACGGTTGTGAGCCAATTTGACTCATAGAATGGTTTTTACAGTTAATCGCATAACATGAAACTTATTGGTCCTACGAGGCCTAGGATATTTTCCAATAGGCTGAAGAGCTAAGAAGTAAATATAGAAAAAAAAAAAAAGGCGAGAACACATCTATTCCAATGACAGAAATTCATGCTACTGACGCACAGAATAATTGTCAAGTTCAACAATCGTGGAAAAGAAACAGACGTAAATACCATTGTGCTAAATATAATTAAAAAGTTTGCGAAAAATGTGTTTCAAAAACAGATTTTATATGTAAAAAATATTTTCCATGAATTTTTTGATAATAAACATTTTATTTAAACTAATTTGGAACTATTTTCTTTGCAAAAAACTTCAATTTTCTTATGAGTCAAATTGGCTCACTTCAGCAAAAATAGGTATATGATGAACATCCGTAAATCTATTGTTAACACTCTAATTTTGGGAATTATTATTACGAAAGAAATAATGTATAGTTTACTTTTTAAATATAAGTACATCAAAGTAATTAATTTTTTATTCATATTATTTATTTACATCTTATTCTTAGGTTACGTTTGAATGTAAATCTTATCCCTAGATTTCAGTTAGGCGAGTATTCTAATGTAGGGAATTACAGAATTGGAAATGTTGCAGATTTTGTGTTGGGGAGTATACTGTGTCTTACAACATCCTGTTGAAATTGGATGCACTGTAATTAAAAGGAAAATGGACTTAAAATGAGAGTCCTGCAGTCATACTTAATGCACTCGGTAAGCTGATCTGTCTCCACGAAACACTTTTTTTAGCTAATGGGAAATGGGGAGAGGAGGGGTGTCCTTCTGTTTCAAATAAACGTGTGATTCACCTTATTATGAAGCTCTTTAAATCTCCAAGGGCGTTTCGGATTTCGCTATATGCGAAATCCATTTACACGCTGAATCCTTATATTCATGAGTTTTAAAATTAAAAGCATCTTACAATTCAATTTTTTAAACACAGTGTTCACTGTATATGCCTGAGAGAACTCTTTTTCAATAGAAACAAGGAGGAAAATTACATACATCTGTTACAATAGGAATCACACTTGTAAATTATCCATCTAGATGGGTCCATGTGTAATTCAAAGAATAAACCTCACAAACCCTTCTCATTTCTCCAGTATCAAAGTTAAGATCCCGTCCATGAAGGTTGAAATTCATTGTCACTACATGGTAACGACCATAGACTTTTGTGTGTAATTGATCATTAGTATAAGAAGTATCTACCTTCCATAAGAATCAATGAACTCCAACTAATCCTCAATGAACCACTTTAATGTAATTTTTTAAAAATGTTTTTAAAAATTTTTAATTTCTTAAAGCTGTTTCCAATGATAAAGTCTGCTCTAATAAGCACAAGATAGCTTATGGTTCCGGGCTCGATTGAACTTCAAACTGCTGGGAAAAAAATGTCCTTTCAATCCATTGTTAGTCTCACCGAAATTAGTCTAGGACACTTAAATTATTTTCCTGTATAAACGAAAAACATGCAGGATCAATGAGTAGGTCCTCACTCTGGGCGTTCGGTTAGTGGGAGAGGGGTACGGAACCGGGAAAAAAATCTGTCCTTCTGAGGATCATTTCAATAAAAGGCATTTAACATAACACACGCTTTATATTCGTTACAGGATAGGTGGATTGTGATGAATTATCAAGTCCTAAAGGTTGCTTGAATGGATAAAATTTGCTTAGCTTTAAATTCGATTTATCTTTCTATTATGGTTAAAGTATTTCGACACTTTCTTTCTTATTGAAAATGTGAAGTTTGGAATGGAACACTACGAGATACCGTTTTGCAGCAAGACCCGGCTAATGAGACCGGGTCCTATTGTTTAAAGACAATTCTAAACGCTACTTACATCCATGACACTAGCAGGATTCGAGCTCATGTACTTTAGTGACGAAGAGAAAGGCCCTAGTATTCGGACGAAAAAAAGGGGATTCATATTTTATAACTGTAAACAAAGCAGTTAAGAAAAACGAATTATATAAGCTATTATATCCTATTTCTCTTCAGCCTATAACGAAAGGAACTATGTTCCTCTATTTGCAGTATAGAATATGGTATGAAAAAGAAAAATTGTGCCCTATATAGTTTAAATAGAAAAATAACATCAGCCAAACTTGGAGCATTGTGTATAATATGGATAAACTGATATTTATTAGAAAGACTTATTAAATTCATAACATTTTATATTTTACCGTTGAGAGACATTTAGCACGATTAATAAGATTTCAGATCCTTTTAAACAATTTAAATGGTTGTTTTTCAAGTAATAATATCACATATTGAGAAGTAGAAGAAATAGTATCGTTTTACAAGAAGAAAATTCCTCTGATACCAAAATAAGCAGTTCTAGAATGGATTTCTAGGAAATTGAACTCGTCCAATGCGGCAAATAGGATTTAGTTAAAGACGAGCCCATATGCCTGCAATTTTTTCGCCCCTTAATTAGAAATGGATGAATTATACGCATGACTCCTCTTTTACAATTTATGACGAATTCTTGATTTTATTCAAAAAAGGAATAACATGCAATTGAAGTAACTCCTTTATTTGTGTACATTCTATGTCTCTAGTTGAATCGCTAGGCGTGGAACAGAAAATGTTCCGTACTGCAGTTCGAGTCAAACTGCTACGAGGTATGTAATAAAACTTCGTTTTCTTCAAAAGGAACACAGTACTAAGCATAAACGGATGTCTCTAGTCGCATCGCCCGCAATTAAATTTAAGGAATCTAATTTGCCTTGCCTGGTTCAGTTTTAAAAGGAAATGACCCATAATGACTTGCACCCTTAACAGCCATTTTCGTCAGAGGATCTCAGACAAATGACAAAATAAATGTTCTCTAAAATGGCATACCTTGCAATCTTGCCCATCCAATTGATGCTAAAGATGATTTAATGGGTTCCCGGAGACCTCTGTAATCGACATTTGCCTTCTTTTTCCATCATCAATTTTCGTGTCCTTGCGATATTTCAGAGTAGGCTACTGATAGCTTTAATACCTCTGTTATAATACTTTTTTATGTCAATCGTTGAGTAGAAAATGCCAAAAATATGCAGAAACGTGTCTCAGTTGGAACTCGCTCTAGCAGTTTCGTCACCACGGACAAAAAGAAAATTGCTGGTCCTTAAACACACGCTTTTTTAAAAAACATTTTTTTATTCTAAATAAAATTCAAATTATTTTAAATAAAAACAAAAACATATATTTAGAAATATGGGAGATAACACAAAATTCATAATCAAATAGTGCAAAACAATAAAAAGTAATTTATCCTAACTTGTACCAAGCCCTAAACTGTAAGCTAAATATATATATATTTTCGTTTTTTAATACTATTAAAAAGAAGAGTATTATTGCACAATCAAGTAAATATCAAAATCGCATTACTTTAATTTTCAATTTTAATTCTGTAAGCTCATTTTTAAATCCCACTTGATCAGTAATTTCATGTTCATTGGCCAAATTGGCATTCTTGGGCTATTTAGTAAAACATACTGCTTTTACATGGTCGTTGTACCGCGAAATATACCGCTTTTCAATGGTTTCATAATTGTCAATTTTTAACGAAAAATATTGATATGTATAAATTTGAGTTAATTCGATGTTTAAAATATTAACATTTTTCTCACTTTCAAAATTAAAATGCTGCCTCGAAATTTTGACTTTTGTTAGCTTGCAGGGAAGTTATTTTAATCGTGATTTTGTTTGCAAAGCTATTTTTAAGTAGTTCAAATGTAAGGAAAATAACACGAAAAATTGTGTGGTATAGCCCCTCTAACATAGATAGGATTGTATTAATAAAAAGCCTCTTTTCCCCAATATTAGCCTAGACCAGTGACAGGTCTACAAGTTTTGCCATCCTGGAAAAAGATGTTAAATGCCGCCTCTTCCGGACTTTTTTACGAAACTATAAACATAGAAAAGATATTTATTTTACAACATCTATTACTTATTCATGTTTCTATGAAATGCCAAACTGAAACACTCACCTTTAAATGCACACTCCATGATTAACGTAATATTAGCACAAACAAAGCAGTACGATTGTCGTTTTTCTCACTACAATAGGGCAGTGAAAATCATGTGAATAGATATATACCTATGTTTTGTTATATACTTGTTCCCAGCATGTTAACAAAAAATTAACAACACTTATTCTCATTACCATGAATCGCTTAACAAGTGCTTACAAAACACGCAGTTTGGTAAGCACTTGTCATTCTTAACGTAGTAATAACACAAACAATAGAATCACCGCTCTTCCTTTTAACAATAAGCCAGCGAAAATCCTGACAAAACAATCATATAAATCTATGCTTAGGCATACACTTGGTATAATAACTAGCTACGCAGCGCAATCTTTCTTTAAAATTATATATATATATATATATATATATATATATATATATATATATATATATATATATATATATATATATATATATATATATATATTATACATACACACTATTACATATTTTCCCTGCACTAGTTGGGACTGCAATTAAGTCGAATAAAATATTGTTCCAAGCTTCCCTGTTTATAACGAATTAAATTTCGTAAAATATTTTTGTACATTTGTAATTCTAATAAAGCATTTTACAAATATGAAACAAAATGCTGTCCCGGACCGGAAATAACTGCCCCTGGGTGAAACTAACAACCGGCAAGAATCAAGATTGTAGAGAGATCTCTTACCTCCCTCCGCAGTGACTCCAGTCCACTCCGGGGGGTGAAAGGGGGTTTCACATCGCACCTGTTAAAGAGGGAAGAATCCCTCGTCGGAGGGGTCAGGTTTTGTAAAGGACAACGAACTCCTGTTTGCGCTAGAGAGGAATATCGAAAAAGCCGAAAGTATTCACCAGGACTTGTAAATATACTGACTTTTAATTTAGTTGTGATTCAGTAAATGAATACCGGTTTACTGGTAATTAGGAGGTATTTTTTTTTTCGTAAAAATAACACAAAAGTAATAGGTATTGAATATGAATGATAATTTTTCGTAAAATGAGTTATTCTTCATAAATAAAGCTTAATTAATAATAAATATAAAAGCATGTCTTAAAGGTTTTGTGATTGTGTTCCGATATATGATACATTCTCTGCGAATGTAATTCCTAATAAGTAATGCAAATAGCCCCGAAAAAAATTTGTGGAAAAACAGCTTCATTTCACAAATATTGCACTAGATTCTAGACCTACAAGCGTAATGAAGGTCTTTATAGCTGCACGTTTGAATGCCGATTTTACTTAGTTATTTTAAAACAATAAAAAAATCCCTTTAAATTTAATTGGAATGGAAGAAACAAATTGTGGCAGAAATAACTTGTTGAAAATTCAACATTTTTTTAGTAGTAGAATCTGCGGCAACATTTTAAATTATTTTTAAAAAGTCCAACAATATATAAAGATGTGATGTAATTGAAACAAATTTCAAAATCAAAACATCTTTCAATAAAATTTCGATGTCATCAGAGAATACGGATATACCCAGACTACAATGAAAAAAAGCTTGGAAACAAAGGTTATTCCTGTAATCTGCCGTTAAAAAAGAAACTTAATTTTACAGTCTAACGTAACCATTAAAGTGTGACTGATAAATTCCACGGATGCAGCCTGCTACGCAAACCTTGACTTCATGACCCTAATACTTTTCTTAAAGAAAGAAGAAAATTATGCTACGAAATCGAGTAGAATTTCAAATGACTACAGGATCGAATAAAATATCAAGTGACTGCATATGTTCGGATTACGTATAACGCTTTAGGTTACTCGGATAATAAAGATATCTCTGCACCACATCCTAAGAACTTTTGTTCTAAACAGAGGGAATTAAATATAGCTATATGGTTGGACATTCTACAAGTAGAGTCGACAAGAGTCACGATTCAGAGCGAGGGCCCCTTCCGCAAACCTTCTTTACGGCCCTGGCTCGGCCATAAAAGTGGCATCGCAACAGGATGCCCCTCCATCCCATTAGACTACAAATGACCACCCTGCGGTAGTGAAGGTTCCTGCAATAGTAGGTTAATAGCTACCAACGAGGAAAGGGTTTAAAAGTTTAAAACGAAAGGGCGGAGGCTCAGGGGAAAAGGTCAATTAGGGTAGAGAGGTATCGTTTCTAAGGACACAGAAGCTGTCGTAGTTATAAGTGTATTTCATACAGAATTCGTGAACAAAAAATGAATAAATAAACTAATTACATTTAGTTTCTCAGTCAGGACTCCAAACGGGTCTACATTTTATAAAGCTTGGTTTTGTTTCTTTGTGAGCAGTCCTACAGTATTTCCCCCTCAAGATGAGAGCTTATTAAACAAACACGGAGTTACTCTTTTGAGCCGATTCTTACTGCAAGCCAGGAGTGGAATTTTAATCTAAAGAACTTTGCTAAAACCCTATTTGTTCTGATACCGTCCAACATCTGGTAGAGAGAGTGTTACTAGAATTGTGGTTCAAAATATAGGTGCACAAGCCATTTAAAAAGGTATCGTACCTTTATGGTAGAATTCTTTGTGCATACTATATATACTCTTTTAGTTTTATCTTTTAACCCATTGATGCCTCGCGTCCCTTTTAAAGAGACAACTAAAACATAGTTTTCCGAACTTTGTGTTCCTCAGAACGATTTTTCCTTTCACCGGAGAAAAATGTCAGTCCTACAAATAATCAACCAAAGTTTGGAGTAACTCCATTGTTATTTATAATTTTGTCATCTGAACTGACATTTTATTTCAAGTCTTGCACATAAACTCACTTTTTTGTTTGTTTGCGTGTTTGTGTTTGTGTGTGTGTGGGATGAAACAAGAACTTTATTTCTAATACCTGTTCAATGTTCTACGTAATCTTTAAATGTAATGCATGTGCTATAAGTTGTGCCTTGAGTTAATTGTATATAACTACATGAATTTATTTGAACTCAATCGATATATATATATATATATATATATATATGTGTGTGTGTGTGTACACACATTATAAACGTTTGGCAATGTTTGTGGCATCCTATGACATTTAAAAAGACAGCATATTATTAATAATGACATGCTGTTATTATATTTCAAGTTGCTTGAATTTCCTTTTTATTTCCCTCTGAAAAATCCATAATAACTTAGCAATCCACAGAGATGATCCAGGATTAATGAGCTGAATTCACCTCTCGTTATCTTTTTTCATTTTTCGTCTCTTTAAAAATATTAAGAACATAAATCTCTTTAAAAGTACATAAAAATAGCCATGAATAAAGATAAAATAGATCACATAAATTTCAAGTCAAAAGATTTTTCAGGCGCAAAATGTGATAAGGTGAGAAAATTGCATTCATATATTATCATTGTATTTGTTGGATTACAAGGATTTATGCTAACAATCTTTGAACCCAAAAGAAATGATACATGTAATGATCATCACAATTAGAAACATGAACTGAGGAATAATTAAAGACATCGCAAGATTAAAAAATTTTATAATAAACATTTATAAGAAAAATTGTAGTATTAGAAATCATTTGTGTCCCAAGAGCTGGATTGAATGCAGATCTGTGGAGAATCAGCATTGAATACAAGGGAAGCCATACAGACTACGGGGATATTAAAATCAACCAATTCAATAATCGGATTAATCCAGCGTGGAAGTCAATAAATGCGCGTCTTCTAAGAACAAATGAAACGAGTATCAAGGTCTCATCGGCACAGGAGCTAATGAGCTTAGGAGATTAACAAATCACAACAAGGTGATTATTCTTCTCTTCGACCTCTTTAGCCCTCCCCGATTGCTTAACTGCCGCGTAACACGCATCACTCAAATTTGACCAACAAGAGGAAGTGAAAAACCATTTCAAAATATGCTTCCCACATGATGTTATGACAACATGAATTGAAAAGCCTGTAAACTTTCACGGGATATTATTATCCAAAAGTATACGAAAATGTCTAATATTTAAAAGTCAACAAGACAACCCCCCGCCTTTCTCAAGCTATTTTTAGTTAAAATAGTCTGATTTGGTCTACTGTTTCTGCTACGCCAGGGCTAATGAAACCGGGACCTACTGCTTAAAGATGATTTGGAATGACTTCGAATATCCATCCCATCAGAGGGATTCGAACCCGCGAACTCTTTTAAAGATCAGCGGTCCACCCTTCGGTCATCGTTCGGCTGAGTTAAACGAACCTCTTTATTTCTGTACAAATCATTTATTTGAGCTGTATATAACGACAAATTGAAATGTAATATCCGTGATATATAATGAAGGTTATCTTTCTTACAAATTAAATTAAGCAGTTCATCGCTCCTCCAAATTATCTAACAAGAGCCAACAAAATGATTACATTTCATCATAACTACAACAGTATGACGTAGCGTGCTTTGACGAGAGTAAAAGAGCTTCTTGCTATAAGGAAATGGCGTTTGCACTGATTGAAATTACATCATCTGATATGTTAGAGAACACTGCAATGCATTTTGATATTACGATGTTCGGCATGTTGACCAACTGCACTATTTATAAATCCGGAAAATAAATAGGCTTACTTAACGGTATTATTAACGTTCATTTTCCACTTCAGTCCGCATTCGTGATGCTTGACACACGGGTATTCCCCCTCGTAAATTTTTCTTTTTCCTTTCTTTCTTAAAAAAAAACTTATGAATGCAGTTTTATTCTACTGCCATTGTCTTTAAACGTCAATGTGTTAAACTAATCATTCTCGAGAGCCCTTCCCCCCTCCTTACCTCAAGAAAATAAAATAATAACAACAATAACAGAGAAGGAAGTCCAAACCCCAGTGGTAATTCAGTTGCGGTTTGTTTTGAAACGGCTGTGCGATTTAAAATTCCGCGTTTTCTCCAACGTATCACGTCGAACTGAAGTCTTTCTGAATAACACCGCAACAATTCGATTGTGTTTCCTTCGACCTTCTTCCGGTCTCCTTCTATAGGCGTTAGAAGTTTTTCTTACGTACTGACGTCATAGCATGGTTAAGGAGAGAAATATTTAATCTTGGAACGGGCTAAATTCTAACAATTAAAAGTAGAAACTTCGAATAGGTGAAATGTTGGTAAACAATAAATAAAAATTTTTCTATATGGGTAGTTGAAAAGAGTGTTGAGATAATGTGATTCAATTTTTAAGAATTTTTTTTAAATATCATAAGTTTTTGTTGAAGAGATCATAAATTTATCTGAATCTATTTCCTTATTTTATAATTAATCTAATCTGTTGCTTATTTATTCCTAAATTTTACGTATTAAATAAACAGATTAACGTGAAGCAGTGAATAAAAATCTTTTGAAGGTAAAATAAAAAACGACAAGAACTGATCTGTCTGTCAGAATAAAGAAAATAATGCCCTGTTAAACCAACAGGGAGGTTGTACAAATCTTACCTATTAAGAAAAATCCTAAATTAATCAATCAATCACTTTCTCTCTATATATCTCTCACTCTCTTCTCTTCTCTTCTCTCCTCTCTCTCTCTCTCCCTCCCCCTCTCTCTCTCTTTCTCTCCATCTCCCCTTCACTCACTGCCTCTCCATATCTCCCTCTCTTTTTCTCCTCTCTTTTTCTCTCTCTCCCCTTCACTCACTCCCTCTCTCTCCCACTCCCTCTCCTCTCCCTCTCTTTCTCTCCATCCCCTTCACTCACTCCCTCTCCCCTCCCTCTCTTTCTCTCCATCCTCTTCACTCACTCTCCTCTCCCTCTCTTTCTCTCTCTCCCCTTCACTCACTCACTCCCTCTCCATATCTCCCTCTCTCTCCCTCAACTCTCCCTCCCTCTCTCTCTCTCTCTCTCTCTCTCTCTCTCTCTCTATATATATATATATATATATATATATATATATATATATATATATATATATAATCTTTACACAGACATATATATATATATATATGTGTGTGTGTGTGTGTTTAAAATAAAAAAAGATTAAAAAAAACCAAAAAGGACACGTAAAGGAACACGTAAGTTGTATCAAATAATGCAGAAATCCATAATTAGAACCATAATTTAAATCCATCACTACTGGATTTGCGTATCGAGGCGTTGTTTTAACCAAATAGCTTCTTACTACAAGAATTAATATCCAAAATGGAATACGCCGAACAAAAAATCAGCCCTTTATAATATACATAGTGTTTAAAATATACTTAAAATATTATAGCGACAGACATAAAAACTTTTAACGGCATTTTAACGGCGTTTATAGAAGTTGAACTTTTCCGGTTGCCGACTAGTTGAAAATTATAGGATTGATAAAATATAACACATGGCATTGACAAAACTGCTGATTTGAGAACTTGATTCTACATAATCGGACATCATTGCACTACAGTTAATTTTATAATATTGGCAATGGATGGTACAACTAAAGCAACCTTTCCCTAAATAAAAGAAAAATAATAATAGGCATTAAACGAGAACTATGTTTCAATACCCGGCAAAACTTTCAATTTTAGATCGATAGTTCCTCTTATTATAATTCAAACGCTGTTATTATATAAATGACTAAAAGATAAGCAACGTAATCGGTACATTTTGCAATGTACGAAAATAAAACATTTCACTCAAAACCGAGTATTACCTTGCTACTTGGAAATGATTAAAATTTTATTCCAATTGCTTTCGCAATTCCAGTTTGAAATTAAGAGCCACATGACCAAACCGCAGAATGTTACTTTCGCTTTATATTTCTTAAATGAATTTTACCATGTCATAGAGTAGAAAATTCTCCAGATTAGGACGTAAAACCTTTAAATTAGCGAGAAAAATATACTTAATTTTTAATTATTTGCAAAAACTTTTAGTCTTTTTTGAATTCAGATAATGACATTATTGCTAACATTCACTTCAAATAAGGTAAACACCTACCATATAGAATATTCCGCTCTATCACAAAGTAAAATTTTTTGAAAAACTCTTTAAATGCGAACCACACAAAAGTAGAACAATTTCTCCCATAGGCTAATACGAAATTAGGAGAATCTAATAAAGACGCTACCCAACCAACTTAAGCTGTTTCTAAACTGTCCTTTGTTTTATGATTCATGTATGTTAAGAAACTGTAAGATACAACTTTGGAAACTTTTTTAATAGACCCTATAAAATCAACTGTTTTAATAAATAAGTATTTTAAAAATATAGTGTCTTTGTCAACCCCGGACAAATAATAAATAAAACTGAAAGGAAAATAACTTCTTTTCTATCTTAGTACAATATTTTTAGAAGGGTTTAGAAAACATGAGTCAGTAAGACACCTACTTTTGGTGGAAGTCCTCGAAATCTTCCGCCTGTTCGTCAATGGTGGATTCGAGGTCCAAGTAGTTTCCATAATCCCCTTCTGTCCCATTGTACCGGTACAATTGCAGGGTGCAGTCATCCAACTGGAAGAGAAGAGTGTATAAGTATAATATCGTGGCTGCATTAAATGTAAAAGTTACACAAAAGACATTTATGGCATATGTATCTAGATAACAGTTTAAATAATTAACTTTTGGTAATGTTAAGACCT
>CM063504.1:124887868-124900368 GCA_032207245.1 Pardosa pseudoannulata
GAAGCACCAAAATTTTGTAGGAAGCAAGTATGAATAATTCTAATTTCAACAGATTAAGTTTGTGTTTGAAACCTTAAGTGTTTAAACTGTGACCTCACGGAAAATGTTATTGATGCTTGCATTAATAAAAAGAAACGGCGAATAACTCAAAGATTATCCTCTATTAAAATCAGCTAGTGCATAATTTCGTGCTGAACAGACACCTAGTCGAACCAAGAAAAAAAAAAGAAATCCTCTTTACTAAAAGACTAACCCGGAATGAAGATCAAACATGTGAATACTAATTATTATATAACCCCCAGACAACGAATGGCGTGAATATTAACAATCTCTATTCCATTTTATTAAACTGACAGAGCGTGCAACACGCGAATCCTGATGGCTATGACACACGTTACAAAGCGTTTCCATTCATGATTTTATCAGTGCCTCTTCATCATAAAAATATCTGGGTATGTATACCACTTTCATACGATAGGAAAGCATTTCAGTTTCATTTTGAAACTGATGGAAAGATTGTCTTCAGCCGAAATGTAAAAATAGCCAGTTATTTATCTTTACTTAAGCATTTAACCCATTAATATCCAACGTCATTTTAGATGGATATCTAAAAAATAGTTTGTAGAGTTTTTCTGTTTTATTCTATTTTCTGTTACTTTATATTATATACTATCAAACTGAAAATTGTTCTACTCTCATATGTCGAGAAACAGTGAAGAAAAACACTAACAACTTAAAATATTACAAATGTATTGGTCTACAAACTTTTCTACAAATAAGTACAACGTGAAGATTAGCAACAATTCCTATTAAGAACAACGACACAATTAAGATGTTATTTTTAAAGGGAGATGAGTTTCGTAGAAAGGTCAGAATCAAGCACTTTGTTTCTATTCGAAGGTATTTGTAGAATTCCATATTAAAATCACAAACGAACCAGAAATGTGGGATGAATGATCGAAGAAACGAGCTAGATTCAGATTCATTCCTTCCACTTTTATATTATAATGATATTATTCCACTTTCATTTTTAGGACTATATAAGAAACTCTTTTTACTTCCCTGTTCACCCACCCTTTTTTGGGATAGAGAAGTCCAGTCACATGAACCCTCAATGGACATTTTTTTCAATTTTATTCCCTAAACCTCTTACATAAGATACTTATTACTAAAAGAGTTTAAAAGCACTATACAGTGCTTGTTACTGAAATTATCTATAAGGATATACAGTTTTAAGATAAAACGAATCAAATATATCAGTTACTTTAAAAAATATTAGATGTAACACTTTAATGATGAGCTAAAGGTAAAAATTAATTACAAATATATCTCAAGAACATAAATTTTAAAAGTTCCTGAATTCTGCATTTATTGAATACTATTGTCCCACAGAAGGAATTTAATACAACCATAAAACATACCTACCAGAGAATACATTAAAAAGTTATGGTTAGCCGGTAAGGCGTAGAACTCCAAACTAACTAACTGCTATATTATCCGAAAGGAACTGGAAAATTAAGTGCACCTCCTTCTCTTCCAAACCGCTTGCGATAAATGCGGTTAAAGCTAAAAGACGATAAAATGCATAAAGATGGGAGAGAAAAATTGCAAATAAAACAGCGGAGAAAAAAGGAATTTTTTTCGTTTGGATTCGAGCGGAATCGTCAATTGCTTTCTACTAGAGGGTTGATTAGACCGAGACCTTAGCACGGATTCCAAACGGCTACGTATATTCATGCCAACAGCAGGATCTAGACCATCGGTATTCCGCTCATTTAAAAGCAGTACCATGCCAATTCGGTCAACGTCCGACCAGAATGAATGTGGAAAGAATGAAAGTGTACATCCCTGGAGAAAAGAAAGTGACAGAGTGAGCAATAGAGAAAGTGAGTAATAGAGAAAAGAAAGTGAAAAACACCTCCCGAATAAAGCAAACTCGAATATCATAACTTATACACGATGGGTGGTGAAAGTTCTAAACTTCGAGACGAAAAAATTTTCAAACCGGAACTCAACGTGGAAAACACTGAGCAACCTTTATCTTTGACAGCTGGAGATATGAAAGCTGACAGAAGAATTAAAAACTGTTTACAAATAAATGAAAAATTCTCATGCCATTAAAATTATAACGATAAGAAGATAAGAAGAACGAGAAACAAGACTAAGTAAACATAATGGGTAAACCGACAGCATATTAAGAATTACAGCGACTCAAAGTCTTGTAAAATTCCGACACGCAAGATCTAGATCAACGTGTTTATTAAACCCGTTTCATTGGGGTGGGTGGATGGGATAGTCGAGGGTGAGAAATGTACTTTCTAATAAAATACAAGCTGCGTCTCCAGGACCTTGGAAAGTATCCTCTGCCAACTGGGGGCGGGTGTGAGAAGAGCACCTCATCGGCAGGGGGATAGTAAGCCTATTATAATAATAAATGCTCCATCACATGGAGGCAGGGAGCGGTTACTTGACCCTTGTGCGTAGCAAAAGAAAGTTGTAGTCCAACCACTTTCAGAATAACAAACCTATACCCGAGGAAGGGTGATGCGTGGTCAAGATCATCGCTCCGAAAAGAAAAGACAGAGAGGAGTGCGCCAAATACCCAACAGCACGGTGGCGGTGATGTAAAAGAGCAGCAAGCACTGTGCTGAAACAACATCTTCACTTTCTACGTCTGCTGGGGATGTATGAATTTTAATAAAAAGAACGGGTTCTGTTCAAGGTCCATAATTGCAACTCGATTGGTCTCCTTCGATTGCGCTGTAGCGAGAGAATAGAAAATACACTACTACCTTGAACAGAACTTTATATAATTTGTGTTTCAAACTATGGCACTTCAGATTTTGTACAAGATGAAGATCGCTGTTTCTTAGAACAGCGATTCTCAAACTGTGACTCGACAATTTAAGATGCCGCAAGCGTATGCAACGAGTAGCAAGACGGTAATCAAAAAAATTGTGAAATTATTAAAGGCATAAAAGTACAAAGTACTTTAAAAGTTAAAATTTAAGTTGTCCTTCCTCGTCGCTCCACCACTTTCAAGTGCTAAGAATTGCCATCTTTATCTCGAGACGCGACCGAAATTCTACTTTTGCGGATCTCAAACTACATCCCGAGGTGCCCTGGGCTACCTCAAGCTTATACCAGTGGTGCCACAAAAAAAAAGGTTTGAGAATCGCCGCATTAGAGAAACTGTATCTAGTGACGATAACTATTGTCAAGAATAGCTTAAATTTCAAAACACCTCGCTTTAAAATGAAATTTTATGTTTTAAGCAAGAAATACCTTCTGAAAATGCAATTTTCATGTTCCCATAGGTATCGTGAACCTCAATACCACTTGTTACGTAAAAGATTGATCTGATGTCAGAGACCACTACTATACTGCAAAGAAATTAAATCTCAATTCTCATCACTGTTGGATCTAAGTCATGCTGCAAATATTATTATTCGATTGTATAAAACAAAAAATAGGTAAGAAAATATATTACTAATTTTGAAAATTTAAATGTATTCTTACCAATACATTAAAATAAATGAAAACAAGTATGACATTTGATCATATTTATACTTAACACAAATAGAATATTTTAACAATAATGAAAATCAGTTGATATTTTAAAAAATATATTATTGAAAAATTAACTTTTTAAAAAGATTTCGTCTAGAAAATATATAGTTAACAAATAACAAAATGAAAACTTTTTATTATTCGCCTTTTCGAAAGACACTGGATGGTAGCCGACAATACCTTTCAATACCCAAGTTTAACCATTTCTGTTTTAGATGTTTTATAGTCTAACAAAACCTGTGCAACAAAAAATAAACTAAGGTTCTTCACACTCCAAAAATAAGAAGGATAAAGTAAATGTGAGCATAGAGGAGAAGAGAAGCTTCTGAGATTCAATTAATTTCAAACAATAATTGTAGCTCAGATAAAATTCAACGGCAGAAATTCCTTTTAAATCTTTGCACATACCATTGGAGGAAAATATGCAAAGTCACTATAGAAAAAATATCAAAGTAGTCAAAGGAGACAAGAAAAGTTTTAAACATTTCTGAATTCCCAATTATTTCTATGTACAACCTAATATGTTTACCTACTGTGTCAAAAACGAACTCAAGAGTAACCTCAGGTTGCTTTTCCTCCACAAGATGTAATGTCTTTAAGAGATCTGTCCTTCAGCAGAAAGCTGATACACCAAAGCGAAAGAATGACAGCAAATTTCATATCAAAAGGAAGTTGATTTTTTTTATGTCGGAATCTATCAGAAAAAAAAAGAAAAATGACAGCATTTGCATTGCTTGTAAGTGACAAAAAAGTCTTCCCTTTATTCATAGCTACAAAACGATGAATATCCATAGATGTTTACATTGCATTCCTTTTATAGGATGATGAAATCCTAAAGAAATTCGTACGTTCTCAATAACTTTAGCAAATAATTCAATTTTTGTTGAAAAATAACGGTATTTCTAGAAAGTATCGTTAATATTTCAGCAGAAATTAAGTTCAAAACGAAAAGCTTAAGGTTAAAAGGTTTTTTTAACCCATCCTTTTTTGAAAGTAAAAATTAAAAATTTATCACAGTTTTTGCTTTTAGTATAATTCAGTTTAGCGCAATAATTTTCAAGAAAAATTTGTAATTTTTTTCAAGGGTATCCAATACTAGGAATCATAGTATCTCAAACTGAATAATAAATAAGGACGAAAAAATTTTGTAATTTCATGGTCTTACAATGTAAAAAAAATAAGCCAAAAAAAAGTGTAAGCTTATTATCTAACTATTACAGTTTTTACAGGTGATAAAAACTGTCATAAAGAGCTGCAGTTCTCAAACTTTTTTCGTCCTCCCTCCCTGCTAGGAGCAGCGAACGTATGCCAGAGGTGTATCTTGAAATAATATAAAGACAGTTCTTAGTACTTTTTGACATTGGTGCAGTGATAAGGCTTTATTTTGTTTGAAGCACTACGATCTATATTTTGCCCCACGATAAATAATGACACTACTGCTTAAAGCTGATTTTGAACGGATACAAACATCCATGGCAGCAGTAGGATTCGAATCCACGAACTCCGGTTCCGGAGAACATCGCACGGCACTGGTGGCAAGGAATTCTTAATTGCCAACTTAAATTTTAACTTTTAAGCATTTTCGTACATTTTAATAGCTTCTCAAATTTTAGCCGACTTTTCTTTAATACTACCACGACCCCACTATCAAACGATCAAGACATTCCAGGGTGCCGTAAGAATACAGTTTGAAAACCACGTATATACAGAATGTTAATGCAGACATGTCCCTCATCTATTTTATATGCGAATGCCCTAGTCTGGTGTTGTGCGCTTAAACATTCCATGAATAACATTTTTCTAATCAAGAATTAATAAATGTATAGTTAAATAAAACTAAATATAATTAGATAAAAAATTTCGAAATGCATTGAGTGCAATAACACTAAATTTTACGCATATTTTTAATCAACAAAATTTTATTTTTTTGCGTGAACTCTTAATAAATATACGTTTAGTAACAAACACACAAAAAAATGTTACTTTAAAGGTTAAAAAATATATAATTCAACATCCCATTTACAAGAGATGTACATAAAAATACCCCAGTAGTTTGAAGATTTAAAATTAACGGATGGCAAATGGTTTGCGAAAGTATAAAATATATCTAAACTCAAGAAAATTCTCCACGTCAAAACGACAGCCTTGTCAGATCTGTGTTCTTTTTTCTTTCTTTCTCTACTCTTCCCATTACACACAGAAATCCCTTTGGGCAAACTCCGATCCGTCGCGATATGCAATCAACCTCTTCGTTCGTTAAAACAGCAGAGAAGAGAGAGATCAGCCTTTGCCAAGGACGTCCACTACGCGGTGGAGTGGCCGCTACGAAGCCATTTCCTCGAGCACCTTTCACAAAGGTAAACAGCATGCGCAGACAAGAAGACTCGACTTGTTGCTGCTCTCCACACGTCTTTGCTATGCCAACACAAGCCTTGATACAGAACAAATAAGCCCCCTTCTACAAGGACTGATCACGCAATCATAAAAAAATGCAATCACGCTTACACACACAAATGCGTAGGCATAGGGATGGATACATATGTGTATGAATGTTAGTAAATAATGCGTGGGCATATCCATGTGTTTATACCAATAGATGTCTAAGAACTGATACACGTGGTGTTTGAATCCAGAGAAGAAAAGAGTGGATATCACCTGATATAAGCTTCAATTCAACTCTTCCGCTCACATATCATTTTCTAAATATGGCTTCGTTTCCTTTCCTGCGTTCTACATACATCATGTGCAACGCATGGGGAAGCCACGTAACGGTGCAATATATCTATAATAAAACGCCCAACCGTAATGCACCCTCCCGGTCTATAGCTTATGGGATCTGCTGAAGCACAGGACATAAAAACGAAGCCATAGTGATAACATAGAGATAAGTGGTATACTATTATTATCTATGAAAATTTTAAATACATATTGCTTTGCGTACATCTACATAGTGCTTCATTAAAACAGGTATCAAATCAAAACTAATATGCAGGCTTAAAATTCTTCTTCTCATCAAGTGATTAATAATAAATTGACGTATTCATTAAATGTTGCTGACATGGGAGCTCGTAACCGTTCGGAATTGACTTTAAGTTATAGATCTTGATCTATTTAGCCCTAAAGTATCAAAAAATAGCCCGTAACGTTTCAAACCAAACCAATCTTTCGAGAATTACATACATAAACTTTAGCATACATATAACTTTACACTTTTCCGAGACGCATGTGCAGAAAATAAACTCTCTAATTAAGCATTCTATTTTTTTAACACGGTTAAATTTCGTTCTACTTAAATATAATCAACCTAAAACTTGAGGAAATAAATTACAGACAATGTCAGATACTAGATAAAACAAGATTACCAGTAACTTTGAAATTTTTCAAGTAACTGCTATTTCGCTGAGTATTCTACATTTCTACAACAGTTAGCGTGATGTTTAAATTAAGTAGCAAAACGAAGGAAAGTATATTATGTCAAATGAAAAAACAAATTGTTGAGAATTATGTACCTCTTGTTTAGGTCATTATTACTTGCATCCTAACATCTACTGATCCGAATCGAAGATCCTTTGAATGATGACCTAGAACATTAATACCTCTAAATCTATGAGAAAAAAAAAAGATGGTGGTGTAGTTTAAATGGTTCCTGTATATTATAAGTTAGTTAAATAACAAACGCGTTACTAATTGAAGTAACTAAGCCAGACTACTGCAGCTAAAATCTACATATTGTCCAAGATAACTTTATGAATTCAGAAAAGATTAAAACAAAAAGTATATTAGGTTGTTAACAACAAAACGAAGACACGGCAAAATATATTAAAATGGTTGATTGACAGAAAGCTACTTTATTGCTTGCAAAGAGTTAACCAGGACCTACTGCTTCAAACTAATTGAAAACGGTTACAAACTTCCACGCTAATCAGATATTTTAAATGGAAGATCCTAGTCTCAAACAGTTCAAATTCTAACAGACAATTATTTAAAATTATATACAAAAACATTTGCAACAAACTAGTAGACAAATGCTGAATACCTTCAGTTGACCTCAGTTGAATTTGCTCCATGTATGTATTCAAAGTTAAGGAATCGTCCTTTTTTTGTAAGTACTGGAAATATTTCAAGATAAACAATATTTCTGGTGTACAATTTAAGCTATTAAGCATTATAATGTTTGAGTAAAACGTAATGCATAGGAAGATCTATATTTTTCTTTGTTTGAGGGTAACAATAAGTGTGATTAAAAAAGTAACCCCCCAAAAAAACTGAAGACGAACTTGGCTGATTTAGCTATGGATAATTCGCTGACATTAACTACTGATCCTCGGATAAGTCATCAATAAAAGATTGCGTATTCTAACCTTTCGGGCGAAATTGGTCAAAAATAAAATCCTATGCTTAAATTCTTCATGACTAGCAAGTAGACAAAGTGAAGCAGCTGAAGGAGTTCATTTGCTCAACAAGTTTCCTGAAATTCCGCAGGTAAGCTAAACAGAAATCGTGCCACCTCTCTTAAATTTTACATGGAACCTAAACAAATTAAAACTTCCCCTCAGGGGTTCGAATGTCATGATTACTTCTAGAGTCAAAGGGCAAACACACGCAGTTCGGTATTCTCAGAATGTGAACAGATTCACTTTTAAATTACTATCAAGAAGATATAAATACAAATCTTCGCGTGCAGTCACTTTGCACTGCACACTCTGAGAAACAGATCAAGACGACTGATGTAATTTCATATAGTAAGTTAAATAAATCTACTTCAATCCTTAAGCAGAGATAATCAAATGTACTGCAATTAATGTTGATTGTTTTAAATTTTATAAAAAGAAAATTAATCCGAATATTCAATGAAAGTTTTTTTTTCAGCTGAAAAGTTAAAGATAGTAAAGGATTAAACTAATCTGATCTTATCAAATCAGGTAAATTTCCAACAGCATAAAATATACCATATACTGACTGTTGCAATGGCCAAATCATTTATTTATGAAGTTGAACTTAGAACCAGAGCTTTCAGATGTTAAAAATTTTCTCTCTCGGGTTATTAAAGTTGGCTATAAAGTATCATGATCTATATTTTGTTACTCCAACATTAAAGCGAAACCTGCGGATTAAACAGTTAATTCTAAAAAATACAAGTATCCATGTCAAGAATGGGGCTCAAACCCACAGAGGCTGGTTTCGAGATACAAAATGCTAATTATTCAATCATCTCCCGGTTCTTAGGTCGTAACCTGAAAATTGGAACCCAAACTGATATGGATACTTCTTCAACAAACTTTTCTATAATCTATTTACTTCTAATTATTCTAATTACAAGTCTCCATTACATTTGAACTATTTCAATGTTTCCAAATGTCCATATTGTTTTTCTGATAATAATTTTAACAACCGAAGAAAAATGAAATCATTTTTGTTATTGCATTGAATCAATAGATATTTTAGCATGAAATGTTTACAATTATGTATTTTTACATGAAAAATCTAGAATTTAATAAAATTTTAATAGATAAGATAGCCATTGACATTTTACTTTGATACAATAGTCCGAACAGGTATGAAGCTACCATTCCATTATCAGTCTTCAGGTTCGAATTTCCCTGTTGGTATAGATGTCTGAGTCATTTGGAATAGGTTTTTAGTCATGTTGCAGTTCTGATACATACCTCAAATGTGCTGCCATTTTCGCAGTGAACTTTAAAAAACAGTTTTGTTGACTACTACTATACTACAGAAATGCAGTTAGCACAATTAACTCGTAGAATCCTTACCAAATAATGGCGATATGAACCAAAGGGCAGTGTCTACTGCCAACAAATGGCTTCTTCTAGTACTATAAGCACTGCCACATATTAGTAACTAAATAGTGGGCCTTATACGGAAGAACAACAAAGATCAAACCGCACTCTCCAAATAGCCGTGACTTCACTCCGTGCAATTTCTAGCTGTTCCCTCTGCTCAAGGAGCCACATAGAAACTCCCTTTCTAAAGCAAGAAAGAATGTGTTATAGCTGTGATGGCGGGCTCCGAACTAACTAAAAAAAAAACGAACTTAACATTTGTTTACGAAGAGGACAGAATATTAGGATGAATGCTTTGTGAGAACGACCATGTAAATAATGACGATTACAAGTAATCTGATTTTTAAATAAATATATATTGTTATTTTCTACTCCTGTTACTACATCTTTCGTACATATGGTGAAAAAAATCTCCTAGTTATTAAGCATTTCCCAAAATTATTTTTATTTTCTAGGAATAAATTATGATCCATCGATTTCTGTGATCTATTTCCAATTGCTTCACTTTGGTCGTGAACCATTGAGAACTTCTCAGAAATAGAGGTTTGAATTATTCAAGTTTAGCTCGAGACTAGGTGCCTGCATGAAGAGGGGACATTTTTTTTCAGCCGACGTCACATCACACATCATGTGTGAAAACCATGGAGAACGATAACGGAGACTTTGACGTCACCGGCCCCTCTCTCCAAGACGGAATTGGTCAAACCAAATGCAGGGGTCAGCGAGAAGGGGAATGCGTAAGAACGCTGAAAGAGACGAGGATTTTTCTTGGACCTTAGCGTTTGAAATCTACAAGGCTCCAGGGAATAATTTATATTTTTACATGCCACGCGATTTTGAAAGCAGAATAGTCGAAGATTGAGAAAATGTTTCATGTTCTAACATTTGTGGTATACTTTCTTATGTCAAATATGTTAAGTTTAGTAACAATCGTTTATTTTTTAACATTATTCTAGCTGTTTGGATAAATATCCCTCATTGTGCATGTTGTACAAGTGTTTTATTTTTACGCTAGCAAGACGAGAGTAACGACACCACACCCTCATATATATCCTCCCTATACCTTGTTTGCAAAAGGCCCCGAAATGTAATGCTAGGGATAAGCCACAATTATTCTACACGTTCTTAAATCCCAGAAACACACAATTGGCGCAAATATTCTCTCAACACCATGTAAAAATACAACACTCCGTCCTACTTATTAAAATACACGTGTACTTAAAAGCTCACCCCCTCCCAAAAACAACGTTCGAACTATGTCGTCAAAATATACTTAGTTCGTTCTCTCACTGAGCAATCCGGGGAAACAATGAAGAGGAAAAAAATCTTATTGTCTCAAAAGAGCATTATCTTCCGACCATGCGGGAAAAATTCATTAGAACGACTGCTAACTAGGTCCAAAAAGAAATTATCTGTGGGGTGCATTTCCCTCTGTTCTCCTGATGTTTCAACACAACACAAAAGGCTTAAAAGAAAATTTAGACACGCGCTGGTCCGTGTTTAGCATCTGACACAGAAATTGAGAATAAAAATCGACAAGTTAAAAAAATACATTTAATCTGTTATCTGGATATTTCTAGAAGCTAACAGTAGTGATAAATGTGGGGTGAAAGATAGATACAATTAATGGGTTAAAAATATGTACAACTCAGTTACAGTCAGGACTGAACCGATATAAAAGAATTCATGGGATAAAGAAAGGCTGAATAAGAAATCGCACTCTTCTCCAAAACAAGAAAAAGTTTTTAATATCTTTAAGCAGTGGTTATTAGCAGGACCCGATTATCAAGATTTTGGGCCCAGGGCAGAGAATATGTTTTAGACCCTTGTAGATTATCATTACATTTTATTAATGTATAGCTGAAAGATTTGCATAATGCAACAAGCATTTTTTTATTTGACCAAGGGGCTGAAAAGATATGCTATTATGCAGGCCATATTCCAAACATTTCGCAAACGGAATCCACCAATCAGAAAGCTCAATTTTGCGATTGCGAACATTTTTTTAGAAAAGTTCTCAAAATCTAGCCATCTGATTGGTGGATTTCATTTGTAAAATGATCTGCATTCTTGCCTTTAGTTTTTAAGTGCAAAACCATGACTGACAAATGTGTGGGTATTTATACTTGCGGGTACTCTGTGAAATAATGAAAAACTTACAAAATTTTAGCTCACATAATTTGTATATAGAATAAAAACATAAAATTTTAAGTCTACAAAATTTGTTTTAAAATTACCTCTAGATCTAAAAATTTTTGGGCCCCTGAAATCAGTGGGCCCTGAGCACTTGCCCCGCGTGACCTGCCGATAATATGGAGCAGGTTATTAGTATTATTGTAATAGCTATGACGCTTAATTTAATTTATATTCCTAGCAACCATTTTTAAGTTTGGTTTTGATAAGAATTTTTCACAGATATACTTTGTCACATACCCGTGTTTACCTCGACTGAGGATACACAGGTGTAATTCCGGGCACAAATTCATTACGCTAAACGACAAGATAACATGTCCTTTGCAGTTCTAACGTCCGTATACGATAAACTGTACATTAATAAATTCGCGAATGCAACTTAAAGTTGTGTTACGTTTCTCAGACATTCAGGTAAAGACCAATATATCTGTCTTCATGCTTTACTAGTAAGCTATATATTTTGCTAGGAGCAATTCTAACATGCATCTATAATTGATTCTTCCCTTATTAGATTTCATTAGCGACACCCCAATTTACAGAACAAATGATTATAAGTTTCTTATTGTTTAAAAATATACATATATTTTCATCTGTAAATGTTAAGTAATAACGATTAAGAAACGCAACGATTAAAAACATGCAGTTTTCTTCTATTATTGAATTCTGTTCTACTATGGATCACGAAAAGAAAGATCTTCGTACGCTTTTATACACCCTAAAAATCACTGCGTTCAGACAACTACAAATTTGGTTGAAGACATACGATTAACATTTTTTTTTGTTACACAAGAGCTGATGATACTGGTACCTACTGCTTATAAATGAGTCTGAAAGGCTAAAAATATTCGGGCCAGAAGTGGTATTCGGAGCCATGAAATACAGTGTCGCAGAGCAGTGACTAACCCGTTCGGCCAAATTACTACAAAACATGAAAGT
>CM063504.1:124907868-124915368 GCA_032207245.1 Pardosa pseudoannulata
ATCAAGGTACTCCAAAAGTAAGACAAAAGAAAAAAAACGGGACGCTCTACATAAAAAAACTCGTTTTTTGTTTAAAAACACATAAAATTTACCTATTAAACTAACAAAATGATAAATGCTAAGATGCGAGATGATTTTGAATATGCGTTATCGAAGATTTCCAATTTACAAAACAGGTAAAACTACAATGCAGCGTTGATAATGTTATATCTTAGCGTTCCGAATTCACAACAGGATTTACGATTTAAATGCATTTCTAAAAGACAGATTCATTATTTTGAAGCAGGATACTTATAAAAGGGTCAATTTAAAGTGATGTATCAAAGTTATGTGCTATATTATCAGTCGCGTTCTATACACATATACACACACACACACAACACATATATATATATATATATGTTATATACATATATATATATATATATGAGTGTGTATGTATATATATATTCTGTAATTTATTATATGCGTGTATATATTTATATAGTTGCATTTATATAAATGGTCTGTATATATGTAATATATTTTTTATATAAATGTGTCATATATGTGCATACATATGTGTGTTATATATAATGTGTCTGATATAAATACATATGTTAATATATTAAATGTGTGTTTGTTAATATATATGTGTGTAATTTATATAAATGTGTCCAGTATATGTGTATTTACACATGTGTGTATAAGTGTGGTATTTTATATATATATATATATATTAATAGTATATATATATATATATATATATAGTTCAGGAAATGACGTCATAGTGAATTTGAATTTTTAAAATATAATTTTCAGAAATTTTATACTGTTTCGCAAAGAATGCGTGTACACTTCTCTTTACTAATGCAGACAATGGCGACCTCCGAAATGTCCAAAGATATATATAACTCTGGATAGTAATTATGTTTTGAAAAGCAAATAAAAATTTAGTTTGTATCCAGATTTTATTTTAAAAATAAAGCTTTACGATACTCTCTCGTACTCGTGTGAAAAGATTCAAAGCTCTAGAATTATAACTAGTCCGCATTTTTATCGAAAGATGTGTAGCAAGAAATATATGACCAATCAAATCAAATGCTTTTTTACAGTGGAAAAAAATCTCATTTAGTTTATTAAACATTTAGTTTAAAACCCAAACAATATTTCAAGCCTCGTTTAACGGTTAGTGAGCACTGCAGTAAAACCACATTAACAGGCAAAGTAAACGGAGCGGAATTCCGAGTATAAAATTAAATGGAATTAATAAAGTAACTAAAACCTTAGAACGATATTACGTATACAATATTGCATTGTCACAAGGCTTATACACATGTGCAAAATTTGGAAGCTCTAGCTCAATTAAAACTAGTCGAAATTTTTACCGAAAGATTTGGAGCAGACAACAAAGCAAGTCAGCACAACAAAGCAAGTTAATTAAAATCTTCTTTGGAATATTGACGTCTAAATTCTGATAATTTTCACAGCACACCATGTAAATTCGTTTAACTATTGCATATATATGTTTAATTATAATTATATGTTTAATTATTATATATTATAATTAAATATTATAATTAATGTTTAATTATTATTTATATATGTTTAATTATAATTATATTCTCATCAATAACTGTCAAATGCAAAAAACAATTTTACACATTTTGTTGCACGTAAACATGTATGAGAATAAGGAAACAGTCATGTTTTCTAATATATCGCTTTTGAAATATTATCCAGAAAATAAATTATATTTAAATAAAGAAGCTCAATTTGTCATTTTTGCAATCCCCAAGAAAACAGTAAAGATATAATCCATTCCAGACTATGAAATCAAAGTATCGAGATAATAAAATGTTCCTTTTTCAAAAGAACGAGATAATAAAGAAAGAGTAGCAATATGGATGACAAATGTATACACAGGCACAAATATATACATACATACATGCATGCATATAAACACTTATACATATATATATGTATATACATATATACATATACATGCATACACATATATATACATATATATATATATATATATATATATATATATATATATATATATATATATATATATATATATATGTATATATATACATATATATACATATATATATACATACACACCCACATACATATATATATATAGAGAGAGAGAGAAAGAGAAATAGTTGTTTTCTGCAGGTCCTCTTTTAAGTAGGAGGCAAGTTCTCAGTTATTGTAATGTGTACTAGTTAAAAAAAATAGATTTATCTAAACAACCAATCGACAAGAAAATAGATTTTGAGGAGATTGGTGTATCTATGTATAAGTGCGTGTGTAAATGTTCTAACTTAGCAAATGGATAAAATTTAAGAAATACAAAATGTATTGAATAATTTGTTACCTATCTGAAAGCAAATTACATTATTAATTTTCTACAATTGATCCTTTACATGTTACACCCACGCTTACCTTGAAAATTTGACGACTTACAGCTTGGATATGTCTCACTTTAGGAAAATAAGCTATGCAGGGACTATTGATTTATCGACCTTAGTAGCAACGAAAAAGGGCATTTTCCTGTCTCAAGGAAAAAGATTATGTAGTTAAATCGCGAACTTTTTATGGGTCTTATACCTTCTACAAATGTCTTTAAATAATTTGTAGAAAGTATAAGACCTTCTACAAATGATTCAAATGCTGAATCACTGAATTCCAAGCTGAATCAAATGTTTGTTTTAAAGGGTCACCCCACCTATAAACCTTCAAAAATGGAATTTTTCTATCTTTCAATTTTGGAAATCTTTAAACAATTCTGAATCCTTTAAAACAAACCCCATTAAATTTTCGAATTTAATCCTATAAAAATGTACAATCTTCTCATTTAGTATCATAATTGTAAAGTAAACTATAAAAACTTAGAATGCTTCAACATAAAATCTCTTTTATATTCTTAATAATATAATGCTTTAAAACTCTTTCATTTGATGAAAAAATAATAATTAAAAAATAACGAAAATTAACCACTACAAAACTGAAACAATTAAAAAAATAAGTAATTTACTTTTTGTTCTAATTTAAAACACAAAATATAATGCAATCTTAAATGTCGAGGAAATCTCATTATTTAAAAGGATAATGTACTGTTGTTATATTTACTATAATATTTATATTAATAAAGCTAAAATACAAAAAAATATAATATAATCATTACTTAATTATTCTTTATTAACCCTAATAAGACTTATCTAGTTTCTTTTGGGTAAGTATCACAGGTTACATACCAAAAAAACTTAAACCGTTATTTTTCTCAACTTGAAATTTCTTGGGTTGTATGATATATCCCACATTGAAGTATATCTAATGTCACCTGTTTCGACCTAGATATGTGCAATTTTTTTCAAAATTGGATGAAATTAGGTTGCAGATTTCAACAATTATTCCAGTCAAGTCATGAAAAGAATCTTCTTTTTATTAATTTGTTATAATTTAAAATATTGTTCCTTTTGTTTATTATATAGAATATCTTTTAGAACAAAAGACAAAAAGAAACTTCATTAGCTACCTTACCATTCAATATTTTAGTATATATATTTATTATATTTCGTAAGATTTTTGTTTGTATTGTGACAAAATAAAGACGCAATTATAATTTTGTAGATATGAGTAGAATAAAGCTTTGATATCCTTATTTTCTGCTCTTCGATCAAAAGGTGCCTTGAAGAAAATGGCAAAATCAAAGGGTTCCCCAGAGAGTAAAAGGTTTAATACTCCTCACTTAGGAGATTTTAATTGTTTTAGCACGTAATTAAAAAATGTAAATTCAAATGCGCATTACTATATCATCTCTAAATCGGATAGTGGTAAAAACAGTTTGAGCCTCATAATGACCTCGACCTCCGAATCATTTAACCTAAACCTTCCAAAGGTTAACCTAAATCCCCATGCAAAATTCCACCAAGATTGGTCAATTTATTTCGGAAAGCACAAAGAACAGACAGGCATATATACAAACTAGTAGTAGTTTGGTCAGGGCTCCTTAGCTGGAAGCTGTATCCCCCGTCGTGAGAGTGATTTAGATCAATCAGGGTGAGTATCAGGATTTGCCAGTTCATTTAGGGTAACACAACAATTAAAAAAAAATTACATTAAAAGAAATAACAATTTGGCCCTAGACAGCAATATAAATAGTAAAGTGGTAAAGTAAAAAGTTATTAATAGAGAGAAGGAAGTTTAAACCCTTCCCTGTTTTGCTCGTACGTCGTACGGGCACAGCTTTCGGGCCTTTACTGATTTGCCCGTACGGCGTACGGGCAATCTGATTTCTATTTCACTAGCACTGTTTCGGCATTATTTTTTCCAATTTTAGTAACAAATTATTCGTGTAGAAGGCTATAGTTGTCCAGTAAATGATAGTTTGCAGTTTATTGTATTTTCTACTCTGAGCGCAGGTTTTTTCGCATGTTTTGTATCAGAAGACGAATTGTTATCTATCAGTGTATAGCTTTCTGGTTATATTTTACTAACCACCTGATAATTTTATTGAAGTAAGAGTTGAATAATATATTTTTACTTTTAAGCAATGGATAATTCAGAGCGTATAGAGCTAATTTCCTGTGATTCGAACTGTGACTAGGAATCAGAAACTGAATTATTTGTAAATGATAGTAGCGAAAGTTCACTAGATGACCTGGATAGTAATGACTCTGAGAGTAGTACAGATGAAATAAGTCAATCAAGACAATTTTTAAAAATTAATTGTGATAATCCATCATATCCGCCTCCTATATTTGCTTTCAACGGAATTCCAAAAATTAACTTGGATATCGACTAAAAGTAAACTTTAGTTCTATGATGCTTTCATAGAAAGAAAAAAGATTGTAATAAATGCTTACAAATATTAGAAATGTTAATTTTAATAACATATCTTTACTTAAAAATGTAAAATGAACAAAAAAATGTAATAAAAAAATTTAACTTTTTTTTGACCGAATTCTGGAAAAAAATGAAACTGTCAAGGGGTTAAAAAGGGATAGAGAGTTTTTATGCACATGCAGAAACTTCGAAAGGAGACTGTGTCAGACAGTATGTCTTGTTTTAATCCACCACAATTCTTTGAATCTTTTATGTGTTTAAAATCGTTTGTATGTGATTGTATATATGCCCCCACCCCGCATATATACATTCACATACGAAGGATTTTAAACATACAAAATATTCAAAGAATTGTGGTGGATTAAAACAGACACAGTCTCCTTTCGAAGTTACGATACTCCGAAACTCGGCGAATGTCCCTATGACAATTTTTAAAAGGGACCTGGGTCCGGACGTCGGACACCAATCTCACTTCCTCGAAGTCAACAGGTCGTGATTCCTATTATTTGCTATGTTATAATTTTCTCCCTCTGTTTTTGTGGGTGTACTGACCAAGCGTAAAAGCTGGCGACCACTCCAGGAAATACTGAGCGAACTTCTGGAATTTTGAGTTTTAAGATATCTCCAAATACACTCCGTTCCGATAGTTGAAATTTGATTCCAATCACGTTGACGCACACCTGAGCAGTTTTAAATCCTCTAGGTTTGGATTCCACCACTTATGCAAGCGATCAACGAGATTTTCCGGCACAATACACACAAAAATGGGGAAATGACAAAAAGTTAAATCGTTTGGAATATATATAGTTATTTCGTACTTAATCTTTTTAACTTGGAAACGATGACTTTCATTATTCTTTATTAAAATTAAAAAAAAAAAAAAAAAAAAAAAAGTTTTATTTTCAATGACAGGGGAATATCTTTAAAACCTAACACATTCAGAACATTTACGTTTTTTTTTTCTGAAACAATTATGTAGCAACTGTTAACAAGTGTTTTAAACAATGATAACAAACTTTCGTAATTATTTTCCTTATTTGAATTATTGTAAACCTACTTGTCCTTCCATTAAATTTAATAGGGTTTTTGGATGGACTTTAAAGTTACAAGTAAAAAGAAATTTTATTAATCTACAAAACTATAAAGAATTGAAGTATATAAAAACCGTGTAATTTCCGAAAAGAGGACACCTTGAAACAACAATTTTTTCTTTATCTTTCTCTTTTTAACACACTGTGTGAGGTACATTTCGCAGCGGAATTGTACTGGGAGAGGGCGTTTTGAGCGTAAATTTAGTTATTCAGTTAAATCTTAATAGATCGAAAATTATTTAATTTTTTAACCAACTTTTCGTATTTTATATTGAAATATACAAACAAATATATAAATTGAAATATATAAATAACAACCATAAGATTTTTGTAAAAAAAAAAATATATATATTTCTTAGTGGATAAATTTATAATACTATCTTAAATATGAAAATTCAAATAGAAATAGTAGTATATAGTTTTAATTTTTCCCGTTCTGTGATTCCAAATCGACTGATGTGAAAACTAGTTTTTATTTGTTTAAATTTTTCCAAAATCTATGTAGTAGACAAGAACATTTTTCTACCCACAAACAAACCATGTTGTTACACTAACCCGTACTAGTACGTGTCCCGCGCTCAAGTATCAATCGTCAGAAAACATACTAGTACGTGTTTCGCATACAATGTGTTAATGCACACACACACATACACACACATATATATATATGTATGTATGTATATGTATATATATATACAGATATATATATATACATACATACATATACATACATACATATGTATATAAACATACATGTATACACACATAGATATGTATATATACATACATATATACATACATATACATACATACATATGTATATATACATACACATACATATGTACATATATATGTATACACATATATATATGTATACACATATATATATATGTATATATACATACATATACATATACACATATATATATATGTATATATATACATATATATATATACATATATATACATATCTATATATACACATATATAAACATATATATACATATATATAAACATATACACATATATATATACACATACATATATATATATATATATATATATATATATATATATATACATATATACATACATATATATATATAAATATATATATATATATATATATATATATATATATATATATATATATATATATAAAGAAAAAGGTCAGTATAGATTATTTAAAAATTAAAAGTAGCATCTATTTATTAAAAATCAGGATGGAAACTTAATTTCTGCATTTCATAAAATGCGTTTGGGCAGTAAGTACCAGTCTCGTTAACCCTCGTGTAGCAAAAAAGTAGAGAGTAGCGTTCTGAATCAATTCAAATCCATTCACCATTTGGATTAAAAACTGGGGAAAATAATTTAGTTGTGTTTAGGTTAAATCTATTATATATTACATACATACACGTTTAAATATAAAGTTAATCAAAATAAGGTAAAAGATAAAATAAGGCAAAGAGAGGCTAACATATGCATATGCTCTACGTCATAAGTCAATGACTTTTGCAATAATAATAATCCTAAATAATATTAAAGCATGACGATTATACTTCGAATCATA
>CM063504.1:124925368-124967868 GCA_032207245.1 Pardosa pseudoannulata
AGTTTAAGAAAAGATCGGAAATTCCTAATTACTGAACTGATTACAGACTTCTATTTAATGTATTTTTCTTATAAAAGTATAAATACTAATTATGCAGTTAAATAATTTAAATTAAGTAGCATTAAGCAGACTATAGCTCTTCAAACAATATATGGCAGACGATTTAAATTTGCTGTTAGGGTCATCCTCTACTACCCATTCAATTATTGTAGTTCAAGGTTGATTGCAAAGTGGCCTATTTAGACTTTAGTAGAACATAACGTATTTTGACATTTCTGAAGAATCTCATTTCACTGTTAAATTTTTCTCCGAAAGTGAAATCAGGCGAAAATTCCCAAGAGCAATTACCTGTTCCACAAAAACACCGTAAATTTTAAACTGTAAACCATTAAACTTAAAAAAGTCATGAACGGTTTTACGTAACTTCAGAAAGGTAAAATGGTTTGCAGTAATAACACTGTTTTGTTCTAGTTGACTGCTTAAAAAGGGAAGCAACGAAATTCAATCAACACTAATAACAGTGCTTCGACTGTAATAACCACTTGAAATAAATCTCAGCGGCAAAATAATGAAGTTATAATGCTCCAACCCGCAATCATATCCACTACAGGTAATAAAAAACACAAAACAAAGCAAATAATGCAGAACTATTTTTTTTCTTCCACACGGAGTATTCAAGCAAATTTTTTCCTTCTCTGTTTTCAGCATTAAGTAACAAGCTTTATAAATCGAATCGATATGAATTCAGTGAAAATTATGCTTTTCATTTTTTATAAATATACATACGTATTGTGGCGGTTGGCATCAAGCACTGGAGGCTCTATTTGCTAAGTAAATGCGTTTGATAATTTAGCTGCGTTAAAGTAAAATCTGTCAGAAAAACTGGCGTAACATTATCACCAAAAATGATTTTTGAAATATGCTTCGTTTTCAAAACCAAACCGTTCCCCTTTATTTACGTTTGATTTTATTACACCGCATATTCTGTAAAAACTTGCTTTGTAGATTACAAAAACTGGAACGAAAAATTCCAATGTGAAATAAGTTAACTCTTCTTTTTGTAAAGAATATTTTTCATAATTCTAAATACATCGACTTAAAATAAATAAAATATTAAACTAAAAATATCAAAAACGGACAAAAACTTTAAAAAAAAAAGAGAAGGATTTGCATTTTTTCTTTGGCGTCAAAATATACAAACTTAATAATTTTCCATTAAATTCATAACTCAGTTTATATTTAAATTATTTAAAAAGAATGCTGGAAGTTGAACATTTTTTCGGTTTTAAATACTTTTCAAAATTAAATATAAAGTAAAAAAAAAACTCAAAATACAGTAAAAAGTGTATACAACGTAATTTAAATATTTTTTACTATTAGGAAATAAGTCATTATATCACATAAATATATTTTTCTTTGAGAATAGATACAAATTTACTCGTGTATACGAATTCAAAGATTGAATTTTGCAATTATATTTACCAAGTTATTATCTTAAATTTGGAAAGTAATGAGTAATACAATTAAAACTTTCCTTGTGAAGCTCTGCAAAGGATTTCAGACTCGTTTAGTTAACAAAATATATTATTGGTATTATGCACATCTTCATTGAAGCCTATTGTTTTAACCTAAATTCAAGAGTATATAAAATTTCGATTTTGCTTTCTAAGAGAAATTATCAAATCGCAGATTAGGATATAATGCAGCAAAAAACATAGAAACGGTTGACAATATTCAAGTGCTTTGTGGCGAAATATCTTTTCCTAGGTCAGAAGACTTTGAATTCCTAGTTTATTACACGATTCACGCATCGAATTTAAAGTGTCCGTTATATGTGTTTATGGCAAATCATAACGGAGACATATTAATGGGAACTAAACTTTAGTTTAAAAAAAAAAAAGATGTTCAATAGTATTAAATTAGTTAAATAGGTATTAAATGAAAATACTCATTAACGTTGATTAAAATACTCAAGTTATGGCATAAATATATGATCCTTAAATGGAAGAAAACGTGTATTTTCGAGGAATTTATTGTGAATAGGCATCATTTTGTATTAATAAATGAACATGTTTCAAGGTTTAAGATAAAGTATGGTTACAGTTACAGCAAAATTTGTAATTAGAGCATAATGGTTTTTTTTACATTGTTCAACTGCAACGACTCTAAATCAAACAAAACTTTTGTTTACATAAAATTATTTCTTTAGATTATAATTTTTATCGATAGAAAAGAAGATTTAATCCGGAAATATTTCATGTGAAATAAGTGCTCGAAAATTAATTTTACTAAATAAGGCTAAATAAGTTGCATATTTAAAACGCTTAAACACGGATTTAAAATTAATCTTAACATTTGATGAAGCCAGTTAAACTTCTTTAACAGAACAGTAACAAAAAACACTATTAAATTAATTTAAAAATTATTGTTATTAAGACAAAAAGATATTTTAACTGTAAAGTGACTTCTTTGATTCACAAGAAATCAAAAAGTTATCTCTTATTTTTTTTCCATCAAAATATTCACACGTATCCAATGTTACAACTTCTTCAATTCAAATATGTTAATCTCAACAACAGAGGAGTTTTATTGCAATATGGCATCATTCCAAACAGTTTTGTTCCTACTTAAAATATTAATGATTTTTCATATAACTTTCATATTCAAAACAATAAGGATTTATATTTGCATCTCTGACAGATTTACAATATAACCACCAAAAAAATTTAAAACAACGAAAATGGTTCCATTCTATACAAATAAATAATTTTTAATTATCAGAGTGCACTGAACAAACAACCGATAAAATTACAACGTGCTGATTTGAATACCAAGACTATTTTGGACAAATAATTTTAATCCAAAAGATTTTTGGAATACAGTTTTCATACAAAATATTAATAAAACTTAATCGTAATTTTTTAAAAAATAGAATACTTATATTTAAGTTAAAGACAAGTTAAAGGAAGTGAAAAGACGGTTAAATAAATTAATAAAAACATTAACTAAATTATGAAAACTAAAATCACCGATTTAAAATATTTCATTAAAATAATTGCATGACATTCACATACTTTCCTGACAATGGGTATACTTTTTATGGAGTTTTAATATTTAATTCATTTAAAACATCTCTAAGAACTATTTGGGCGAAAAAAGAAATACCTGTCATTTCTATTTTAAAAAACATAATCCTGACATTTTCGTGCAGTTTTTATTCGACAGACGGCAGCTGGTCAATGGCGTTATGTCACGCACTAAGAGTTGAATACTTTTAGTTCAAGGTAAAAGTGAAATGTATTATAGTTAATTATTCACGTGTGGCATCGTACTCGATATTTTTTTAAACACTCAACAAATATGATTATTTATTTCAAAGATTATCATTTAAATACGATAAATAACCAAATAAAAAATATTTACATATTTATTTATGACCTCATGGTTAATAACTTTATTTTCTGATTATATATTTAAAGTTAAACAGACTCATTTATTTGTAATGCTCGTAAAAATAAAGGATTGCCTTCTCGGTTGACAAAATGGTAATAAAAAGTCCTATATGCTGTTTAATTTGAAGATAATTTCATTTTTGATAAATTTGCATCAGCCATTATAAATACAGTATGTTAATATTTGTTTAATGATCATTAAAACGTTTTCGTTATTATATTTGTAATCGAATATTTATGATTTTAATTATATAATTTTAGAATCAGTTGTATTTTTTTTATTATTTTAGCTATAACATTCATATACCCAAGTAAAGAAAAACTTCTTAATACATTAAAAATTAGTCACGGGAGCATAATCCCCTTCAAAATTAACTTATTTTATCTGTACACATTTTTTACACTACTCCAGAACAAAAACACCATAAAATGTTGTACCTTCACGAGCAAAACAAAAACACAAACATTAACAATTATTAGTTGTTAAAATAATTTTTTAAGCACTTTTAATAAACGGTTAACAGTGTTTAACAATTAATACTATGAATAAAAACACTAAACGATAATATAATATTGTGAGTATGTACACAGTAATCGATTTTATAAGGTATGTGTAAAAACTGTTCTTAAAAACACAACGATAAATGTTCTCAACTTACAATTTAAAACAAATTATATCACCTCCGTATATATTTATCTGCATTAATATCAAACGGAGAGTGTACATTAAACAATATAATGAAGGATAAATGCATATGTTAACCTTAAGTGACAAATAAATATTTATATTTTAGCCGTTTATTAAATTATTTTGATACTGACACACTTTAATGAGCTTGAAAACATTTAAACTTTAATAATGCTGGCATAGAAAAAATAAAAAAAAAATAGTGAAACTGAAATGCATTCATGCGAAAAGATGAGCAGAAATAAAAATGCCAGTCAAGTCTGCTACATTTTTTCTTTTTAACATTTTCACCTAAACTGTAGTTTCCCGAACAACGGAGAAAAAAGTAAACAAAGAACTCCGACTCCAACATCATCTACTGCAGTCCTATTTTTGTGGTTTTGATAATATCAAAACAGGTGAAAGCAATAGAATTCCAAGGAATCTCAACCTTGCGTAGCATTTTAAATAATATGTACTCAGCTGTTATTACATGAATTGTAGCATATTTAATGATTCTTCATATTCGAAATAGGTTAATTTTTAAAACACGAATAATTTAGAAAGCATTCTGTTTTCCGCGATTCAAGAAAAAAAAATTGTATCATTAAAAACTTTAATTATTATAAGGAAAATAATTAAAATGAATTAATAAACAATACAGGACTATGAAGTATTGTGAACGCCACAAATGTAACATTTTTATTCAAAATAAAAACATTTGTGTGAAAATCAAGAAATGTCATTTATGCATCTCTTTTGCACACCCACATCTTACTTCAGACGAAAAGCATGCGAGCTTTCGGATAGCTTATAAGAATAGATGGAAGGGAGATAAATGAATCAACACACTCCACTTCAGGCAGATTCACATCATACACTGGTATGGTTATAGATCTGGTATTCCGGACAGGTGAGAATTTTGAAAAATATAATTGTTTACCTTGTGTGGTGCCTTTAAAACCCTGTGTATTCCTGCAATTTGGTTGATTAATGGTATATTCACATTCAAAGTATACTGTGGAGGCCGTGCAGGTTCTGGAAAATTGGTAGAAGCAGAGAACGGATCGATATCGTTTAAATACTGCACCCGACACGTTAGGGACGCCATGTTGCTTTGACAGCGCGGGTTTGCGTTCTGTCTTGTCCGGAGTTCGCCGCATAGGGTTACCTTTGGCATGGTATTCCGAATAGTCGCCAAAGAAGGGAACAATAGCACAATTACATTTTTCGCCAAATTGGGTGAAAATTCACATGGCGAGGGATAAACGGATGTGTTCGGATTATTTACGCGAATTGTTTACAATGCTGCGTGTAACAAAAATAACGTTTGAGAGCTAATTTTTAATCTCGCAGTTATTAAAACAAAATTTTTACTATTCACCATTTCTTTTCCTTTACGCTTCTTGTTAAAACAATGAATACAAATTTTTAATTCCTCATATGTGGTAAAGTATAAACACAGTATGAAAATAGTTTGAAAGCAAAGAACAATGGTACATTCAGATTTTTTACAGAATTGAGCGAAAATTCAGATGGAGAGAAAACATTGAACAGACGTGTTTGGATTATTTTATTATTACTAAGTTTTCATAGTGGTTAATAAAACATTATGTTTACTTTGAAAGCAAAAAAGAAAAAAAGAAATATTATATTGCCTTTATTTCGGTACTATGAAAATATAGGAAAGAAAATTATTAAAATAGTTTACATAAATGTATATTCATAACTCTTTTTTATTGTATTAATCCCAAAATTATATTAATATATAAATTTTAATAAAAAGCATATCGTCTGTTTGTCTCTTTTAATAAGATTGAAACTCATTAGTATATTTAGTTAAGATGTTCATTCAAATCAAAATGGTGAAAAAAAACTACTTTAAGTTAAACTATTCTAAAGTAGTTGATGCGAGAATATTAACTACAAATGTATGTAACACAAATTCTTTTAAAATAGTTCTTTACTTATTTGATAGAGCCATTTTTAAAACTGGCTAACATTTCCTGTCCTAGAAAGAAAACATAAGCAAAAATGAACGATTTAAGTTTAATTTAAGAATTACATTGCTTAAAATATCCTTACTAAATATACTGATCATTGAAAATTTAAAAATAATTCTGTGATAGAAACTTTAAAGATGTGAGTTATGATGCGTTCTACCTCCATACGTATTCAATAGAACAATTTGATCTGCCTAAAATCTTCCCAGGGTTTACTTGAATTAAAAAAAAAAGTGCAGTTTGTGTATTTGGTTGTTTTGTTTGGTAACTTAACATAAATGTATGATGTATGCATAAAATTTCCAAATTTTTTTATTCATAATTAATTAAATAACATTATAGTAAGCTTTTATACATTTGGCTAAATAAATAATCTACAATAAATCAATGTTGATAGAAAAGGATGGTGCCAAACTGCTATCAGTGTTGACAGGGAACTAGCCAAATACAATCTTGCACTCAGGTGACTAACACCTCAGAACACACACACACACACACACACACACACATACACACACACACACACACACACACACATATATATATATATATATATATATATATATATATATATATATATATATATATATACATATATATAATATATATTATATATATACATACATATATATATATATATATTATAACATATATTATATATATATACAAGCATGCATATATACTCATACATACATACACAAATATTTTTAAAAGAATATATAGTAAAACTTATATTTGTACACATATTCAAACACTTATAATCGCATATGCATATACACAGCGAAATTCCAAATAGACTACAAGTGCTTTTGTACAAAATACACAATGGTCCAGAAGATACACATCGCTGCGCATGTCAACAAGTGTGAGCACAAAGCGATTGGCATCTAAAAAGTTGTAAAGGCTGTTTGAACTAAGACAATGAAAAGTTCTTACGATCTAAACACTTTGCAGCAACCGTTGATTGGTTGTGGGCGTTCAGAAAAAAAATATTTACTACTCAAACCACTCGTAAATATTTCTCGTACTTTCTAAAATGGAAGTTGAAATACTAAAAATAAGTGTTCGTAACAAAAAGTCTTTTTCTCAATCGCAGAACTGGTGAATGTCATCTTGGAAATAATCTTCACCAGAAAAATTACGTTTTAATATGTCACGCCGAATAATTTCCCAAAATCATTACTGATTTCGACTACTCATATCTTCAAACTTTTCATATGGCACCTTTGTAGCTATATGATCTTGTGGTGAAACTCTTAAAATTTCTCCAAAAGGATATGTCAGCTACATTTTACTTACATTACATAGGTACAGTTACTAGTAATGAAAATGAAGAAGAGTGATGCAGCTAAATTTAAAATACGCATGATGTTATCTTACTTATCTATATAATAGCAGAACTCGTGCTACTGATGTCAACAATTTTTAGATTATCACATCTAATGGCAGAAGGTGGATGTCAAACAATGGCCGATTGAGTAGGGTTCTGCTCTTGTACTGGAATTACTGAGGGTTCAAATGTTGTTGATAACATGAAGGTTTAGCAGTTCAAAATCAGCTTTAAGAAATAGGTCCCGGACGTGGAGCAAAAGCACAAGCAAACCAATGATAACGAATGTGATTTATTTTTTCCACAAACAATCGAAATCTAGCTCTATAGATATCATAGCTTTTTATATTCTAAGCATATTCCAATTTGAGTACCATTTTCATATAAATATGTTGTTAAAAAGTCATTAAAATACTAATGGCTATATTGTTCATTACTTGTGTAACAGAACTCTTCAATTGTGTTAATCCACGCCTGGCAAGCTCAAAAGGCTAAGCGAGCCGCATAGTATCTTATGCCGACGGACAGCACTGTATGTCGTTATGTGTGTGTGTGTGAGTAATAAGGCTTTTTGCCTCATAACGAAGTGGGGTTCCCGGCGGTTTTCACCACCCTGCAGTCTTGGAACTTTGCGAAGAGAACGCAATCAAGACACTCATAAATTCAATCTCATTTCGTTTATTCAACGACAAATCAAAGCATCATCATGAAACCTTATACGAAACTAAACCTATTCGAAAACTCCGTCAAAACTGTATCGAAAAATCCTGTAGACATTTGATTAAATAATCATTTGTGCCGACCAATCAGCTATTACTTAAAGTCACGTGGGTGATGTAACTCACTCGTTATAAAACTCTATTTTTAGATATGTATTTCTACTAGGGATAACATTCGAGAATATTCGCTAGGGTTCCACTAGAATAATTACCGGGAAAATAGAATCTTAAACCGAAAGTGATAAAAACATCATTACATGTATGTATGTATATATATATATATATATATATATATATATATATATATATTATATATATATATATATATATATATATATATATATATATATATATATATATAATTGATACGAAAAGAGAACACGATATATTATTATTAATTTTATTATTATTATTCATAAATTAACAATAAACCAACTATAAATGTGTATAAATAGTTATTATAATAATCAGTAAATCAATCGAGGCGGTATTTGTTTCAATTATAAATTTTGTGAAATCTACCGCAATATATTACTGACTGGCCGCCATTGAGTCATCCCTGTCTTATATTTCATGTTAGCTGTTATGTTACCACAGACATAATCTGTGACATAATCTCGTTGCATAGTGGTCGAGATAATTACTTAAAGTTTAAATTGAATGCAAGCCTGAAAATTTCGATAGGACCAGCGGTTGCATTGCAAGTGTATCTTAAGCTGTCGGACAGCACTGTATGTATATCCTATACTATAATACGAGGAATGGTTGTCAAGTCGAAAATCGCCCCAGAATTAATAAACTGTAGTAAACTTGGGGATCTGGGGTTTTTGGTCACGAGGAATCGATTGGCATCGGTTTTGACGCGCTAAGGTCACGTAGTTCGGCGCTACAGATAGGGCCGGGTTCGAACCTCGGTGCGGGCAAACTTTTTTCTCATGCGTCCAAACCAAGTGAAAATTGGTACCCGGGGGTTTTCGACCATGAGGAATCGATTGGCTGTAGTTCTGACGAATTAATAATAATAATAATAAAAGTCTTTATTGATTTGTCTTTATTCCTTTATATCGGTTTCCATTTTTTTTTCTATCAACTCTAAATATTAAATTAATATAGCAAAGTATATATAACACATAAATGATATAGTAAAAAAAGTAATGCAAACAAAAATTTTGAAAACCAACCACAAAAAATTAAAAAATAATGCTTCACTAACGTGCCGAAACAACCTCGCCGTTCAATTTCCAAAGCCACACTAAACACAGAGCATATAACTTATCAAAGTCCGTCGCCGCGTTAGTGCGTCGTCGGCATACCAGGAGGTGCCGCTCTGACGCGCCAGTGCGTTGGTGGCAGCGAACGTGTTAAGGAACTGATTTCGATTTCAAATCACCGTCAACAAAGTTCGACATTTCAACATTCATCAGATTTCAAGCTACATTTTCAACATGCAGAACGCACCTCTACATGAAATGCTTCAAGGAGCCGGAATTTTGGAACAACAAGCGATCAACTCAATTATATCCGCAAATGGACAACTAGAAGATACCGTCATTGTCAGAATGCTTCTCCATTCAACACACTTCCATCTTTACACTGCTCACTTTGTACCATTTCTTTAATTGTATAT
This sequence comes from Pardosa pseudoannulata, assembly GCA_032207245.1. Taxonomy (NCBI): domain Eukaryota; kingdom Metazoa; phylum Arthropoda; class Arachnida; order Araneae; family Lycosidae; genus Pardosa; species Pardosa pseudoannulata. Next base: position 124,935,167 of record CM063504.1, read on the forward strand.
TTTTTTGTTATCAATTACATTTTATTTTCTATGACTTTTCAAACTTTACCTTTGTATAGAATAGTTCCCTTTCCAAACAACTTTGTTTAGAATAGTTTACAATGGTGCACTTTAACCGGTTATCTTTTCACTAATGGTTTCACAAATTTTCTTATGGCAAGTATTGTTTTGATAAATCACAATTGAAAATTTAAATCTTCGAGTTAGCTTCGATACCTGTTTTCTCCGAGCGGAGCTCGGTCACCCGGTACTATGTGTAAATACATCTTTGGGGGAAAATTGAAAACAATAAATTAAAGTTTTTCATTATAATCATTATTATTCATAAATTAACAATAAAAAGTAAACAATTTTTAATAGTGCATAAATAATAATAATAATAATAATAATAATAATCAGAAAATCAATTATATTTACTAAAAAAAATGCAATTATCAATTTCATGATCTTCGCCGTGGGCTGTAAAATTTTACTGACGAGCTGCATGTAGCAACTGGGTTTAATACCCACCTTTGGTTTAATATATATATCTTCCTTATTATTTTCTTGTACTTAATATTTTGAACCAAATACGCCGCATTATGATCAAAATTTATTAAGTAATGTTTATTAAAATTTCATTCAGACACAATTATAAATGCTACAATAAAAGCAATTTCCGAAAGAAATTAACAATTTTGGCAAGTGCCCGCAAACATTGGGGTGTTACACTTAATTAAAAAAAAAAAAAAAAAAAAAGCATTTCATTTTGTACAGCGAATTAATCCAAAGTTCCCTTTTGGGAATTCCTGATATTTTTCGTAAAAAATACTATTTCTTTTAACACCCATGTGTGTTCATCCTACCGTTAAAGTAACAGTTTAGGATAGCAGAATATGTTATTTAAATAAATCTACTTAAATTTCTATATTTTGGGAATATTTTTAGGTTATGCTACGTAAAAAGAGCTACAAAAACTGATTGCTACCAGAAAAAAAAAAATGTTTTTCCTTTTAAATTTCTGTACTGTGCAGAATTTATTTAAGGATCCTGCCCCACTCTAATGTTTTTCTCCCCCCTCTTAACGCTCTCTCTTATCCTTCTCCTGAAGCATCGCTTCTCGCGGCCACACTTTGGTGGGTCAAATGCTAAGATTGCCATTGGTTATATGCTCTAATTTGATTGGCTTAAATTTTCTCGTTTGGATCGCATATTTTCTCCAACTTTCTGCAACTGTGCTGTCCGCACTTGATCTCATTTCTTTCCCGTGGAAAAAAAAATAAAATAAAATAAAATAAAACAAAAATAAAAATTAATCTCATTTTGTTAACTTAACTGTACTTCTACTATTTTATTTTGTGCTCTGGAAGCTGTAACTTGTAACTTCTCTTATCCAGCACACTTATCTCTTCTTTAACTATACTGTTTCTCAGTCTAAACTCAAGCACCCCTCCCTTATTTTATTTACTGTACTTTTTCATGTTCGAGCCAAATCATCCATATGTTGTATTGCCAAAGTCCCAGTAGTGCAGAACTAGAGGGCTTGGCCCAGGCAGTTCTGTTCCAACACCATCCTGTGGTTCCTGTGGTAGAATTTATTTGTAGTATTTTGTACGGATGTCACTGGCCAAAAAATACTTATGTTTTACTATCCCTAAACTTTCTACTCTCTAGTTTTGTGTTATGAACTCACGAATCCACCCTTCTATCTCTTTGCTCTTTTATGTGTTTATTTTTCGCTCGTTGTCATTTTTGTGCTTACTGACAGAAGCCTCTGGATTGAAGGGCTCGGCCCACAGGGTCCAGTTGCATCACCACCTTTGATGCCTTTGATGAATTTATTTGTAGAATATACTTAAAAATTTTTGAGGATGCATTTGCAATTAAAATATTTTGCACCGCATTTTTGGTGAAACTTTGCTTTTAATTGAATTTTAAACTGTATGCTCCCATATGGTAGCATTGGAGGTTAAAACCACTCGCAGCGTCCTTAAGAACATGTCGTGATACACAGTTTTGAACACTATTATTTTATGTTGATGTCAAGTCTAATGATTTTTTTTCAAGGGCTCTTTGAAGAAATTAAGGGAAATCGATAACTGTAAACAATTGGCCCTTTCGCTGCGCACGGGAAGATAAAGGATTATCGCATGAACTTCAAAGAGTTAATTGCAAGTAATTACGAAAGATAAATGAATCTATTAGACAATAAATTAGAAGGCTCAATTTTCGAGATAACCTTTATCAGAAAAAGATCTTTTAGCATAAAAAGAAAAACACCCGTTATCATTTTCTGCTCAATTCGCTACATTTTAAAACAACAGCATACAAATTCTGTTTATTTTAAAAGCAAACAAAGAAAATCGTATAATGATATTGTACAATTACTATAACACACTCACACGTACATGCATGTATTTGTGCTGCATAAATTAAAAACAATTCTTGAAAATTTTCCTGAATAAGACTTAAATAATTAGAACTTGAATATTCAAAGTTCTAATTTAAAAGTTTCCATTGAATTATCTTATTTATTGAATCGATAACATCGAGAGTAAAGCACAAGTTAAGAAAGATGAGATTATAGTTGCTGGGAAATTGGAACAAGTTACCATTTCGCAGGGTCAGAACTTAGGTTTGGTTTGGTTTGGAGCGCTACGGTCTACTGTTTTGCACACGAGGGCTAATGAGACCGGGACCTACAGTTTAAAGCCGATTCCGAACGGCTACATACATCCATGCCAGCAGCGGGATTCGAACCCGCGAACTCCGGTTCCGAAGAGCAGCGCTCTACCATTCGGCCATCGTTCGGCCCGGTCAGAACTTAGGATACCGGAGTAAGAATAAAACTGACTTTCGCTCCTACTACCAAATACAATGGAAATAAGCTATTTTTTTTAAAAAAATTTAAAACCCAAATTCTTAATGTATGGTATCACATAAATCTTTTTGGCGATTTTGTAAATTTTACTGTATTAAGGTGAATGGATAAAACAGATTAAAATTAACAAAACAGATTTGAATACTCTGACTTTTGAAAATTGCAGAATAGAAACTAACTTTTTGAACATTAATTATATTAATTCTATATTTATACGATTAGTTATATACTATTAGAATGATAATGGCTAGCTTTTTTTAAATTTTCAAATTCTTCAGAATTTTTAATGTTTTTTCTAATTTTAAAATGTCAGATACCTCTACAGTTTTAGTTTATAGACAAATATTTTATTTCAATTTGAGAAAAAAATTCTACTATATATATATATATATATATATATATATATATATATATATATATATATATATATATATATATATATATATGGTAAGTAAATATCACTGACATTTAATTTAGTATGTAAATATGTAATAAGGCTTTTTGCCTTATTACGAAGTTGGGTTCCGGGCGGTTATCACCAGGGCCGTAACTACGGTGTGGCAAAGGTGGCATCAGCCACAAGTGCATCAGTCTTAGGGGCGCCGTCTATGAAGAAAATGGGGTCCGAAAGAGAATGATTCGCCCCGAGTAGAAATAAGGAAAAGTTGAAAAATAGTTTTTTTATTATAAAATCCAATGTGTTTATAAATGATTTTTTAAATGAATTTTCTTATTTTTTAAAATGCTTCTAGAGACTAAACTTGTTATATATTCTTACACAATGTTTGCCAAACACTCCTAATATGCCTTAATATAAATCCGGGTATACATTTTAAATTTTTAAGTTATTAAAACTAAATTTAAATTTAGAAATTCACCAATTTTCTATGAAAATTCAAAGTTTAAATAAAATATATTCTCCTCAAAAAAACTATTCAGTTTATTAACAAAATAATACCTACAAAGAGTTTAAAAATATTTTTAAGTATTAGTAAGGTAAAAATAGAAGAAAAATTAATGTACTAGGAACATTTTAAAAATTAACAAAATATTTTGAAAGTTTATTCTGAATATATGATAGCAAAAATTTATGTTTACATATTTTCTTACTATATATGGTGGTAGGAGAGCAGACCAATTTTTTGCCACGGGCGCTAAAGGGCCTAGTTAAGGCCCTGGTTATCACTACCCTGCAGTCGTGGAACCTCGCGATGAGCACACAATCAAGACACTCGAAAATTCAATCTATCTTGGTTTATACAATGACATATCAAAGCACCATCGTGAAACCTTCTACGAAATTCTATCAATATCGAAACTACATCGAAACTGTATCGAAAAACTGTAATGGAACGCTAGACATTTGCTTAAATAGTCATTTGTGCCGACCAATCAGCTATTACTAGAACTCACTTGAGTGATGTAGCCCACGTGTTAAATAACTATTTTTAGACACGGAACCGGAAGGATTTCTACTAGCGAATATTCGAGAATATTCGCTAGGGTTTCACGAGAAGAATTACCGGAAAAATAGAATCTTTAACCGAAAGTGATAAAAATATTACATATATATATATATATATATATATATATATATATAATGTTATTTTAAAAAATATAATATTTGAGATGGCAAATCTTAATTTTTTATATATATAGATTAAACAACTTGTAAAGAAATTCCATGTAAACAACATTTTATTCTTAGTTACAAATCAATAAAAGGCTATTGTAATAAAGGTTTTAAAAATCGAAAGGTATTATTGTCCCCTAAACACAATAAAATAACACTACTGAATATCCGCATCCTCCGATCACGTCAGCTGTTTATTTTGTCGCCAAATTCATCCCTAGAAAAGAACAAGAATAAAAATGGCGAAACCCTGCCAAATGTAGATAACCGCCATTTAGCGACCTGTCAAAACGGCGTGGATGCTGAACCGCATGCGCTACCGAAGAAAAAATGATCAATGTCATCCGACAGACCGTTTTTATATACAGTCTTAGTGTACAACAGACTCACCCAGAAATTTCGGAGGAAAACTAAATTCCAAAGGGAGAGTATAGAAGCCAAAAAAAGAAAAATTCTTTCTTAGTAGACGATCGACTTCTTATTTAGTTTCTCGGGTGAAACAGAAACGAAAATGAAGAATCGCCCAGGGTTAAATCGCTAAGTAAAAGTCCCAGACGCATTTTGAATCAGGGAAAGTGAAGAACCGGTTCTCCCCAAACACAAACCGCAAGATGTGGCCGATGCCAGTCTACCAAAACTAAAAGCCGAGGGGATCGAAGAAAAAATAATAATAATAAAGAAAGGGGAGCTCACGATTTTTACTTGAGTGCATCAATGTTACTAATACGAAGCAAGTGAGATCTTGTTTGATCTCGAGCTTGCATTGTCTTGCCGTCATGCTAGGCTACTTTTTGCACAAAGCCCTTCTCCAGAGATTCGCTCGGAAAGTGAAAAGAAGGAATCGTGATGAAAAGAATGTTAAAAATATGGTGCCTTTCATACGCAGGACACGAGTGCCTCATTTCTTTTATGGCTCTCATTGAGATCAAAATAAAAAGGGAAAAAAACAGCCAATTTTTTTTTCGCAAAGGATGCTACCAGAATAACCACCCTAAATCAAAGGAAATGCTAAAAAAATTAAAAATTGTATCGCTTCAGTTTTCGCAGTTACTATTATTATATAAAGATAATTTATCGTATCGAAATGATAGCGCAATTGCGCAAACAAGCATTTTTATGTTTTTTGGTAATGTATTAATGTTTATGAACACCCACTCGTAACAAAGGGAGCTATTATTATTAGAAATACGTGACACGAAGATAAAAACGGGTTAGGGTTCAAATTCTTTAGCCCGCGACTCATCAGCAGAAACCAAGAATATAGTTTCTTGCCATAAAGTTTGATTTTTTTAACCGTACAGATATCGACTGCATTCAACCGATTCCGAACGGCTACAAACATTTATGCTATCAGCGGAATTCTATTCCACTGATTTCGGCAATTCCCTATTTAGTCAGCCATCAAGCTGGATATGGTCCACTACTTAATACCGAGGCAATATAAGAATACCTCGATTGGTAGAGCTTTACAGAATGATAACCCCGCTATAATACATTCTGCCACTAAACAACGAATCATCGAGTCAATTTAAAGCTCTGATTTTTTTAATTAATGAACCAGAGTGCTTAAATAATATGTTTTTTCTTTAGATTCTTTTTTCTTTAGTAATGTTTTTCCTTTAGAAATATTTTTTTTCTATAGTATATTTTTTCTTTACAGATTTTTTTTCCTATAGAATATTGTTTTTAGAATTTTTTTTATAGAAAACTTTTCTGTAGAGATATGTTTTTCTATAGAAATTTTTCTTTAAAGATACGTTTTTAATTTTATGTAATCAATAAAGTTCTTCAATTTAATACAGAACCATATCAAATTTAGAATTACATATCATCAAAATATAAAATTTCAAATACTTTTTAAAAATAAAAATCAACAAACTAAATAGACGAAAATTTTTTATAATTAAAATACTTTTTAATTAAGTCGATGATTCTGTAAATTGTTTGGCAGATTGTGTGGTTGATAATTTGAGTAGAAAATTCCAGTTAGATTTGATTGATTCGCTCTTATGTGGTTTAGAAATATTTGATACCAAATATTCCCACTAAAATAATACAAAACACTGGGCAAACGAAATGATTAGTGACAGGATTTGGGCAAATTCGATGGCAAAAATTGCAACATCCCAAATGCTATTGAGAATATCGAACTTGCAGAGAATTAATGAGTGAAAATGTATTGGAAACCGCGTGGGAATAAGTTTTGTCGCATTGTGTTATCAGTGTTTGCGGCTTTATTCTTCAAATATATAGAATTTCGGAAGTTCTAAAGCTTACACAAAGTTTAGGAAAAGACGAATAACATGTTGTAAAGCCCAAAGGTGCCTCACATTTTATACACATGTAGCTTTTCTCTTTACGTGGGCGCCAGTGCTAAATTTCCTACATAGTTGGAAACTAAGTTTGATGAACCAAGCATGATTTCCCATACGGACTGAGAACACAGAATCGGGAGATTATCAGTTCTTTGCTTGGAAGCTAGCAGAACGGTCTCTCCTTTTTCTTGAGTCCTTCTGTCCGTCTATTACCTAGAGAGATAATACAGCACATCATGTTAGTTGGTCCTTAGTGGACTTTGCGCTTTCGGTAAGTGTGTTTCGTACGATGATATAGATGGAAAAGTAATCTTCCCGAGGCCTACGAAAGGGTTAAACAACAGATCTCGGTATCACTAGTCTTCGCGTAAGAGACCCTAGTGATTCAAACTAAACAAAACCTATATTTCTGCTCCAAGATTACCACAAGAAAAGAAGAATGTGCATTTAACCGATATTTCTATTTTATAGTTTTATCTTTTAGAAATTTACAGTACAGCAATATTTCTCGGAAATTAGGACAACATACGCAATATGCAGTCATTAAAATGGCTCTTATGAATTTTTTTTCAAAGATGCAAATTAAGCAAACTATACTGCTAAATTAGCTACAAAACAACTAATTTTCATATTTAAACGCCGAAAAAGTTGCCATTTAGTTTTAAGAAATACTTCAATATTTCGCCAAGATTAGAGGGTAATAAAGTGACAGATAACTGAAAGTTTACTCTAATTGAGATGTTAGAAATTCAAAAAATATTACATTTATATATGTATTGTATATACATGTGGTACGTGTCATCCACATTCCCATGACGTAATTGAACCCGATATCTTGCACATTCATTCCACGCACGTACGAATAGATAAGGTACGGTTCGGTTTGGTTGGTTAAAAGCGCTGTTTTTTTTTTTTTTTTTTTTTTTTTTTTTGTTTTTTTTCCCTTCTAAGCAGATGAGTTAGGGTTCTATGACTTAAAGCCGATTCCGAATGGCTACGAACATTCATACAGCATAGAGATGGACTGAAGAAAAGACGTAAAATGTACCACGTACGCTTTTGAAGAAAATTAATAGCTGTTACATAACAATTATTAAGGGGATTATAGTAATGTTATTCATTTTATACTGCCCCCTGTATCATCTTACAATACACATTATTATATCTGTATATCGGAAGTAAAAGGCATTATGTCATAAATTTCAAATTTTACCTGAGATCATAACAAAGATATTAAAAAAAAATTGTTTTAAGTTCAGCCATTTTTACTGAAAAGCTGTGTAAATGCCTTTGATATAATAAAGAGGACATAGTGCTTGTAAACATACGAAAATAACACAAATAAGTTTTATGTCCAAAGGGAAAGGACCTTTACCTCTAACCCAAGCTGGTTCACAGTGCTTTTAATTACATAAATTTCTCAATTCTGGAAATGAAGGCAATGCTTTTACAGCATAAAAGACGAGAACAAATCATACCCGAATATGTAAAAATATCAATATTAAGAGAAAACATATAACACCGTTTTGCTCTTATGGCCCTTTTAGATATGTTCTAGGCCCCTTCTTTTAACTTGTTTTCTACATTTAACTTCATACAGCTGCCTTAACTCAGTCGGCTAAACATAGATCTCATGTCTCTGTGAGGACTTTGAATTCGAGGATTCAAAGTCCAAGATATTTGCCATGTTCACTAATGGCGGCTGGGGCACGTAAATTAAGTTCATGACCGCACTGTCCTTCAGGTTCCCAAACTCTACCACTGAAGGTGGCAGGGCAAGCCTGGAGTTCTTCTGCTTGGTTCCTGCTTCAAAATAACGAGGATCCAGGGGGGGAGGAGACAAGGTTACTTGCGTTCACAGCATTTCTTAAACTACATGTGCTTTCCGACTGGTACTGAATGAGTAACAGCTCCGCAGCCGTGTTAGGCATGAAGATAGGTATCTGCATTGCCAGCTACATTGGAAAAATTAATGCTCTTACCAGCCATCCACCCCTATACATACATATATGCAAGGAAAATTCTCAGGGTTTTTCAAAACTTAAGGGCTAAAAATTCCCGCGTCCTTTTGCCTTCTCCTTTTTAACCCCTAACCTAAATTGACCACTGGGGCTACAGTTTACGCCCTCATAGAAGGGGGTCTGACCAATTATAACTCTAAATTGCCCTAGCGGACAGTTTAGGAAATTACCACACAAAAAGGAGATGCACGCTGTCGGAGGTAGATTTTTCCCACAGATTTTGACTGAGATGTTGACCTAGGTGTTACGGGTCTTTTCTTTATAACTTCATGCTAGATGACCCCTCAGTTTGTCTTGTCCCTATGATCAAGTGGGAACCCGTCCTCCAACGTTATCTTAATAAAGGTCTTTAGCTAAAATGGTGTCATTTTTATGGGCCATGATTGCAACCACCCATCGTGAAGTCCGTCTTATTACATATATATGTTTTAATATATACCTATATACACACTCACGACTATTTGCATTTTTTTTATAATACTCAAGTAAATTGCTATTCAAATAGCCAAAGAGTGCTACTGCAAACATTTTTCCATAATGTATCCCATTTCGGAGAATATATCTCCATTTACAGCATATATTTAACAAATATGTATATGTGTGTGTGTATCTATAGGAAACAGAAAAAAAGTCTTTAAAATAGCTACTCTGAAAACACTTCCACAATGTAAGCATGCGACGGAAAACCAGAAAAACGTAGCAAATACTTCCCGCCAAGCTGTGTGATTAAAGAAATATCAAAAGCAAACTCAAGTGCCAAAACATGCAATTCGAATGTCTCCGATTCCTCGAACTATCCAGCGGACGAAAAATTCTCACGAAGTCGTTCGAGAAACTGGAAGTGGAGGAAGCATTTCTTTTCGGGCTCACATTCTTCTGAAGGTCACTCTTGCTTTCGTTCGACACACACCGGGGGCAGACGATCCCAATTAGTTGCGGTTTAGAAAGGGCGCCCTCCATGGCAATCTTGGATTGCCGGAATCTTTCGCAGATCGCATTCGACAAGTAAAAATATCGTGTCTTTTTTCAACCCTATTCGTACATTCCTGAGTCACTCCGCGGAACGTGCTGCTATTTCCGGCAACCAGGGGGGTGTTACAAGTGGGCCCACCTTTCTGCTACGACCTAATTTCCGCCGAGAGATGATTTCGCCCGGAAAATTGAATTAATTTATAAATTCTCGTTGAGTGGGATATGACTGCTCTTTTTCTTCTTAAAATTGGCCTTAATAAGCGGAGGTTTTATCAAATCAGTTGAATTTTTTTAAAAAATGTAGACAACACATGACAGTCTTCTATATATGCTCCAGTATAGGCTCCAGTATATGTGTGTGTGAAATCTGGAATTTTAAAGTTAGAAATTAAATCATTAATTAATAAAAGCAGTAGTCTTAGTGAAGCGACATTTAAGTGAAGTGTAAGAATATGGGGTAAATCTACACTATTTAGAAGTAGAATAAGTCAAGTTCCAGGAGAGAACAGTTAAAATCATGTGGACTGGTGACCTGTTGTCGGACTGAGTCTCTTGTTGAAAACAAAATGGCTTATGTGACATAATATACGAATAAAATGTTAAAGTCTGGAATGAATGCCTGTCTAACTTTTCCTATAAGGTTTTGATATATATATATATATATATATATATATATATATATATATATATATGAATATATATATATATATGTATATGTATGTATATATAATTGTAAATATAAAAGAAGAAATTAATAAAACATAGTCCTACGAAATACAATACCAGACTAATAAATAAAAAAAAATGAAAATGAGGAATGATGTTGCCAATGACCGTGAGGAGTTGTGACCTCACACTCTATTTAAACTAGTTTTATGTTGCAACAACACTCATGGAAGTCACAACATCATACGACCTGTAAGAAGTCAAAAATGGAAGACTAAAAAACACGAAGCAAAACCACAAAAACTACACCAAGCACAACACAACATGACAGATAACCCTAACAACTTTAACAATGAACTTTAAGTGAAGTGTAAGAATATGGGGTAAAACTGTACTATTTAGAAGTAGAATACGCCAAGTTCCAAGAACAGTTAAAATCTTGTGGGCTGGTGACCTGTTGTCGGACTGAATCTATTGTTGAAAACAAAATGGTTTATGTGACATATGAAATACGAATAAAACTTTAAAGCCTGGAATGGATGACTTTCTTATTTTTCCTGTAAGGTTCTGATTGACACACATATATATATATATATATATATATATATATATATATATATATATATATATATATATATATATATATGTATATATATTGTATGATGGATGATCAAAATTGTTACATGCACATTCTATTCAGCATTCAAATATAGTTGCGTTTCCCAAGGTAATGGTTTGAGCAGAGCTTGAGTAGAACCATCTGACGGAGACCCGCAGTGTTAATATTCTTTATATTGAGATCTTTTATTTTTTTGTTATAAAGATCGTTCAAAAGTGTGTTTTAAAGGGGTGTGGATAACTAGACGTAATAACAGTCTTAAATACAAATTTTTGAGCTTTTAAAGCTGTTCATGAGATACACATTAAGTAGGGTTCTTATATTTTAGTAAACCTGTTGAATGAGGATATTGACAAATTCATTATCGCTAAACATATTTCGAAAATGAAAGTTTTACTTTACATACAATCTTTCACTTTCAGTTCACTTTATATGCTATTTTTTGAATGGATAATTTGGCACTTTTTGTATTTTTTTTAACTTCATTCTTTTTGTTTTGTACCGTAGATTCCTCAAGAAAGTTTAAAGGTTACGAAACACGTGAAGACCAAATGCCTCCTTCTCTGTAAGAAGAATTGAAAGACCCATTTTCTTTCTGAAGCCTATTAGTTCAGTTGCTAACGGTTGGGAAATCCCACTTAAGAATCCGTAGAGGGCGCTCTTCAAACCCAATGTGGGGAGAAGAAAAGTCGAGGATAATTGCTGCCTTGGAAATAGGGGTAAGACATTCCTTGAGTCTTCTCCTATTTACTGCACAGTCCATTAAATATTTTAGTTAAGTTTTAAATGAACCAGCTTATTTGATTTATTTACTTACGCTTGAGATCATATCAGTTTTGGACCCATTGCTGAGCTATCTACAAGGGTATGCTAATATCGCGAAGATCGGAGGTTCGATCCTCCATGGGTCAAGTTAATATTTTTTATTTCTATTTTTATATTATGCATATAAATATAATAATTAAATTTCATTTTAATTTCTGGAAATAGATAATCAAAGATATATTTGAAGTTTTATGTTCTCGAACTGCACAGCTTAATAAAAAGAAAAACAATTTCATTAATATGATTAGATAAATAAATAAATATTTATTTATTGCGCCAATATTTTAATCTGCGTTTACAAGCTCTCGTAATAATGTCGACTATAAATGCCTTACCAACATCTTATAAAATGGTTTCGATACTCCTCACAAACGATACAAACTTTGATTTTAACATTTAATTAAAAAAAGCTTTAATTGAAAAGGAGTACCCTCGACTTAAATTTTTTTAGCAGTCTCTCAAAGCTAACTCTAAAATAAATGCTAATTTTTTGTCCACTCTCCATATTTTCCAACTGTTCCAGGCAAATGGCTCACTTTTCCCACTAATCTAAGTTCCTTTCTCACTGTTAAATTTTCCTGACAAAACTGTGTGCCGGTTCCTCGTTAATAATCTCGCTGTGGAGCCAACATCTGTAAGTGGAAGTGTGTTCGTGTATCATTCCATACCCTACTTTCTAGAGAAAAAGATGTCTATTTCTTAGATCCTAAATAAAAGTTAATTTTCGCTACAGACTCGCCGTTTTCTTCCATGGAGCCATAGGTGCCAATTCCCTGTCTTCTTGTAGCCAAGCAAGCCCAGGCAATTAAAAACAATAGGGGCTAATTTCGCGTGTAATCAGAGAATTAGTTATCACCACATTACACACACATATATACACACACACACGTCGGAAGACAATATATTCGCAAACAAAAGGCTATAAAAATCGATAAAAATAGATAAATGTACAATGTTGAAGTGCCTAGAATCTGTTTTTCCCATTCACGATACAGAATGCTAGATTTTTGCCTTGGGAGGAATCTTCAACTCCCATCCCTTTTTCTGAAAGTGTTAGACAGGAAAATTTATAGACCATATTCTTGCGCCTTTCGGATTCCCAGGAGGAACCCATCAGTATAAATAAAGGGGAGCTGTAAGGAAAAGGTGCGCCCAAAGGAGCCAATTTGTATTCTGCCTTGTTAAAAGGAAGAACAGAAGTCGACTACCAGCAAGGTGAAACTGGAATCCCAATCCTCCAATCAGCGTTGCAGTGTGTTAAGGGACGGCGCCGATGGGGTGATCAGCGCCCTATTACTTGAATTTCTCTCTAAATTATTCTATAATGAATACGTCATTAACTGGAACAGTAATTTAGTCCCAAAATACAGCATCTGTGATTCGAAATATTTCACCTGGTACGAAAGTAGTAATTTTCCTTAAGGATATCAAGGACGCTGTATAGAGGTTATGGAAATTCTTGACTTAGAATTAGGAAACTTTGTAGACATATACAATAAAGTAGAATTAACTTAATTACATTAAATAACATACTTTTAATAACTTACTTTTATAAAGTCAATTATTAATATATATATATATATATATATATATATATATATATATATATATGTGTGTGTGTGTGTGTGTGTGTGTGTGTGTGTGTAATATTAAAATCGCTTATTTACATATTTTAAAATTAATGTAATAACTTCTGTTCATAAATTACGTTATTGGGGTTTGCGCGGTAATTCTGATTTTTCCCTCCAGATATTGACTTAATCCAGCCTCTGTCTGTACTTCTTTAACCAATCTTTAGACATGGGTATTTTTTATCACATGATCAAATGTGCTTAGGGATTATTCGTAGTCTTTTTACCTGAGAAATTCTACTTTAAAAGTTTGGGTGCACTATGTTCTCGGAGTTTTACCTGTTGTATTGATTAATGTATCGTCACCAGAAAAAAAATGTGTTGTTCTGTTTTGATGAATCTCGTCCATCTTACATACACACCGACACATATATATACATTTTTTAAATGTTTTTGAGGAATAATTTTAGCACTATTTTGACAACGAGAAAGGACATTTCTAAACTTGCATGTTTGGAAAGTACTAAGCAATACGATTATAATGAGTAAAATTAACTATCAAATTTATCAGTTATACTTTATGACCATTAAATTGTCTCTTATTATTTATGTAAGTTAGCGGACAATAATCTCAAAATGAAAATATACAATACGGATATAAAAGTACGTTCAAGTTTAACATTTTTGAAAAAGAATGGAAGTTAACACACTAAATGAAAAGAACGAAGTTAAATTGAAACCATGGATAGGATTATTACACACGCACATGTATATTATGTATATGTAATACCTGCTATATATATGCATGTGTGTGTCAGACACAGAGCCCGTGAAGAAAACATGACACATCCATTCAAGGCGTTAAAACTTTTATTCCAATGTCATATGCCACATTAGCTGTTTTGTATTCAAATAAGAAACTCAGTCCGACAGTAGGTCTCCAGCCGACAGGATAGTACCTGTTCTCTCTTGGAGTTTGGCGTGCTTTGCCCTTAAATAGTACAGTTTTATTCCCACATTCCAACGCTTCACGAAGAGTTCGCTCTCTTTTTTATTAGTTAAACCTTAAATTTCTATATTTAAAATTTTAAACCTGGCATGCATATGTGCGTGTGTGTGTAAACATATTCCTTTTACCCACTCCTGAACGAAGTACTACAACTCCAGAGTAGCGGAGTCCATCACGAAGTCATGAGTTCGACTTCTTGAGTTGGCAACAGTTGGTTTTGGAAAAGAGTGTGAATAGAGTTCCAAGTTCTGAGTGACGTGTGTGGGAGAGAGAAATAATATGATTAATCGAGCCATAATTAATTAAGTTTATCTCTAGACCCCCTCTGTATATAATTCCCTTAAATGTTAATTAAATTAATGATCATGTTAAAAGTTTGTGTCCTGAGTCTCTCTCCTTCTCTCTCTCTCACACACACACACATATACATATATATACATATATATATATACACATATATATATATATATATATATATATATATATATATATATATTAATATATGTGTGTATATGCATATGTGTGTGTGTAAAAACTACCATTTAAACTTGTACTGTAACCACCTAATCATGTAATTTGTGAAGAATTAGACTCGGCAAAGTCTTCATTCATCGTAATCAGCATTAACGTCATTTCAACGCCCAAGAGAAGATAAACAAGACAGACTCTTGTTAAAACTTAATTTTATTATTCCGAAACTCAGGAAACCTGAAGCACCTAACGCACGTCTATCTAATAAGACAATTACCATAAATCCGATATGAACAAGACAAACTTAGATTTTATCAACAAATTTGTTTAGTTCAAACTCTTTTGTGATGTTTGTGTAGCTACTATAATGGCCTTTTTAGGATTCAAGGTTCGACTTTATTACGGGAATATCGTGAGAACCAGATGGGAAAAGGAAGTAATTATGCTCTTGGATTTAGACACCTTTCTTCATTCCGATATGTAATTAAGATTAGGGAAAATTAAAGTGTTTAGGATAAACCTTCAATATATTATATACATACGTGCGTACGTGTACACACATATGTATGTGTGTGTGTGTGTGTATATATATATTAATTTACGAGGTCCACCAATCCTAACGAGTGTAAGGCTTTTGTTATATATAGACAGATCTAGATATATGAAACACACGTGAGGGATTGACAGAGTAAACCAATATGTGTATAAGGTAGAAAATACACTAATTATTTATTTTTTTCTAAAACTAGTTTAATTTTCCAGGAATTAATCATGAGATGGTAACCCAATTTCTCCACATTGGACTAAAATTGGACAGTTAAATGAACTTGGTTCACTTTGATTGTGAACCCTTCATATATACATAGAAAAATATCTGAGCAATTTTTCGATAGGCTACAATGATAACTCAATTTCTCCGCATTGGATTAAAATTGGACAACTAAATGGACTTGGTTCACTTGTGAACCCTTCATACATACGAGAAATAGCTGAGCATTTTTTCGATATGACACGAATGCAAGCATTAATGATTCCAAGAAAAAAAATCAATTCATCAGGATAATGCATCAAATAAAGTAAAAGTTTCTTTTACAAAATCTTTAAAAATGATAAAAAATGATAAAAGTTTTCTGATTTAAATTTCTTTTTTAAAAATGAAAAGTATGAAAGAAAAGTAGATTTAAGACAAGACTTTATAAAAAATCAATTCATCTCGGATAGAGTATGAAAAATGATTATCTCTATACAAAATCTTTAAAATGAAAATCACAACTGATAAAATATACACAATTCTGCTTATAAGTCTTTAGCACATTTATATACTTATAAAAATGATTATCAGTCATCAAAGTGTAAAGTAGCCAGAATCATAATGAACACGAAACAATTTTTTTTCTTAAAATATTTGATAATAACTTATCAACAATCTCATTTGTATAACTTATACATAAATACAAAGAGATTAGACAATCCCTTATGTGTGTTAAACATAAGATCTAAAGGGTTATAACGAACTAAAAAACAAGAAATCATTTGTCATAAAGGACCATAAGACAGCAAAGAGAATTTACCTGAAGTTTTTACATTAAAACCATTTTTCATTTAAAAGATAATAACTTAAAAGACAAGGCAATCTCTCATTTGTGATAACTAATATGGACCATATAGAGTCAGCAAAGAGATTAGACAATCCACCTTCCACGCTGAAGGGTGTAAGTTCAAATCCCACCTAAGATTTGACTGTCGATTAGGGCTATCATCTCATACGGAACTCTCATTTAGCTCTTTGACATCACCTTCCCGCTAGGATTAGTTCCCACCTTCCAAGATTTGACTCTCACCCCTCACTAAAGGATCGTCTCATTTGAACACAATCTTCCATAACACGTTTTCTCCACCTTCCACGAACCATCGTGTATTCAAATCCCACCTATTTGACTGTCGATTAGGGCTATCATCTCATACGGAACTAAAGACAAGGCAATCTCTCATTTGTAATAACTAATATGGACCATATACAGTCAGCAAAGAGTTTAGACCATCCACCTTCCACGCTGAAGGGTGTAGGTTCAAATCCCACCTAAGATTTGACTGTCGATTAGGGCTATCATCTCATACGGAACTAAAGACAAGGCAATCTCTCATTTGTAATAACTAATATGGACCATATACAGTCAGCAAAGAGTTTAGACCATCCACCTTCCACGCTGAAGGGTGTAGGTTCAAATCCCACCTAAGATTTGACTGTCGATTAGGGCTATCATCTCATACGGAACTAAAGACAAGGCAATCTCTCATTTGTAATAACTAATATGGACCATATAGAGTCAGCAAAGAGATTAGACCATCCACCTTCCCCGCTGAAGGGTGTAGGTTCAAATCCCACCTAAGATTTGACTGTCGATTAGGGCTATCATCTCATACGGAACTAAAGACAAGGCAATCTCTCATTTGTAATAACTAATATGGACCATATACAGTCAGCAAAGAGTTTAGATCATCCACCTTCCACGCTGAAGGGTGTAGGTTCAAATCCCACCTAAGATTTGACTGTCGATTAGGGCTATCATCTCATACGGAACTAAAGACAAGGCAATCTCTCATTTGTAATAACTAATATGGACCATATACAGTCAGCAAAGAGTTTAGACCATCCACCTTCCACGCTGAAGGGTGTAGGTTAAAATCCCACTTAAGATTTGACTATCGATTTGGGCTATCTTCTCAGAGGGAACTAACCTGACCTCCCGTATGTTGCCCCCATAATAAAATGTTCAATAAGTGCCACATAATTAAACTACATATAGATATTTTTATATCGTCTTTATTTAACAGAAGATTTGTGTGTGTGTGTGTAAAATTTAGGCGAACTAAGGATATGGAGGTTTTTTTATATGCAATAAAAATGATCTTGGCTCATTGGAGAATTTCATAGAGTAACAGAATTTTTAGTAACCTAACAACTAGTGGGGTTACAACACAGTGGAGAACTTATGTAGACGAAAAGGAAGATTACGAAAAGGAGGTAGGGGGGAGGAGACCTCAACTAGTATCGAGCTTTTCCAATGCACACAAGGCTCTGTGCAAAATAATTTATATACGTGTACTGCGACAGTAATGTTTTGTGTAGTAACTTATTTAAGAATACTATGTACTTTGTCCCCTTATGCTTGGATAATATCTACGTCATTAAAAATAGCTATATATAGATCTATATAAATACAATGTAAAAGTAAAATAAGAAGATACACATAATTTAAATGTAACTACATAAAATTCAATTTTCTATTTACCAGTTCATAACAGTGCCGTGTAAAAGAGAGAATGATATAGAAATTAACACCGGCACCATAAACTTCGATGGCCAAGGCGCAAATAATCGGAAAAAGAGCGTTTTCTCATAAATTGTTGTTGCCAGTTATGAATTTCTTCTTTATGGTATTAAATCCTATAATAAAATGCATCTTTAATGCAGTTTTGGACGTACTCCCTTTGCAATAGAAAAGTTATTCAAACAGGATTACGTGTCATCGAAAGTCCTGTGCTTTTCATATCTCTGGCTCTCGGCTCCATCTCATAAATCACCGGATTTCAAACCGAGGCAGTTTAAAAAGGGAAAGGTTTATTATTATTTTTATTTGGTACCCATAACTTTTTTTGCGTTTTTTCCCTTATAAATAGTCTAGGATAGGGAAAGAATGACAAATGTTTGGATCCTATCTTCGAAAAGAGTTAAACAGATTATAATTTTAAAACGAATTTAATATAAGAGTTTTCCTAAACTTACTTTCTTTAATCGGCAGATGATTGATAAATAGATATGTAAATATACATATAATTATTTATACGCATATCGTACAAGACTGTACATTGGATTTTCTCAGTATAAGACAAGCCTTCAAAATGCTACCCTTTAAATGTTTTGATTTTGCTGCTTGTGCCGCTTTCATACAATTGCGGTTCAGCCCATACACACATACATAAAAATATATATGTATAAACATGTAAACATATGTATTTGCATACAATATACTGGTATGTCATATCATGACGAATAAAATGTATATAGAAACTTGCGTCTTAAAATGCAATCTGCGACTTCTAAGATGCCATGTTCCTAGTCTCAATGGTCAGCAGCAAACATTTTTTAGGTTAGGACGTTGCAGAAGGATGTATCCCTTTACAAAATTATAATTGGTTGATATAAAGATCATCTGTGCTGCTCAGGATGAAAATACGTGGTACCTTTATACCATAAGTCTGTCCTAAACAGATGTTAAGTTAAAACTAGTCTGGCAAACTCCACAGCAGATTGCTTGGATGGGTACATTCTAAATAAGTAGCAACACTGGTTGTGAACGCACTACACTCACACCTGCTGTAGAAAAAACTGTGCAATGTATAATTTTCAGAGGAATTTGCAAGCATATTTCCGGGGAAGAGAGCGCGCACTGGGAGCATCAAGTGCCAGTATTATAAGCGTATTGTTCTACGACACGTTGTACCTACACCACGTTCTAAGATAGCAGATATTGTACAATGGTAATTATCCCTGAAGAGTTGCACGCTTACACTGTTATTCATAAGACCATGCCATTCATTTTGAAATCATTCACGGTACATGGGTACCACATCTTTTCATCCGTGGTACCATAAATGTAATGCATACCGGCAATTTCGAGTTTGTAAGTCTATACATCCTTTTCTTGCAACGTACCAGACTAAAATAATAAGTCTTTCTTCTGTCTAATGCGTTTACGAACATTGTCCTTTAGATGTCACTACTCGCAGTTTCGGATACAGTTTTCTGAGCAAATCTTGTCCTGATACGATCGACGGTGTTCGAACTTATGAGACACTGTGTGTGGGGGTGTAATGATAAAATATTTCTAATTATATCCAATACGATAATATACAAATGGACAGAATTAATTGTAGATCTAAAAAACAAATAAATTAATGATCTCGGTTGGTTGTAGCCAAAGAAATCTTTTATTTTCCGGGAAAAAAAAAACTTCTTCGACTAATAGAGTTCAAACAGGGCTATATGTGTATAAGTGAGAGATGGAGAATTGTTTATAGCTATATCCAATATAACGGTATTTAAATACACATTATTAAGTGCAGACCTAAAATCAAAGGAACTGATGATCTCCGTTTGTTATTTAAAAAAAAATCTTTTATTTAAAAAAAAAAAAAAACTTTTTGAACAATTACAGTTTAAAAATGGCTCTTAGCCATTTTAGATGCTCTAAAAGCGAGATGTTGTTTTTTCATTGCAAGCAAACAGAAGTAAAAAAAAAGTTTTTCTTACAGGTCTGGGAATTATATAAAATAAAAGGATGGTTGGAATAGTTCTTACCTGCTGGCTGAAACACATGAACAAACATGCTAATGTTAGTTAAAAGTATTCTGGATATTTTCTCGCGTTATTTCCCTGCCACCTATAAATAAAACTCTACACCAATGAATATGAAAACTGAACTCAAAGTTTGATAATTTTTCTCGCTAATTTTTTTCCATTACATTTTGGGCAAATTACTTAATTCCTTAATGTACAGGTTCTTTTTTTTTTTTTTTAAAGGATGGTCAAAAAAATTTTTTAATGTAAAAAACACGATTTAGAACGCTGTCTTGCCAAGAAAATTACAAAAATACAAAAATAATCAAAATTGTTATTGCAATTTTGGATTTTGATAACATTGCAGAAAATAGTCGAATATTTTAACATTACACGCACATCGATTTTTTTTATCTTTCTTTTCTAATTCCCATTTCAGAATAAACGTTATTATCAGTAAAATACTTATTTATATTTCTAAAACATAAATAATAACAATACTAGTATTTATAAAATTAATCAAAATTTTCTTTTGTGTGATATATTTTGAAACAAGGTGCAGCACGTAGCCCAACACTGCAACTATTCTACATGTAACGACTCTCTTTTCTTTTCCTTTTTCCTTTACTATCTTTTTAGCACAACACACATCGCAATATCTACAAAAGTACAACGTTGCTCGAATTATCTCGAGTGTACACAGTTTGGTGCGCTCGAGTTAGCTCGAGCGTGCACGTTAAGGGGTTAAAAGAGGGCAACAAAGAGGAAATTATGAAATATCGAAGAAAATGCATCTTATAAAAATTGATTGAATAAAAGACCACACATCTGATTAGAGTGGAAATAAGAAATATAAAAAAAAGAAATTTTTATTCGGAACCTACAAATGTGAAAGCGTGTATATGTAGTAACAGAATAAATTTATATGTAAGCGCATGGCATAAGATTTTACTAAATTTAAATTTAAAGAAATCTTACATGATAACAATTTTTTATCATTGTCTTAATCTCAAAAACTTGACCCCCCCCCAAAAAAAAAAAATGTCCAGGGAAATTAACGAGTGGCCTAGATTTTATTGATGACTAAAAAAATACGCGAGACGAAAACTGTTAATTTTCAGGAAATAAAACGTGAAGAATAAATTATATTTAGATGATTTTTTTCATTTATAAAACAAAGTTATTACAAAAAGAAATATGAATAATAAAAAAGATGAAACTGGTTTTATGGTTTTACATTCATATTGAAAAGAGAGGTTAATATTACATTAACTAAAAGTTTGCGAAAGTATTACACTCCTTGTGGGATAAGAAAAACAGTTGTCTTTTTTCTATTGCATAAGAGATATTTTTAAACTTTATGAAATAAAAACTACATGAGGTACACTAATCAGTATTTCATCCTTTGACAGTGATTTTATTTGTGCTGCGATGCAACTAAAGCGGCTTTTTCTCTAATAATCCGCTTAAAAGAATAGCACTTGAAAATGAGTTATGACTTAAGGCATTGTTTTACCGGAACTTCTCGTATGTGAACGATAATGCAAGATACCTAACAAGACGTATTTAGCATAAATGAATGTTCTCCCTCCTTATCGGTGCCGACAAAACTATAAACAAACGACAAGTTCCGATAAATTACGTTCACAGATTTAGAAAGGAAACTGATGAGATGCTAGCACCTTCGCTAATGAACGGGATTTTGCAATTGCTAATTTCTTCTTTTGTAATGCTGAAGTTTCAGAATTTTAGAATCTACTTAACTTCTACTCATTTGCACTTTAATGGTTATAAATTTATTACTAGAATAAATAAGTATTTTACTGACATTTCAGTTCGCATTTATTTTTAACGTATTCCCTAAAATGCTTTATTAATAAATCAAACGAAATATTAAAAAGTACATAAAATATTAAAAATCCCCTATAGCCTAAGTTATCTGTCCGTCTGACCTCGAATTTATGAAGCGGTTGGACCTGGAATGGATAGGGGCATCCATATTGGATTCTTGATGAGTTAGGGTTAGCAAAATTCAAAGCGAGTCTTTAAAACATTCGAAATTCACCCCTTTCCCCTTTTTTGGAGCGTTTAATGCCATTATTTCAAGCCCTATTTTCCTCGGATAAGAGCAGGCTATTAAATTTATCAATTTATCATATAATAAATAGGTAAAAATAACCTTTTTTTAGCATTATGACGTCATTCCTTTAACCATCCCATTTAATCATTTCGTATTTTAAATTATTTAAAATATCGTCTGCATTATTTTCATATGTTTTATCACTGAACGTAGATATTACGTAAATAATTTTCTTTTATATTTGGCTTAAATAATAGGTTTGGTTTGGTTTGGAGTAATACGGTCTACTTTTTGCAACAGGGGGGCTAATGAGACCGGGACCTACTGCTTAAAGCCAATTCCGAATGGCTACGAACATCCATACCATAGTGGGATTCGAACCCTCGAACTTTGGTTCCGAAGGCCTGCACCCTAACCATTCAGCTATCGTTCGGCTCCCTATATGGTGTGAACACAGCCTGGTGATGGAAAAGCGTATGGTATTTAACATTTGTCTTTTCCAAACTCCCCCGTTTATCTAACCCTTTTGATCTATTGTGAAAGAAGCTTTAAGGACCGATGCCCCTTTTCGAATATTCCAGCTACGGGCGAAGAGTCGAAAAGGTGGATTGGGGAGATAAATAATCCAGAAGTTTAGTTCAAAGAAAGGGTCTAAGTGCGAACGAGGAGGCAAAGAGAGGTCTTGAAATTTCAATAGCTCGCCGAAGAGTTTTAGGGTACTGAGGAAGAAAATCGATGCAGCCGAGATAGAGGGCATAGAGCGAAAGGAACGAAAGATATTTTTTATGAGAAGAACATTGAAGAGAGGCGAACGAGGTGTAAGGGAAGAGCGAGATAGGAGAGGAATTTCTCTTCAGCAAGATGAAGTACCGTTTGGCGAAAATTGGCAGCCAACGGCCTGTTTCGGAGATAAGATGAAACGATTCACATCGTAGAAGAGAAGTAATGCGAAAAAAATATTAATAGAAAACGAGACTTAAGCCTTCAGAGAAAGCAAGGTAGAAATTTTTATCAAAAAAAAAAAAAAAAAAAATCTTCACTATTCTTTTTTGCATGCATCGCTAACGGTGTTATAATTTCTTATAATAAAATTTATGTGACCTTTATCGTCAGAAAATAAAATCTGATTCCACAAGCACACTTTATTTTCAAATTCCTTGATAGTGTATAGACACTAAAAATATTGGCCCATTCATTTGATCTCGGACTAATTGATTTTTGTTCTGCTAAACATACCTATAAGTAAGGCATTTAAAAATAACAAACTGAAAACTAGTGCTACTTTGAATTATTTCAAAAATTTTACTTAAAATATTACATAAAACTAAGAGTAGGTTAAACTGCGAGTGATTAAATGTATTTGTTTTGCAAATTTCAATAAGTTTTGTTTATTCCTTAATTTTGAATTGGCTATTTTAAAATTTGGGTTTTCATTTTTAATAATGACTAGCAAAGTAAAAATTGAATGCTTGCATTAAAAAAAGGTATTGTGATAAGTAACGATGCTCAGGGTTAATTTAACAAAAATTTACTTGTACAAAATATCAACATTTACACACAAAACAGAAATAAAAAGATAATGGGACGGGAATTTTACAGTACATGACCATACCGGTCTACAGCAAGCCTCGAACTCAGTTCGTTCTTGGTATACCCTATAGAGGGCGCTGTAACCTACGTCACAGCCTAGACTAGTTACAGTATTATTTAAGTTTGTACATTTTAAACCTGAAAAACATTCAACTTAGTTTTTTTTTTTTCATGTGGGTGAAATTTTTATTTATGATAATTTTCAATTGTGATTTTCCATAATTTAAGATGAACTCATTACTTTAGATTCAAATATTGAGAAAATTGAATGCTTATATATAAAAGAACAGAATATTTATTTAATTTTTTCCTTTCAACTTTTTAATATGGAATTTTGTATAAATTATATTCTTAAAGCAAATTTATTTTCTACATTTTGTGTAATATTGTATGTAATACGTATGGTTTGTTTGAGAAAGATACAGATATGTTTACAAATCCATTTGAATTGACGGAATGATGTTTACCAGAGTGCCAAAAAGGGAATTTTTTTTTTAGTAATTCTGCCGCCTTTTATATTATGGAACTTAAAAGTATGGAGAATAGAGTAAGATTAAAAATAAGATTAATAGTAAGATTATAATAAATGATCTTTTATAATGTTCGTTGCATAATTTTACAGACTTTTAGAGCATTTTTGGCCTTTTATAATATTTTTTTTCTTTTTCAGATGGCCGAACGATGGCCAAATGGTTAGGGTGCTGGCATTCGGAACCGGAGTTCGTGGGTTCAAATCCCACAGTGGCATGGATGTTTGTAACCGTTCGGAATCGGCTTTAAGCAGTAGGTCCCGGTCTCATTAGCCCTCGTGTTGCAAAAATTAGACCGTAGTGTTCCAAACCAAACCAATCTTTTTCAGATGACTTTACTTTTCTGTCTACAATGTAAAGTGGCCAGGTAGCGTAACTTTTCAGTAGAGTTTATTGTTGTTTCATACCTCGATCTGTCCTTGACTGAAATTACCGGAATGGCATTTTAAAAGTTATCTTCTGTGAACTTGTGACGCAATATTTTAAGCAAAGCAATACTTCTTAACATCCTAGTTACCTACTTATGAATGTATATATCAAATAGTTATAGTTCAATTAATGACTAGTTCAGCAAAGCTTGATTTTTAGGGCTACGGCCTTTTATTTCCTCTATTTATTTTTCCCTACATTGATTACGAACTATTACCAATATCCATACCAGAAGTGGAATTTGAAGTCACGTATACCAGTATCGGACAGCGGTTTGTAGAATAAGATCCAATCTAGCCTCGTACAATAATATGTTAATTTTTTCCATTGACTTGTATGAAATCCTGGAGGGTCACTTATAAGTTTTCGTTGTATGCTAATAACAAATAGGATAAAGAGAGTCACTGTAGGTCAGTTGGGCAAAAGCGTCAACAAATAGACGAAGAGTTGTGAGTTCTAGACCAGAGTCGACTATAGGCAGCCATGTTGACTAAAAACGGATGGGGTACTTGAAATAGTTTGTGTTTGAAATGTCCTCCGAGTTCAAATGATCCTTCTGGAGTTCTTCTGTTTGGTCTCTACTTCCACATTACGAAGACCCATTTTAAGCTAAAAGTCGTTCTTTTACGCAGCAAAACGAAAGACGCAAGCTTTCGCATTAAATCGAGTAGCTTCCGGCTTACAAACTTAGTTCATCCAAATGGCATTAGAAACAACAACAAAGACAGGGTAGGCAAGACTTTAATTGATTCTTGACCACCTCGGATTTAACTCTTGGAGGATTATGTATTTTGTTACCACAACTAATAGAATATAATCGAAAAATAGCAACTGGGTGGAGTGCACTTTGAAACAAAAACCTGTACAAACTCAAAGGAGGAGTTCATTCTACATTTTGCTTTACTTTTTTTAATAAAAAATAGATTATTGAGTTCCTATGATATTTTGAGAAAACTATATTGATATGACATTGTTATAAAGCATTTACATTTTAAAATATAGTCGGGTAATTTTTCGAAGATACAGCTTAGGAAGCACCTAGCCCATCTTGAGCATTTCCTTCTTGGGATGAGCCTTGACCTCGGTTTTCCGACACACCTTCACAGACGACAAGCGGCCGTTCCCCTCACGCGAAAAGTGAGATCTGTAAAACGCCCTCGAGATCAACTCTGAAATCGTGATTTACGCGAAAAAGCACGTTTCGGGAAGGATAATCTCTGACATATCGCCAACTCCTGCAGAGGTTGGTGTCACTTACCCTTCCATGACTAGAAGAGACTACAAAGGAAACACGACTCTTAACTTCAGCTGTCACTCTCCCAAAGGGTAAACCCCGTTCGCAACCTCAAAATGTACCTAGGAAAACTAAAAAGCTTAAGTATGGATACTGAAAATGCTCGAAGTGTGCTTTAGAAATTTTATTAACTTTATTTAGTTTCATGATAATCGTTCATTATTTATATATTATTGTAAATTAGAGTTCTGGCGACTATTACTTTTAAAGGTTTTTAAAATGAGACCTTTTGGAAACAAACTATATATATATATGCATATCTGTGAAATAAATAGGGTCCTGCTATTGAAACGATTTTACTTTTGGGTGTATAATATTTCTTTATAAGATTTCTAATTCCAATAATTTTTCTTTTTACCTCATTTGAACTACGTATTACATTGAAGCTCTACTTAAGCTATGCTAGGATTACTGAGACCACAACTTACTGCTTAAAGCTGATTCCGAGCATCGCCCTAGACGTTCTATCATCGTTCGGCTGCTACATTTTGCGGGTGTGCATTTGTTATAAGTGGCACACAAAACTGGCTAACACAATGGATAAGGGTTTAATCGTGTCTTTCTCTAGGCAAGATTTTTATACACAACCCTTTCTGAATAATGGCCGAATGCGTAGGGCGACTTCGGTACCGGAGTACATAAGTTCGAATCCCACTATTGGCATAGATGTTCATAGCCATTCGGAGTAAGTTTTAAGCAATAGGGTTTCAGCCCTTTCTAGCGAAAAAGTAGAACTTAGTATGAAAACCGACCTTAACCCTAAGAAAAGTTCATCAAACCGACCGTCTGGTCGGTTTGGTGACTACGTCTAATGCTTAAGCAACACAACAGCTTGTGGGACCGACACCTACTACCTAAACCAATTTAAAATACCAATGCCACTAGTGGAATTCAAACCCGTGGACTGAGGTTCCAAAAAGCACTGTTCAACCTGCTTAGACATTAATTGAATAACTTAAACGGAGAATGATACGTAGATACCAGACAAAAAGTAGTTGTTTTCTCAATCTCGACTTTACTGCCATAAAATTTAAGATAATAAATTTCTTTTACTGTATTTTGAGTTAGAAAATAACTTACCCCTAATTTTGTGTTTTATTGCCATTAAATTAAACTAACTCACAGGAACTAATTTAACTAAATTTGACTAATTTTTTTTAACTAATTTTACTAATTTAACTAAACTCTCAGGAGCTACAGCCCAACGATTGGGCCTATAGTGCCAATCTCCAATCAGGACCCTGGGTTGTGAAACATATGCCCCGGTTAGGTGGTCAAATATACGCGGAACAGCCAGTGTTCAGTTCCCAAGTATGCTTGATCCTCAGTTTGTCTACACACTTGTTTGTTTTGAAGTGGTGAAAGGCTGAGTCAACCTTCCACAGCTCATGGATCGAGCCTCGAACCGGGGTCTTGGGAAAACTACAACAACGCCACTGGGCTTCAATTTTAAGTTAATAGGTAATTAACTATGACAAAATCAAACAGACAAAAATCAATTAAACATACTGAAATTTTTCTGAATGCATTTATTTGTTTTCAAATAATTCCCAATTTACAACCTCCGAAAGACAGGATATTAATATTATATTCTACAGTGAAGTATGATAGGGTAAGTTTTTAACTTTAAGGACGTTAGCCGTGATTCATGCCTTTATATTCGGAACGACTTTTTTTTCCCCCAACTACCTTCGCTAAGGTACTCATGATTGAATGCAAGCACCCCTACGTTTTGTTTACCATAGCGTTTAAGATGGTGCAGAAATCCTACCCACGTTTCGCCAAATAAGTTTACTGAAGTGTGTTTGCTCTGTTTTTCAAACATCCCACCGGTCTGTGTCTTTGACCTCTAAAGTGTATAAAATCCCAAATACCTGGGGTTGTAGTTTTAAACAACTTCAAGTTTTTTTAGAATAGTTATTTTTATAGAAAGACTAAAAGACAGCCTCTTCATAAAGGACACATCCTGTGCATTATTTTATATACATATATATCTATTATATATATATATATATATATATATATATATATCAAGATTTCACAACCAGTTAAATTCCAAATGTAGTTTTTTTTAAAGAAATCATCTACCATAAGGTCCTTAACCTGTTATATCATATGTATATATATATGTACATATAGTAGAGAAAGCCGTAGCTATTAAGCATTTTATAAAATTAATCTAAATTTCAAGGAATTAATTATAATCCAGGAACTTGGTACTATAGCTTCATTTGCTAAAGCTTGTAAGTTTCTTTTTCTGAAACTAACAATTATATCGCAGTTAATTTTGTCATATATATAACTCATAAAAATAAGGAAAACTAAAAACAGTGTAACGGCGTGCCTTAACGGTGTGCCTACATCAAAGACTTTGCTTTGAGAAATGGACTACACGCTTATGAGGAGGCAAAGGTGTTGTTTTCGCCGGTACCACGATGTCTAGACTTTTGTGTCCTACAGTAGCGAAACAACAGACTAGACATACGGGGACCCAGACCGACAGCCAGAAGGATGATTATCGGAACCACAAGGGAACGTCACGACATTGGATCTTCGCCGACACGAAATTCCAGATACTCCCGTGTTTGCGGCCAGTGATTGTCTAGCCCAGACCAATCCAGTTGGTTCAAGGTGAGATCATCGCCAGATGACCCACTGATGACATTGTGGGTGAGAGGCTCTTAGAGGCCCCTCCCCTAAAAAGAGACAAGTGTAGATTTCTTTTAAAGTAGTAGTTAGCTAGCAACCAGCTAATTCGGAGGTCGCCTTCGCCAGTCTTTCTATCGGAGAGTTTCCTTAGCGATAATCCCACCTTGGGATCACTTCTTTAAGAGTTAGTTAGCAGTCAACTAACTCAGGTCGTCTTGACCAGTCTCTCCTTCGGAGAGTTTTTCTTAGCGAAAATCCCACCTTGGGATATATCTCTATCTCAGATTGATAACGATACCCTGTGCCTTGGGTTTTCTTTTAATTCGATCTTCTTCACGATTGAACGTGTATTCCTCTTAGGAACTCTTTTTTTTTATCTTCTTTGAAGATACCAATTGCTACTTCAACTCTCGTCTAATTGAGTGTACTTTCTACATAATTACTACCTACATCGGCATTACATGTTTAGGAACTGTATATTGTGTATATACTGTGAGGTTAAAATAAATCATTTAATTAGGAAATTCCTGCTTCTTACATATGTGTCACCTAAAACAGGAACTCGATACGTTACAATACAGAATGTAAAACTTAAAGAATCAGATATCATGAAAAAAAACATTGTATATGGATATCATTTTTGCCTATATATCATATATAACCACCTCACCCTAAACCATAATAAATATCGGTCAAGCAAACCAAAATAACTTATATTGAAAAAATTATCACACCATACAGGAGCAGAGAAATTAATTAAACAAACTCGATCCTAAGCAGCAGCTATATAAATAATATACATTATATATATATATATATATAATATATACAATATATAAAAATATATATATATATCAATATATATATATAATATATATATATAGATATATATATACATATATTATATATATATACATATATATATATAAATATATATATAGTATATATATAGATATATATATATATATATATATATTATATATGGATATATATGTATTTATAATTATATATATAAATATATATATATAACATATATATTATATATATATAATATTCAATATATATAATATATTATATATAATATATTAAATATATATATATATATATAAATACATATATATAAATAATACAAATATATATATATATAATATATATATAAATATAATATATATATATTTATATATATATAAATATATATATAATATATATATATATATATATAATATATATATGGTTTTTTTCATTACATATATATATAATGCGTGTATGTATATATTAATGTATTAAATCCATTTATTTTATTTATTCTAATGCATTATTCAAAATGTGATCAATTATATTCTTTCCATCGTTGACATTCTCATTCTAAACCCTCCCCCATTCTTTATAATTGACTCTCCTAATGAAGATATATAGTTACAATCAAGTCTGCCATAGGAATTTTCAGGTCATGTGATCTCTCATGAGCAGAATTTAACCCTCTTTTCCAACTTCGAACTACCGTCACGCCTTTCATGTGTCCGCCGCAGTCGCGTTCCTCCCTTTTTTACTTTGTCTTCCACCTCATTTCTGCAAAAAAGTTTTCTTTGATTTTTGCATTCATAGATCACCCTCAGTGGTAACCACGGCTAATGTTTCTAGATCTCACGAAAAATTAATTACTGGCTGCCCATTTTTATTTTAGTTACAAATGGTAAGATACCTGTTATCCGTCTCTGCAAAATTTATGAAGAGATCATCTGCATACAAGCAAATAAACGCGAGCAGTTTGTTTTCGGTTCAAGACGCCTACACATACTGTATTCACCATAACCACAGTCATAAAAAAGTTTAAAAAAGAAAAACATTTCTATCTTCGTGCCTTGTCTTGTGGTATTCAAAACTAAAAACTCCAAACCCTGTTTGGCACGTTTCGAAGCCACACCACAAACCTCACATTTGCCCAAATAACTCAACATTGAGTATTCTAATGCAAATGAGCGAAAAATTCCGCTCTGCTTATACTGTGATGCTGCCCAGATTTATAATAAACCCGAGGTGTGGCTAAATTATTGCTCTCTGTCCACAAATACATTGAGATGAATAAAGTTCTGGAAATGTTGATTATAAATGTCCTCTTTGGAAGAAACTCATCAGTGATATGCATAATTTTATAATCGATAAGGTATGACGACCAAGAAGAAAGTTGGAAGAATTATTTGCCTTTTTTACTTCCTCGTGCACCTAGTATATAGAAAAGACAAAGTATTATGATCGTTCAAAAATTCAAATTCGAGATTTTGATTGAACTTTACATTTTAGATTTACCTGAGTTGAATATGCCATTTTGCCTATGTGTGTGTGCATGTGCGTCTGTGAATACGGTAACTCGAATACCTTTTGGTTTTAAGAAACCAAATTTTGAGTGCGCACATTATAGCAATATTGTAGTTTTCTTCTTAACTTTTAGGTTACTCACGGGTACCGGAAGTAGCAGATAAACTGCTGCTTTCAGTTACTGAATGGTTACATCCGGTTTCGATGGTTACCCTAAGTACAATGACGTGTTGGCATAGTTAAAAGACTAATACTATTTATGTTACAGTGTTCATGTGTTGTGAGAAATTAAGCACATAAACATGACTAATGAAAATATTTACTTTATTTTTCCGTACGAGAAAGTCGAGGGGAGACTACTTCCGATTTTTTTATTCTCTAACTGTGTTACTGCCGATTATTGTCAAACTAATTAATATAACTATGGTGACCGATTAAGTCTCACATTTTCTAAAAGACTGCTTTCAATTGTTGTTGCTCTAATTTTCAGGAATGGGTTTGTACATCCGTTTTTATTATTGTTAGGAAGTTAAGTAGTGAGAAATTTCTTTTTGTGTGATGATTGGAGGCAACACAAGACTTGTTCGCTAATTTTCCTATTCCTCAGAATAAAAATTTTTCTCGAACTTGTATACTCCCCTTACCCAAAGAGAGTACTGCTAAACCCACAAACTTTTATTTGCGGACATTTCCTACCTGGACAGTCAAATGCTTTACAATGTTTTAACCCTTTAAAGGTCGCTAATATAAATTCTGGAGGATTTGATGGAATTAGTTCATAAATGGTGTCTATGAGCTTTATAAATGTAAATGCATATTTTTTGCGGGGTGGGGTGTAATTTGAGGGGAGGTTAAAATGCAAAACCCAGCTCCTTGTACGAAGTGAAAATACTTCTTTAAAGTTTTCAATATGCTGGGGAACAATGATTATTATCTTAAAAAGGGTATTATAAAGAAAAAAACTATTTTTCAGCCGAACGATGGCTCAATAGTAGAGCGCTGCTTTTAAGTACTGGAATTCGTGTGTTCAAATTCCATTGAAAGCATGGATGTTTGTAGACATTTGGAATCGGCTTTAATCTGAAGGTCTTGGTCTGATTAGCCCGCATGTTGCAAAACAGTAGACCGTAGCGCTCCAAACCAAACATAAACAATTTATAAGGTTTTTGTTTGGACAGATATTTTTTCTCTGGGGTTAGAAGCGAAAAAAAATTACGAACTTTTCCAGGTAAAGTAAGTTTAAACATGTATATTCCAAATAGTAAAAAAATTAAGTTATAGTCTTGTATACTCTCTTTTGTGAGTAGGAAATGTCATAAGCGTAGAATACCTAAAAATTCCATCATATGTTTTTCTAAAGCAGAGAAAGAATTTACAGGTAGTTTCACTCCGAAACCACTGTCCGCTAAAGGGTTAAAACTTGCACCGCCATTTTCTACAAATTACAAGCAGGTTGAAGATTAAGACTTGGCTTTGGGAAAACGAAATTATGAAATAAAACGAGAGCTTCA
>CM063504.1:124972868-125012868 GCA_032207245.1 Pardosa pseudoannulata
TGGTTATTTATTAGTAAAACACGTGGACCAAACAAATCTGCATAATAATATGTATATTAGGGTGTACCTATTTAATAGATATAAATTATTTGTTTTACAAATGCCAAACAATTGAGCTTAAGCCATTAGTTCACGGACTCTCCAATACTTTTTAACAATGCCCTCATACTGAGAAAGTACAAGACAATTATTTAAATGTTCAAAAGTCATTAAATGACTAGAGTCACACAAAACACAGTCGGGTGAACCCACCACTTTAATTCTGTAGAGATGGTCTTGTAAATAGTCATGTCCAGTCAGACCCAGGGCCGCAACTATGTCCTTTAGCGCCCCCCCCCCAAAAAAAAAAACTGGTCTGAGCTGCTACCACGAAATATAGGGAGAGAATATATAAGCATTTTTTTATATCATATATTCAGAATAAAATCAGAGTATTTTGTTAATTTTTAAAATGTTCCTAGCATATTAATTTTTTTTCTATTTTTACCTTATTAATGCTTAATTTTTTAACATTTTGGGAATATTATTTTGCTGATAAACTGAATAGTTTATATGATGGGAATATTTTTTTATTTGGACGATAAATTTTCATAAATTGGGGAATTTCTAAATTTAAATTTAGTTTTAATAATTTCAAAATTTAAAACGAATACCCAGATTTATATTGAGGCATATTAGGTGTGTTTGGTAAACATTTTGCAAGAATCTATAACAAGTTCAGTCTGTAGAAGCATTTTTAAAAATAAGAAAATTCATTAAAAAAAGTAATTACATTGGATTTTATAATTAAAAAAATTATTTTTCAAACTTTCCTTATTTCTACTCGGGGCGAATCGTTCTCTTCCGGATTCCATTTTCCGCACGGTTAAGAGCCCCTAAGATTGATGCGTCAGTACCAAATGCCACCTTTGCCCTGCCCTTGTTACGGCCCTGGTGTCAGACCTCTAAAACGGCCACAGCAGCCTTTCTTGGAAAACTGGGAACAGCTCTCTCTCCCCTCCAAACCCCCCCCCATGTCTTATTCTCTGCAAGTTGAATCATATCTTAAGAGTTTTTCAACAGTCAGATTAACAAACAATTTAGAAACAATGAAAGAGGACTTATAAATATGTATCTAACTACAGTATTTTAGTGTGTGTGGGCGGGGGTGAACATTACAATGTCTGCCTTAACCACACTTCTAAAAGTAATTAAGTTTGGTTTGATTTGGTTTGGAGCATTACGGTCTATTGTTTCACAACACGAAAACTAATAAGACCGGGACCCACTGCTTAAAGCCGATTGCAAACAGCTACGAAAATCCATGTCTGCATTGGGATTCCCTACCAATCGGTCATCGCGCGGCCTAATAATAATTAGGTTATTTGGTTGGCGTTGGAAAAAGTTTAGTGCTCCCTAGTTTAGGAAGCATATAGTGGAGGAGCGGAAGAAATAGTTCAACAATCTGAGATTTTCAATGGAGTAAAGTAAATGAAATGTTGCAAAGAGTGTTGGAAATGTCGATTTATAATGTTGCAAAATATTCCAATAATTATTCATAAAATGCTTGATATGATGCTTGTTTACAAATATTAGAATGTTGCATATGCACAACCGAATTGATATAGAACTGAATAAGTTATTTCCGATAACATAGGAGAAGCAACAAACAAACAGACGACAAGAAAGCCCACTGAGAAAATGTTTAACTGAGTTGGAATTTTGTTATTAAAGCGACTTCAAATAAGTTATGATTTTGCAGCAAGTATATACTAACAAAATGTTGTCGTTTGGAAGATAATTGAAGAAAAATAACAAACGATTAACTTTTATAAAGTAACTATTCTGAATAGCTATAGCTTTGTCCTTACCATTACTATATATCTATAAAATGATGTAAAAGTGTAACTATTTTTTAATAAACGCGGAATAATTACAAACAAATGTTTTTCTCTTTTTAGTTGTAAAGGCCCCTGCACACTATGGTTCACTGCAAGCTATTACCACTGTCTGGAGGGTGTATGGCTTATCGTGGTCGACAATGGAAGACGATAAAATGGCCTTGGCAGAGGATGGCTTCGGAAGCGGTTTTTCTCCAAAGATCAAAGACAATCAGAATGCCCGATGAAAGTGCTCAGTAGAAGCTATGGATACATACATACACTCTTCTCATTTAATGGCCCATTGTGGATGCAATCCGTGAACCATAGTTCAAGGTCGCCATAAGGACCAGTACTGGAATGGTGAACAACTGGCCATAGTGTGGAGGCTAGCTACATAAGATATTTGTTTCGGAACCTTTCTAACAGCAAACATCTTATCAAACTAACTAATGGTCGACTAAAAGAAATCCCTATGGAAGCGGAACCAAAAACTATTTTGTTGACAACTCTAAAATGACAGTGCCATTTATTTAATATAATCAAATGCATAGATTTCGCTTTAAAGTAATATTAATTGTATGGAATAGATCCAGGATATTTTATAGTACAATAGTTGTAAAAGATAATGTCTCAAAAGATTTTATTGAATCGTGAGTAATAATCGTGAGAATAAGAGCTTATGCAGACGTAGAGGGAGATAAAGCTGTAAATAAGAAGTTTTTTTTTTTTAAGTTTTATTAAAAAGTATAAAATTTAATGTTTATATTACGGATTCTAAATCCAACCAAGGTCATTAAATTTAATATAATAAAAAATATTTGCAATTTTCCATTTAAAAGCACAGTAACCGCAGAATCTATTTAATAGTTTATTTTTGCGAATGCTTTCTTATGTTCTTAAACTGATACCAGAAAAAAAGAGAAATTCCTTTAATTGCATTTATTTATAAACATTCATCAGAAAAATAAAAAGCCAATTCCACTTTTATTTACTGGGTTGGCATGTCAGAGAATTATCTTTAGCATATTTTGCCATTGTGTCTGGAAAATAATTCCTGGGAGGTTGCTTTTCCAAATTTCTGTTTCACCGGAGAAATAACGATCAACGTCCTACTGACAGTATGTAATTTTTATTAAGGGGCATCCGTACAGAAAAGCAATTTATTTAATGAGAACAAAACTACGAATTTGGAACAGTGTGCAAGTAGTTAAAAAAAATATGTACTGTTATATTTTGCTATGATAGCATTCATACTTTGTGCCGTGAAATTGCCAAAGGTAGAAAGGATATTTTTTATGGCACATAAGAAAAATTCGACATTTCTCTGTAATTGTGGTTATTTAGAATTCTTTACTGTAGAAGATAATATAATAAAATTGGAATGCGTTATAGACCCTTGCATAAAACAAAACAAAAATATCCCAAGATTGAGGGAAAAGTCCATAGTGTTATAGTAATGGAGCAAAAAAATTGAAGGAGTTTCAAAAATATTTCATTCATCTGGTGCTTTAATAAAGTACTTGGTTTGGTTTGGTTTTCGAGCGCTACGGTTTACTTTTTGCAACACGAGGACTAATGAGACCGGGACCTACTGCTTAAAGCCGATTCCGAACGGCTACGAACATCCATGCCGTAGTGGGATTCGAACCCACGAACTGCGGTTCCGAAGGCCAGCACCCTAGCCATTCAGAGATTGTTCGGCTTAATAAAGTACTTGGTATAATAATAAAAAATTTTCGTGATAACGATTTATGAGGTTGAAAAAAAAGTTCAAATGTATAACTGTTAAATGTTTATTAATATGATGCTTGTTCTGAAATATTGGAATGTGTTACATATATGCATAATCCAACTGATTTAGAATGGAACAAAAATTTCCCGATAATATATGAGTAGTAGCAGACAAACAGACGAGTTCAAATCAGTTATGATTCAGCATTAAAGAATACTAACAATGCTTTTTCGTTGAAAGACAAGGGTAAAACAATAGTGAACAGTTCATTTTTATAAAGTAACAGTTTCTGGACATCCATAGCTTAGTCCTTACTATTACTATACTAGCATATAGCCCTTCATATGACGGGATCAGTAAAATTTTTAATTTTCCAGAATTGTAAAGTACCCTAGGCAGGTAAAAAAATGGTCTGCTTTTTGGCTGAGAATTATTTTGCAACAAAATATTACCTTAAGAAAATTATTTAGGTAATATCTAAGTTTAATGATAAAACGTAGGGAAATAATGCAGAATATATTTAAATAATCTAAAATAAATGATTAAATGAGATGGTTAAAGGAATGACGTCATAATGCTAGAAATTTTTTTTTATTTTTACCTATTTATTATGTGATAAATTGATACATTTAATCGCCTGTTCTTAAAATGGGGCTTGATATATTAATGATAATACGTGAATTTAATAAAAAAAATCATAAAAATCATAAAAATTTGAAAAATGATAAAAATTTATTTTAAAAATAATAAAACAACTTTAGGAATAAGAATTCAAAAGAAAAAGCAGATATTATTAAATTAATTAGACATTTAGAAAAACTTGGCTACGTCGGGGGGCAGAACCATCAACCCGAGAAGTACGACGATAAAATGGGCAGACACTCTAGCCCATGTACCAGCTTACACGTGGTGAAGGAGATGGTTATATAAGGGACAAGTAAAAACAGTCCAGAAATTTAAATATTGCTCTCCATCCTGTCCATCCTATCAATAATGAATTAAGTATAGAATAAGAGGGAGAATAAGGCTTGAAATAATAGCCTTAAACGCTCGAAAAGGGGGGATGAGGTGGACTTCGAACTCGCTTTGAATTTTGCTAACCCTAACTCATAAAAAATCCAATATGGATGCCTGTATCCAGTCCAGGTACAACCGCTTCATAAATTCGCCGACAGACAACTTAGGCTATTATTATATAGGGGATATCTCTATAATGGCTTAAAAAGTAACGATATTTCAATAGATGTGGAAGGAATACAGGCAGATGTTAAATTTTTAATTGTAAAAGGTATGCTTAAGAATCTTTCTCACAGGAAAATCTCATCAAATGAGCTAATAGCAGAATAAAAGAAATTGTAATGGAAGTTCCAACCTTTCTGTATGGAAGCTGAACCAAAAGCTATTTTGTTGGCTGTTATAAAAACAAAATATTTTTGCACTAAATATAGTAGTATCAATCGATTTCTCTCTAAAGCGATTAAAATGTAAGGAATAATTCCTAGATATTATATGTATAATTAACGTGACCATTTATTTTTTTACTCAAAACGGGACATTGGTTTCTTTAGGTCAAATCATAGGTAGTCAATGAAAAAAACAACACTTTTTTAAAGTTATTTATTCAGAAAAAATTAGTTGGCTTAAAAGTTACGAATCAGAAAATATAGGTACCCAAAATGTTTAGTAATATTTATACTTATCAGAAGAACAAATTTGTTTTAACATAGCTGGTGATGATTTCAAATAAGAATGAAACTCTTGGCACGTTTTTTTTTTATATTCACCTTAATTATCAACATCGCCTTTAGAACTGAAATTTGTAACTGGGTTTTCTCAGAAGTCCACAATTTGTTCATAATAGAAAATACTCTTTGTACTGGAGCATTTGTAGCTGGCAAACATAAATTCAATTACAATAGAAAAGCAGGGCGGTGGCCGGCCGTCTGCTACTCAAATTTTCATGCGGTCTCTGAAAACGGGACAATTTTGCGTCCCATAGTCCATTTCGGGGACACCGGGACTCTTAATTGTGAAAAGGGACAGTCCCGTTCAAAACGGAACTTCTGGTCACGTTAGGTAGCCAAGCTCCTTGATAGTCCGAGCCATTTTCCAAAATTTTAAATTTTTCGCGAGCCGCAATGATATACTTATTTAAATGGTATCCAAAAAAAGGTATTAAATTCTTTTTACAGAAATTATATTTTTTGAATGTCATTTGGAAGTTCTTCGTCCTTTAATTTTTCAAGGAAATTTTTGAACTGTCGATGATTTTTTGCTTTGGTGCGAATGTAATTTACAATATGTTAAACTGTTTTCATAACATCAGGATATTTTAAATATTTTGTAACAAGATGTTCTCGGTGAATTATGCAGTGAATCGGTATGAATTGTGGAATTTGAGAATCATCTCTTAAAAGCCTAATAAAGACCGATTTTTTTTACCCAGCATTGCCGGAGCTCCATCAGTTGTAATAATTTTTAAAATATAATAACACAAAAATGAAAAGGGAACTCGGGTACATTTATCGAGAGCCACAAATAATCTCTCAAAGAGCCGCATGTGGCTCGCGAGCCGCAGATGGCCACCCCTGGTATAGTAGATGAAAAAGTTGTTGCTCGAAAAGATTTTTATAGGTTTCCGAATGGAAATGTGTAGACAGAGTGAGAGAAATTAAATTAAAGTTTATTAAAGTTAAATTGGAGTTTTTATTGAAAAAAATATAAAGAACAGTTTTTTAATATGAATCCTAAATCTAACCAGAGTCGTTAGTTTTAAATGAATTTAGAATCTTTGTAATTCTTCATTTGAGAAGACAGAAATTTAGAAAACTCTTTAACTAAGCAAGTTTTTCCGTGCAAGTCGAAACTTTCTAGCCATTGCGTTCAACTGAAATAATCTTGTTTCTGTTTAAGAACAAGCTACGAATCCGCCCGAAGGGTCGTTCTTCTTCGTGACGCAATTAAATTTTAATTAACCATTCTTTCAACGTGTCACCACTCTAAACGCTATCATGTCGTTTGATACATGGATGAAGGTTTAACTCTTTTTCAAATGTCATCTTCACTGTGGTTAAATGTTAACCCTCGGTGATTAACCTTTCTACCTACCACCTATCATGGTATGCACTGGAACTCCTTACTAGGAATTGAAAAAGAATGCAAAAGAGCTTACTGTACCTACTGTGCCAGTCTAACAGCATACTTTTCGTTTTACTTGCTTGTCCTGCTAATATAAAGTAATCATCTTTCGCTCAAACTGTCTTCTTGTAGGTTAAGTTTGTTTTGGTTTTGTTTGGAGCACTACGGTCTGCTACTTTACAACATGACGGCTAATAAGACTGGGACCTACTGTTAAATGGAGACCCCGAACGGCTAGGATCTTCTATGCCTAAAGATTTATGTTCTTAGCCGGATTCGAACACCGTTATCGAAGAGCAGCGTCAGCAGAGTGAAAATAACATTTTTGTTCTAGCATTACGACGTCATTCCTTTAACCATCTCATTTAATCATTTCTTATTTTAAATTATTTAAATACCGTCTGCATTATTTTCTTACTTTTGTCACTGAACTTAGATATTACGTAACTAATTTTCTTTTATATTTGGCGTAAATAATAGATTAGGTATATATGTGATAATTTTAAATTTAATCATCGATCATTTTTCACACGATAACTCTCAGCCAAAAAACAAACCATTTTTTACCTGCCTCATAGGATACTTTACAATTCTGGAAAATTAAAAATTTTACTGATCCCGTTATATGAAGGGCTATAAGCTAGCTTTTAAATAAGAGACACTTTCTTGTTAACAAAAATAATATGAAGACTAACACGCATGCTTACTAAAAATATAAGTTTAAAACAAGCTTATTGTTTTAAAACATACTACACTATTTCAAATTAACTTAGAACCAAAATTTGTAGATATTTAAGATACACATATATTTTTAAAAAATATATGAATAAATTGAATTTTTTTCCTAATGAATTAAACATTTATCATTGAAAAAAAACATATTTTGGGAAATATACAAGAAAATTTAGATTCAATCGGATGAAAATTATATTGTATACAACCTGTAAATATTTCATGAATAAATATTAATTTTTTTTTTTAGATAACATGCTCGTTACATGAAAGAAACACAATTTGAGAAATATTAACACTTCGCGTAAGGTCAACGTATTTTTCCCTTTTTCATGCAGTCTGTCACTAGAGCGCAGGTAACGTAAAAATACGTATTTAGTAGATTTGTGGTAGATACCCGCTAACCACCACAAATCATTAAACAGATTGTTTTATAATATTCAGAACTGAATTCCTCTTCACTTATATTCTGAAAATAGAATTTTTTTGTCCATTTAAAAGTCGAATGACCCCTTAAATGGCATCGTCTGTAATCACAAAACTGTACAAGTGAAGTTTTGTATTTCATCTAAATATTGAGCATGATTTTACTTGATCTACCTTCCGAAAAATTCAAGCCGAACTATGACCGAATGGTTAGGGCACTGAGATTCGGATCAGGAGTTCGTGAGTTCGAGTCCCACTGTGGCATGGATCTTTGTAAACATTCGGAATCGGCTTTAAGCAGTAGGTCCCGGTCTCATTACCCCTCATGGTGCAAAAAAGTAAACCGTTCATTACAACTTAATTATAGAAAACTCGGGTAATGGAAAACTTCAAATATTAGAAAAAATTTCTCTAATTTTTTTTTCGTATATTAAGTTTTCATACTAAAAGTTATTGTAGGAACAAGTGATTTTTATAATGGTAAGATCGAATGAAGGAATGTTAAATGTGTGTATACACACATACAGTGTACGTACTCAAATGCATTAACAGAGAAAAAATCATAGATATAAATAAACTAAATAGATA
Source organism: Pardosa pseudoannulata (assembly GCA_032207245.1). Classification (NCBI taxonomy): domain Eukaryota; kingdom Metazoa; phylum Arthropoda; class Arachnida; order Araneae; family Lycosidae; genus Pardosa; species Pardosa pseudoannulata. The sequence continues at coordinate 124,981,347 of CM063504.1, forward strand.
TATTATTATAGATATATGTATAATGTATGTATATATACAAACATACATACATACACATATATATGCATATATGTATGTAAGGAAAATTCTCAAGGGTTTTCAAAACTTAAATCAAGGGTAAAGATTCCCGCGTCATTTTCCATTCCCCTTTTAACCCCTAACCTAAATTGACCACTGGGGCTACAGGTTAAGCCCTCAGAGAAGGGGCCTGGCCAATTATAAACCTACATGGCCCTAGCGGACAATTTAGGAAATTTCCAAATAAAAAGGAGATACACGCTAGCGGAGACAGATTTTGCTAGAGATATTTTCCCACAGATGTTGATACAGGTGTTACGTGTCTTGTACATAGAACTTCAAGCTAGTTGACCCTTCAGTTTGTCTTATCCCTATGATGAAGTGGGAGCACGTTCGTCAACGTTATCTTAATAAAGGTCTTTAGCTGAAAAGGTATCATTTTTATGGCCATGACTGCAACCCCCCATCGAGAAGTCTGTCTCATTACATGTATACATATACATAACTTGTAGCCATTCGGAATCGGCTTTAAGCAGTAGGTCCCGGTCTCATTAGCCCTCGTGTTGCAAAAAAGTAAACCGTAGTGCTTCCAACCGAAAAGTTAAACTAAAAGCGTATAAAATTTAGCAACAGATCTCTTTCCAACATAAAACTTTAAATGTAAATGATACACATGTATTGTAAAACAAAATTGTTGATTAAGAGATGTATTGGGCAGAATATACTGTTTTTATTAATAAACGAGTTATTTTAATCATACAACCGAGTTGCTCACTCGACAGTTATGCGAGTCTGTGCGGCCATAATTGTTTTCGGTTCCGCATTGAGGCCGGGGCGAACAAACCATAAATCACCGTTTTCAGTCGCACGAAATTGCGGAACACATGCGATTCCCAGCGTGTTCCAATTGTCTGTCTTGAAAGGGAAATTATTAAACAAGTAGTCTATTCCCCCCACCCTCTCCTGATTTAAGGGTCACACGCGAAGGCATATTCAATGATGGATTCTTAGAAATACTGCTGTTATTGTTCTCCGTGTTTTCTTCTTATTCATGTATTTGATTCAGACGGAAAGGGGAGTTGAAGAGACAATAAAGGTTATCCAGTGTTATATAAAGAGTCGCTTCCATTTGGGAGGTATCGAGTGAAAAGGTTGACGGTCGCTCTAGAAGACTGGTTATCTAAAAATTAGACTACCCAAGAAATGACAACGAGCGATTTACCATCGCTTCTTTAAGACTTAAACCAGAGAAATTATTTTTCATGGGTTCATCTTTTAAGAAAATACGTATTATCTATATATATATAAATGAATGTGTGTCCGTCTGTACTCGATAGACTCAAAAACCATGTATCCAATCGCCGTGAAAATTTGGGAAATTTTTAAGTATATCCCTCTGAAGGTTTTTGTAAATTTTTAATGTTCGAAATCCATTCCTTCCCCCTTTTTCCAGCATTTCATGTCATTATTCCAAGCATTATTTTCCCCGGTTAAACGCAAACGATTAACTTTTTCATTTATCGCATCATAACTAAGTGAAAGAAGCAATATTTCTAGCAATGTGACGTCATCCCAAGTAATTATTTTAAACGCAGTTTTCCTCGGTTAAAAGCAGGAGATTAAAATTTTCAATTTATCACATAATAAATAAGTAAAAATGATATTTTTCTATCATTATGACGTCATTCCTTTAAATATTTCATTTATTCATTTCTTACTTTATATTATTTAAATATCGTCTGCGTAGTTTCAATTCGATTTGACCTGGAAATTTAGATATAAAGGGATTAACTTTCATTTCTATGCGACGCAAATTATAGCATTTTTATATGAGAACAAATTTTAATTTAATTCTTGGTTAATTTTTACGTTATAATGAAATGTTTATCAACAATATTCTAACAACAACAAGTACAAATTTCAGTGACTCTTAGGCAAATAAAACTTATCATTTTATATAGTTATATTCATATTCATACGGCTGTCAATACGAATATGTGTTTCTGTTTCATACAAAACCATGTGGTTTGTTATAAATTTCCTTCATTTTGGACAACATTTATTAATACCGCCAAAATTAGCACTATTGATGTCAAAACCTCTGCTTCCTATTCTACCACGTAATATGGCAAGATCTATTAACGTTGCTAATCAACGTACAGTAGTAGTACAGTCGTATAAAAACTAAATATTGTTATAATACGCTTATAATAGAAATATATAAATATGCCAATAACTCGAACTGAACTGTGACGAATTTAGAGAGATATGCAAGAAAAACAAAATCTTTGTTTAAAAGTAATATAATAAGTTTACCTTAGCGAAGCTCGGACACACTTCCTAGTTACTGATAAATATAAATAAAACCGCAGGTAATGAACAAATATCTAAAGAAATCGGAATTTCTTTTTTCTAAGAACAAGCATGTGCATCACTTTTTATAGGTTAAAAATTGCTTTTCCGGTATAGATTCTGATACGGACAATTGCAATATTTTCATACAGTCACCAGTACAATGTCGGTTTTTTGTATTGTTTCTGTTTACAAAATTGGTAATTAAAATTATATAAAGGTTAAAATCTTTGAATTAATCCTTTCATCCTGAACGTTTCGAAACGCAATGATAAATATGTTCTGAAACATATCGTTTATAAATTTTATAAAAAACGCCTTGCACAATATAAAGACGTCAGGTCTACTTCAGTTGTAGAAACTAAGAGGAAGGGAGAAAATTACTCGTAAGAAGTCATAACAACTGTGCTTCTCTAGTTTCAAGATAACCCAGATAGCAAATTTAGCTTGCAGCAGACTTGCAGCAAGATCAGCATGACAAGTCTGCAAGTTTGAAACAAAACTGCAGCAAGTCTAATAATTTTCGCTTGCTTCAAGGTTGTCATGACAAGGCTGCCACAGTTTTGCAGTAAAATAGCACTGCAAAGGAGTGGCCGCTTTATGTTCTGTCTAACTTGCAGGAGTTTTGCTGCAAGTTTGTCGAGTCAAATTTGTTATGACAAGACATTATCCAGAAAAAATCAAACTTGGTGCAAGTATGCATGCTATCTGGGAATATACTACGTATGACTCGATATATATTGTAACGGAGTGATTTAGCGGTGTATCGTGGGACTTCGCTTGTATGCATACAAAAGGATTGTTTTCTCCGGCACCATGAAGTCTACACGGCTGTGCCCTATAGTAAAGGAACAATATGCCAGACGACACGACACCTTCACTGACAGCCGAAAAAAATGATCCCGGGAATGACAAAGGATTTGCAGCTACTCAGATGTAGTCGCTAAGAATTCCAGGGACCCTGGCTTTGCTGCCGATGATTGTTTAACCCGGACCAATCCAGTTGATCGAAGGTGAGGTCATCGCTAGGTGACCCAATAATGAAATTGTGGGTGAAGCCCCTCCCCTAGAAAGAGACGAAGAAGATTTTTTTTTTCTTTTTTTTTTTTTGGAGAGAAGTTAGTTAGCTAGCAACCAGCTAATTCAGAGGTCGCCTTGACCAGTCTCTCTACCGGAGAGTTTTTTTTTTTTCTATAATCCCACCTTGGGATCTTTTCTTTGAGGAGTAGCCCGCATCGGCTAACTCGGAGGTCGCCTCGACCAGTCTTTCCATCGGAGAGTTTCATTTAGCGAAATCCCGTCTTGGGATATATCTCTTGCTGAGATTGAAGCGATACCTTGTGCTTTGGGTTTCCGTATTCTAATATAATCCTCTTCAGGATTGTTTGCAGTTCTTCAGAACTAACTGTACTAGATCTGCTACTTGTATTTCAGTGAACTTTCGAGAGAGCTACGGATTGTTTCTTCCGTCTAATCACTCATATTTCGGCAGAGACTGAATTTAGTTTAGGTACCCGTCTCTACTCAGGCTTATGTGTACTAATCACTTACCTGTGATCGGATTGTTTTGTTATAGTTATGAAATGATGTATATAGCAGAAGTGTAAATAAATCCATTAATCAAGATACACCTGATTCTTCCTTGTGTGATACCTGATGTGTCACACACCTCAAGTGACACCTGATGTGTCACTTGAAACAGGGACCGGATACATTACAATATACTTTTATACATTGGTCTACTTTTTCTTTCTTTTGGCTATACCAGGACTAATCCCAGGACAGACCTTGGACCTACTACTTAAAGTTGACACCGAATGGATACAAAAATCCATGCCAACAGTCGAATTAGAAGCATTATTGCGTTTCGGTCCCAAAATCTCTGTGCCAAAATATCTGTAGTCATTAGGGATTGCCTTTCAGTAATAGATCTGACCTAATGAGTCTTCATGCCGCAAAGAGACTGACTGTTGTGCTCAGAACAAATCAAAATTTTCTAATAATGTATAATTTTCATACAATAAAAGATAAAAGATACTTTTATCTTTAAAAAAATACTATGTCAAGAAAAATAAGTACGTTATTAGTTGTAAAAATAATTTTTTACTGACGAAATGTAGGAAAAGCGGCAAGTTAAAAAATAAAATTTTCCTATGCGATAAATGGATCTTAATCGTTAGAGATCTGAAATCATTGCTTGCATAATCCGAATAAGGCTTTAAAAAAGGGAAGTAGAAACAAAGAAATTTTTATTCGATTATCAGATACCATGGAAATGAAAACTATATTTAAGTCTTTAATAAGTCTTACAACATTCTAAGATCTTTAAAAATAAAATCACGCTTATTCTCTATCAAGAACTTGCTGTGCTTACGTCTTTCCGAATCTAGGAGATTAAACTAAGCATGGACTGCATTGTACTGTGGACAGCTTTAGCGTCTAAACACGTTTGGACGAACATGTTCTTAATAGAACAGACTAAGCTCTTGAATAGTTTTTCTCCTATTTCAATAGTTTTCTCCTATTTCTGTATGTATGTATGTGTATGTATGTATGTGTGTGTGTGTGTGTGTGTGTGTGTGTGTGTGTGTGTGTGATGCCTCAGTTATTTCCTTTGTCTTTCCAAATTGATTTATTATTAATGAAGTATTAAAGAAACTCAGATGTTGAGTAACTTCTTTCGGACCTTAAAATAAAACAATGTCTAATCAGGACTGCAACTAAGACTTTGCTAAGTCTAGCCCCCCCTAAAAAAATGAGGGGTTAGTTCCATGAGATGCCTTAGTTATTTCTTTTATTTTTCCTAAATATCATAAAATTCCATATACTTGATTTTTTTATTAATATTTTTTTGTTCCTTTCGCCATTTCTCTGCCGTTATCCGCCAAATTATATAATAACGTGCTGTTTCAGTTGGCACGCTTCCGAATTAGTCTTGGACGAACGATGGCTGATTGGTTAGCGCCTACAGTACCGGAGTTCGTGGGTTCGAATCCCACAGGGGCATGGATGTTCGTAGCCGTTCGGGATCGGCTTTAAGCTGTAGGTCCAAAAAAAAATTCATCTCATAATTCATCAGTCTCATTAGTCCTCGTGTTGCAAAAAGTAGACCGTAGCACTCCAAATCAAATCAAACTAAACCAAACCGAATTAGTATTGAGAAAGTACATGCGAGAGTTCGCATTCGACATTCATTTGTCCTCCTGTTCTGGATGGTTACATCCAGTGTCAGATCCTCTATCTGTGTACATGAGCACGTGATCCTCAAAAGGAAAATGAAAAAATGGATATATTCACAAATTTAATGAAATAATATTGAACTCAGTTCCAGATGTTCGGCCCGACTTTCTCCCCTACATTCTTAAATATGCTAATACTTAGCTAATGTGATATATTATAAGTTACTTATACAACAATGCAGGCCATCTTTCCTCGATCACACGTGTGATCAAATGCCTCTGAAAATCATTGTATGAGGATGTTAAATATTGTTCGCTAGTAGAGAGCGACAGATGGCGCTCTACTCATTTTTATAATAATTTTATGCTCTTTTAGTCTTTGTACCGTTTTCTGTGCGTGTTGTGATAAAATGTGTTTGTAAAGAGTGGTGTGTTTTGTGATTGTCCTGATGAGGGAAATGGAAGGTCGGCTGGCAGTCCCACGGAATTCTGGACTGTGAAGGAAGGTAAGCCCTTTACCTTATTACGAATTGATTTTGATTTGGTTATTAGTATTAGAGATAAAATTAAGAAAAGTAAGGTCGACTTTGATTTATCTTGGGTTAAGGCTCATGCTGGGTAATTTTATAATGAGACTGTAGATATTTTGGTCAAGGAGGCCACTCAAAAAATGAATATTGATTTTAAGGTCGGAATGTCGATTAAACAGCTGAAAAAAATTATTTGAATTTGGTGTTTATTTGTGGCAACAAAGGTGGGATATGGAAGATACTGCTAGGCGTGTGTATTTATTTTTCCCTAGGGTTAGTACAACTAGACTTGAGGGAAATTTCTATCTGAATCAAATTTTTACTGGACATGGGGCTTTTCCAATTCATCAGGGTAGATTTTTTAATAAACCAACATTATGTTGGTGTCAAAAGGAAGTTGGTACGGTTGAACACATTATCTATAAATGTGATATGGTAAAGGATATTAGGAAAAATTGTTTTCCTGTTAATTTTATGAATGTTAGCATAAATAATCTTTGTAATTCTCTTAAGTCAAGATCTGGATTGTGTTCAATTATGGAATTCTTTGTGAATAAATCTTTAGATTATTGTTGAATTTAATGTATTCATTATTATTGGATTTTGTTTGTCTATTTTTTGTATAAAAAAATGTTTTGAATTAAACACTTTTTGTGTTTTTTGTTTTTGTTTTTGTTGTATTTGATTTGTATATTTGATTTATTTGTTAATTTTTGTTTTAATTGTAATATATTTTGAATTGTATCTTTGTTTGCCCCTTGTGTTGTTTGGAAATTGTGTTAAAATAATTTGTAAAAAAAAAGGAAAGAAAATAGGAATAAATGGTCAAATAAATTAATGGATTAAAGGGAAAAAAATTAAAGGATTAAGTTTATTGGAATTCAGGAAAGGAAAGTTTTTCATTTTTTCTCGCGGATTCGTTTTTTTTTTTTTTTTGGTTAGGTAAATTTGGTTTTTTTATTGATAGGATTTGGTTGATTTAGTTTGTTGGGCTTTGGATTACTGTCCTAGCGATTAGGATTCATTTCCCGTATGGCGTTTGCTGGGTCGGGTGATTAAGTAACTTACCTTATTACGAAATTATAGAAAAATCACAGAGGATGAAAGCGGACAGAGTATGGGGAGAGGAAAGGCATCGATGATACCATTTCAATCGCATGTTTTCAGAGTGCAGGAGTTCGTACTGTTTGCAATTATTTCGTCCAAATTCGTTTGCTACGTTCGATTAGTTATTTCATTTATCCATTTTCTTGTCAACTTTTTCTATATTTATCATTTTTCGATTTACAGTTTTAGGAACGAGTGTGATAAACAGCTAAAAGGGCACTAAATAAAACGAGTGTTTCGGAATTACAGCTATTTCATCTTTCAATATTGTTTTTGAAAAGATAAACTGAAATGAATTCATAACTATGATGGATGCTGCAATACTAGACTCAAGACTCGAGTTGGTGTTACATGGGCCCCTGTTTTTTTTTCGGCGGCCGAAGACGGACACCCCGAGAGAGGGTGGGCAAGCCCTGTTCCAGGGAGGTTCAACAGGAGGGGGCGAGGGATGCCACCCCCATCCGCACCAGCTGCGGAGAAGGACATTTTTCCCGTGGAGGCAAAAGCTTGACCGAAGGGGGAGTGGATTCCACCCCGGCCTCGCGAGAGGAGTGGGGAGATGCCCGCTCGGAACGAAGCAGAACGGATATTCTTCTGAAAGGTTTGGTTTGGTTTGGAGTGCTACGGTCTACTTTTTGCAACACGAGGGCTAATGAGACCGGGACCTACAGCTTAAAGCCGATTCCGAACGGCTACGAACTCTTCTGAAAGGAACTGAGACCGAGAGAGGTGTTTTCCGCTCGGCACAATTTGCTTTTTTCCTCGGTCTTATTTCAGCCATGTTCAGGCGTAAGATGTTGAGTGTACATATGTCTTAACAGAATTTGTAAATAAATGTTTAGTCAAGGGTTTTGTCGCTGCAGTGCTTAATTGTCGGCAATATAGGCTTTAATCGAACCCAAGATACCTGTTCCAGTAACGATAGGCGAGCAGGTACAGAAACGAGGCGTGCATACATCAGAAAGTGCAGCCGGGGACGCGCGAGGCGCGACAGATGCCATGAGTTTCGTACCATTTATAATAGAAAACAACTTGCTACATTTCCGGAGCTATACAGTTTTCCTTTAACTTGGGAAAACGCAAATGTATTTTAACTTGTAATTATACTAGCATAACGCCCGTCATATGACGGGATTAGTAAAATTTTAAATTTTCCAGAATTGTAAAGTACCCTATGAGGCAATTAAAAAATATGGTTTGTTTTTAGGCTGAGAATTATCTAGCGCAAACTCAATAATTTATTTATCTTTACACTTCTCTAAAGTCTCCCGAAAATGTGAATGCAGTTTTGAATCACGTTGAATTCTTTTAATCAAACTGTGTAATTAAGTAAAAAAAAAAAAAAAAAAAAAAAAAACCGCAAACGAACAAATTTTGTATTTTTCAAAGATACATAACTTAAAAGCTAGATATTTATTAGTCCTGGGAAATAGACTTATAGACTTTTATGAAAAGAATTTGTTGTTAATACCGGTCATAAAATTTTCATTGCAACAAAAAATAATCGATGATTAAATTTGAAACTATCATATATGTGCCTAATCTATTATTTTTCCCAAATATAAAAGAAAAGTATTTACGTCATATCTAAGTTCAGTGATAAAACTTATGAAAATAATGCAGACGATATTTAAATAATTTAAAATAAGAAATGATTCAATGAGATGGTTAAAGGAATGACGTCATAATGCTAGAAAAATAAGTTATTTTTACCTATTATTATGTGATAAATTGATAAATTTAATCGCCTGCTCTTAACCAAGGAAAACAGGCCTTGAAATAATGGCATTAAACGCTTGAAAAGGGGGGAGGGAGAATTTCGAATGTTTTAAATACTAGCTCTGAATTTTGTTAACCCTAACTCATCAAGAATACTATATGGATGCCAGCCGATGGCTGACAGAATGGTTAGGGTGCTGACCTTCGGTACCGGTGTTCGTGGATTCGAATCCCACTATTGCATGGATGTTCGTAGCCGTTCGGAATCGGCTTTAAGCAGTAGGTCCCTGTTTCCTTAGCCCTCGTGTTGCAAAAAAGTAAACCGTAGCACTCCATATCAAAACAAACCAATATGGATGCATCTATCCATTCCAGGTCCAACCACTTCGTAAATTCGTGGACAGACGGACAGATAACTTAGGCTATTATTATATAAGGGATTTTCAGTTATAAAACATATGAAAATAATACAGACGATATTTAAATAATTCAAAATAAGAAATGATTAAATGAGATGGTTAAAGGAATGACGCCATAATGCTAGAAAAGATGTTATTTTACCTATGTATTATGTGATAGATTTAATCCCCGGTTCTTAAAATGGCGCTTGATATAATGTCATTAAACTCTCGAAAAGGTAGGGGGAGGGGATTCGAACGTATTGAAGACTTGTTTTGAATTTTTGCTAACCCTAACTAATCAAGAATCCAATAGAGCAAGTTGTCGCAACGTCACGAACTACTATAATGCCCTTCCCATTCATTTTCAGGTTTACAACAGCCAATAGACAAACAATAAACTACTGTTTCGTTTTAAACTAAAGCCAGAATTGTCATAAATTGAGATTTGCCCTACTGCGTGAAATCGCCTTATATGGATGCCCCTATCCATTCCAGGTTCAACCGCTTCATAAATTGGAAGACAGACGGACAGATAACTTAAGCTATTATTGTATAGGGATTTAATTTTTTTAAATTTGTGAATTTCCATTTAAATTAACACCAGTGTCCACTGCGTATAAGTAAACATATACAAAATAACTGTCTGATATAACAGTTATCTAGTTCCATTGACAATTTGGCTTTTCCCTGTCGACAGTTTGCCGACCTCTGCTCTCGATCACTTCACCAACAAACCCTGGTGATAAATGCATAAGTACACGTATACAAAATAGCCGTCTGATACAACAGTTATCTAGTTTCATTGACAATTCGGCTTTTCCCTGTTGACAGTTTGCCGACCTCTGCTCTCGATCACCTCACTAACAAACCCTGGTGATAAATGCATAAGTACACGTATACAAAATAGCCGTCTGATACAACAGTTATCTAGTTTCATTGACAATTTGGCTTTTCCCTATCGACAGTTTGCCGACCTCTGCTCTCGATCACCTCACTAACAAACCCTGGTGATAAATGCATAAGTACACGTATACAAAATAGCCGTCTGATACAACAGTTATCTAGTTTCATTGACAATTTGGCTTTTCCCTATCGACAGTTTGCCGACCTCTGCTCTCGATCACCTCACTAACAAACCCTGGTGATAAATGCATAAGTACACGTATACAAAATAGCCGTCTGATACAACAGTTATCTAGTTTCATTGACAATTTGGCTTTTCCCTGTCAACAGTTTGCCGACCTCTGCTCTCGATCACCTCACCAACAAACCCTGATGATAAATGCATAAGTACACACATACAAAATGGCTGTCTGATACAACCTTTATCTAGTTTCATTGATAATTTGGCTTTTCCCCTGCAACAGTCTGCCAACCTCTGCTCTCGATCACCTCACCAACAAACCCTGGTGATAAATGCTCTGATAATAAAATAACCAACAGTCAGGGGTGTACAACAGTGGAATATGTCAAATAACAATGGCCGTCCGTTGAAAAAAAAAGTTCTTTGGAAGATGTCCTCCCATGACATTGGTGTGGTGTTACTATGCAATTTTGTCATAACCTTAAAAGGAAACCGAACACGATTTAGTACAGTAATGAAAGGATGAACTCTTAATTTATAGCAAGAGTAAAGCGAAACACCCATCACAAAAATGATGACACTCAGAGACGCTTCGAAACGTATAATATTTCACTCTCCAAAAATAAAAGCAAACAAAAAAGTAAAAACCTGCAAGACTGCGTCAACCATTTTCCGTACACACAACCATAATTCTGCGCTCCAGTAGATAACCATAACTGTAGCGATTTTTGTCGCCAAGGGCGATTATTTTCCGCTCTGATGACGCTAAAGTTACTTCTTTTTGTTTGTTTTTGTTCCTTTTTAACGGCAAAAACACATGTTTACAAGGAAAATGAAATAAAGCGGGAGAGTAGCGAAAACAAAAGCGAAAGTGGTTTTTATCTCCGTTATATCGGGGAGGGGAAAACTTCCACTTTTTCATTTCTCAATTTTAGGCTGATTTCCATAAAATTAAAGAAGTCATTTTGAACAACAGAGATTGGCAGCGATAATGTCCGTTTCTTTCTGTGCCACGGCAGTTTTGTAGCGAGTAATCTCATGTTTTCGGTAATTTCATTGCATTTATTTGTTTAGGATCACGCTCGATTTCTCTCACCGAACGTTCAAATACCAAAACGAGTTTGAGGGAATAAATACATGTAGAACAAACTGCGAAATATTTTAAAATCAAAATCTAAAAAAAATCAGTACTCCATGCATCTATTATATATGTTTAAAGGTACTGAATGAATGTAAAGCTATAAAAAGCAAGGATAATGTTAAATTGAACTTTTCCATGAAATAAAAGATTGTGGTCAGTGGCGTGCGCAGAATTTTTTCAAGGGGGGTGGGTCATAATTTTCTGAAACTACTAAAAGAAATTCGAGTATGTATTAAAGCCCTATTATTTCCCTAATTTAGACAGCTAGACAATTTTGACTTTTTATTTAGACAACATTGTTTATTTGAATTTTGATTTGACTTTTTAAGTTTAAGAACATAATTTTTTTTTATAATAAGAGGTAAAATATTTTATTTTTACTAAAAAGTAGGAATTTATCAATCCAGAAAAAACTTCTGATAATGTAACACCTACCTAAATAATAACCAAATAAGTGTGAAAATTCTATAGAAAATCAATGGATTTGACCAAAAAATAAGAAAAAATAACTTACTAACAAATAGGGAATTAAATCAGACACTCTAAAAATTTATTGATTTATACAGTAATATCCAAGCAGTTTTTTTGTTTTTTTTTTTTTTTTTTTTTTTTTTTTTTTACAAGTTCGTTTAAAATGTCTTCTACAGCTGGGGTAAAATTGTCTATGAATGTTTAAGATCGCCAATCCATTCATCCTGTTATTACACGTTAAATCTCGTAAATAAGTCTTTAAACGGCGTAAAGTGGAAAAGGATCTTTCGTTTGCAGGTAGAACCAATATTTTTAGGAGCTTGAAAAAGTTTGGTGTTACATCTTTATTGCACATTCCAAGAGCATCCGCCACAGTTTTTGGAACACTATCTTAGTTTTCACTAATCCTTTTTAATCTTTTATACCAGAGTTTTAGTTCAGACTTAAGGCTTTCTTTACAGGTATCCAAATCTTGAGCATAAAATTCCACTTCTGCTTTAAAAGCCTTTATGTTTGAAGATTGGCAAATGAAAAGATTGGCTGAAAGAAGACACTGAAATCTTTTCAAAATATCACGATGCGATACAAATCTTAAGTCGAATTGTGTGTTATAAAATTTTCTATAAATGGAATAAATACACTAACTCTGAAATATGTTTCGGATGTCGTACGCAAGGGGGGGGAGAGTTAAACCCCTAACCCCCCCTGCGTACGCCCCTGATTGTGGTAACAATATTATACGTTTAACGCGATTTGATTTTCTATAAATAATTTGCTACGCACTTTGTTCTCAAACTATCTCAGTTTATATGCCTGCGTTTCATATTTTGTGCCCAATGTAAAGCACGTGTTACGATCATGTGTTACGATCATGTGTTACGATAATAGATATGTTATATCCGTGGAGTTTCCAACTTATATGACCTGAAGGGCCACATTGGAAACCTTACGTCTGATTACAGACCACACTTTCATAATTAGCCAATTTTTGTAAAATTCCACAAGTCGGACAGCAAATCAAGTATGAGATAATATGAATATTATAATTAAAACGAAAGTTTAATCAGCTTCACTAAACAGTTGGAAAACCAACGTTATAAAATGCATTTCTGAGGACTTAATCCTATTTGTGCATTTTTAAGTACAAAATTAAAAATGATAAAATGGCTTTTTTTTTTAATAAATTTAATCAAATAAAGAATCTTATGAGAGTAATTATTTTACAATTACATAGAATAATGAAACTAAAAATAAATAAAATGCTATTGTAACCCAAACAATAGAATTTTGGAAACTATTAATCAATGTTGTCAGCTACTTAAATATTGACAAATAGAAAAAAAAAAAAAAAAAAAGAAGAGAAAAATAACTTAAAGATAAACTAAAATCCAATATATAATAATCAAAAAATAAAACTTAAATAATACTAAGTTAAACTAAGTTAAAATTAATAATAACAATAAAATTTAAGAGATAATTTAGTGAGAGTATTGTGGATAGTAACCAGCGTTAACCAAAGATCGGATGTTGAACTCACAATTGGAGCCTTCAACAAAGAATATAAACACAGGAAAAAGGGAAGGCTCCGTAGAGATAATGCAAAAGAAAGAAGAGAAAGAAGTGATCTCTAAGACCCTTGACTACTTATAGGTTTCTGCTCAGATTCAACTTCTTTATTCCTCTTTTAAGTCGTAATTTCATTTTGTTTTTTAAATTATCAATTTAGCCGAACGATGGCCGATTGGTTAGGGTGCTGACCTTCGGTACCGGAGTTCGTGGGTTCGAATCCCACTGTGGCATGGATGTTCGTAGCCGTTCGGAATCGCCTTTAACCCTCCGAGTGAACACAGGGAAAAAAAGTCTCCAAAAATACGCTAAAGTTTTATTGTGTTAGTGACCAAAGTGTTCTATGATTTTTTACTTCACCCTTTGTCGACTAGAATGGAATACGGGAAACCCATCCTCGTTATTGTCCCTCTACTTCCGGCTATAAATAGATATATAAATAGACATTATTGATTGTGAATATTTAATACACTTAAAGCTCGTCAAGTCTCGAATAGCATCACATAAGAAATAATGTATTCTAAAAGTACGAATAAAAATATTTTTAAGAGAATTATTTATATTTTTTACTAAAGTCATCCAAGATATTTCAGTGGTGCAATTAGAGATATATCTGTTACCGCAAATGAAATACTTCGAAATAGAGATTGACAAAGCCATGAGAAGCTATCATCGTCTTTGTTCCTCGGAGAGTAGGGGTGCATCCCTCAATAAATGTCAGTCAAAGAGGAATACAGTTAATAAACAATCGACCTGACCCTCCTATCTCAAAACTCCATGGGGGAAAGCACTGTCAGAAATGTACACTACGTCTACTGGAGGTCGAAAATTGTCTGTGACAGCCGGCAGAATTGTACGTGCAAACCGCTTTAAGCTGTAGGTCCCGGTCTCATTAGCCCTCGTGTTGCAAAACAGTAGACCGTAGCACTCCAAACCAAACCAAACCAAATTATCAATTTAATAGATTTCAGGTATGGATTTTTAAAAATTCCTTGCAGATTATATGATTGAGTAGTACTGAAAGTAGAAAAAATTGTCAAAATTAACTCTGAATCAGAAATATATTTTAACATTTATTTTCAAAGAAGAAATACCATCCCTTTGACTAAACAATTCTAACTTCCATCAAGACACAGCTACAAGCCCTACCACAATATCTACTTTTCAATTAAAAAAAAAGTCACCGGAATCGGAACTATTCCCTTGAAATACACCCTACCCAAGTTCCTTGACGTGTTTTCTTTGTTTGGTTTGGTTTGGAGTGCTACGGTCTACTTTTTGCAACACGATGGTTAATGAGACAGGGACCTACAGCTTAAAGCCGATTTGGAACGGCTACGAACATCCATGCCACTGTGGTATTCGGACGCTCGAACTCTGGTACCGAAGGCTGGCACCCTAACCACTCGGTCATAGTTTGGACATATCTCCTTTGTATTATTTGTGCACTTAGATTTTTAAAGCAGTCAGCATCCCAAAATATTGGATGGACTCTTGAAGATTGTGAAAAAGGTACAGAACATAATCATCCCAAACCATGACATTATTGGTTTCACACTCATGGAAATAAATACCACGCAAAGTCAAAGCAACAGGATAAAAAATTTTAAACTCACTCAATTCTACTTATTCAATTTCCTATTGTACCATGCTGAATTTCGAAACTGTGTTGCCAACCTTCAAAATCAAAATCCAATCACTTCATTACAAGCAGATAGAAGAGAGACATTGACTGTCCAATCAATGAAAGAGGATCAAACAATAAATGGAAATGAAGTATAGTTCCGTCATCCTCTAACGACAAAGTAATTTAGGGAAAGTTTTAATAACTGCTCAGTAAGGTACGCACCATATTGAGCAACGGAGCATTTATTTAAGCGAAAAATTCAGTTCATCTAATGGAAAATTAAAACTTGTTCTCAAAGGGCTGGAAATGAACAATTTTTGGATTAAAGTCAGGTATGAATACCCAGAACTGACTGATGTAGCTCTAAAGATAATGCCTCGACTGTCTTATCTATTAGAGGTGTGGAGGGGGGGTTCAATTTCTTTATCTAAAATCGAATGATACATCGAAACAAATTAGCAGTAGAGCAATCTTTTAGACTGAAATTGAGCAAATAGACTCAAATATCATTACTTGTAAACAAGAATTAGGGTCATAGATTTCGCTAAATGCTTTCCTTTTATAATTTTTTATTAAACTGGTATTATCAGTTCCTACGTGTGTCACGCTGTCTTAGTTTTAATTTGTAAAAGATTAATGCTAGTCGATTTTTCAATTACCTATTTAGTAGTTAATTTTCAGTATATTGCAATTGTTTTGACACTAACGTTTATTTTGTATGAAATAATATTACCTACTACTATTCTTTAGGAAATTAGACTTCAAGTATTGATTATTTTAAAATTTAGGCCGAAATTTTATCTCGTTCAAAATAAGTTCGCACTGAAAAATACTTTGAACAGGGAATTTTTCTTGCGTCCCACATTTTATATTTGACTTTATTTCCGACTATCTGAACGCTGAAACTTCGGTATAGGAAAATAAATATCCATCAAAGCAATTTTAACCCCTTCCCGGTTTTTCCCGAGTTGAACTCGGGCAGCCGAAATGTACCATCCTGGCCCTGTGAAATTTTACACTGTGCAATCAGTCTTTCCCGAATTATTTCACAAGTGCTTTTTATGGTTTCGAATGATTTTGTTTACTTTTATGGCTACTAGATCATTTGCTGCTCAAAGAGAGACAGAGAGAGAGTTTGGTTTGGTTTGGAGTTCTACTGTCTACTTTTTTGCAACACGAAGGCTAATGAGACCGGGACCTACAGTTTAAAGCCGATTCCGAACGGATACGAACATCCATGCCACAGTGGGATTTGAACCCACGAACTCTGGTACCGAAGGTTAGCACCCTAACCAATCGGCCATCATTCGGTGACAGAGGAGGGAAGAAGTTGAGGAGAGAAACAAGGTTCTACTGTCCAGATTGCGATGTTGGACTCTGTGCAGTACCGTGTTTTCGATTGTATCATACAAGACCAAATTTTGATTAATAATTTCATAATCATTTTTGTAAATGCAAAGGATATAAATAAAATTTAATTCAAGATAAAAGTTGGGTATTCTAAGCTACAGAAAGCCAACTACTCAGGTAAGTTACTCATTTATTTAAATTGATTTTTTTACATTAGTTTTTAGGAAATTTGTATGCGGATGATGCTATTATCTTTAAAAAGCTATGTATGTATAAAAATAAGCATAAAAAATTGACATTTTTTTACCCATAATCCCGAAATAAAATGAACCTGGAAGGTGTTAAAACTAAACGCCATTTTGATAAAATGTAATCAGAGAAGTACGATTTTGAGAGAAATAAACATAGTATAACCCTTTAAAGGTCATCTATATAAACTCTGGAATTTAATGAAATTAGTTTATAAACATTACCTATGAACCTTATAAATGCAAAATGTATTAAAATTTTTCTTTACAATCTTTAGGTTTGCATTAGAGAATACCGTAGGAAGAATTGAAGGGGGGTTAACCGACAAATCAACCCACTTGTATAGCGTGAACATAATAATTTTTAAAATTTTAATTATATTGGACGAACAATAAATAAGTGTTCTTAAGAAATATAATAAATAAATAGTTTAACAATTTATAAGTGTTGTTGCAATAGATATTTTTGTTTGGGGTCATACGGGAAAAAATCGAATTACTAGCTTTCCAGGTACATTAAGTTTAAATACATATATTTCTAAAGATAAAAATAAATTAAGTGTAGTACTATCATTTATTGTAATTTTTAAATGCTAAAAACATAAAAACCGTAAAAAAAACATTCATATTTCTCAAAAAAATAGATAAAAAAATGTTTAACAAGAAGTTTCCCTGCGATACCACTGTCCGCTAAAGGGATAAACTGGGGCGATTTTTTTTCGTGACTGACGTATGAAATTTACAACCACTTTCACTTGTTTCTTTCTGAAAATATCTTTATTTCCAAAACCTTCTAGAGAGTGAAAAAAAATGAGGCTATCAGAAGCCAAAAAATACATATTTTAAGTTCAAGGTTCCAGAAAAGTGGGGAGCGAGAATGTTTCCGTTTCCATTCAGGATAAACATGCGTTGGAGGCCAGTTAACCCTCGTCTAAGAAGGTGTTTGGAAACAGCTGATTTTCGTTGGTGTTTGTTGCCCTTTGCCTGCCCTTGCTCTCCGGCAAAGGAAGACATTCATCACAACCAATTAAGTCGCTGGGAGATAATGACGCCGCCTTCCCTTTTAAGAGTGCGTTTCGTTATAGAGCTACTGGACATACGAAAATTGTATTTGTGTGCCCGTGAACCCACTTTTCGTTTCTCTTCGTATTAACCCTTAGAAATTAATGCTCCCATACTTGCAATTCGTGGCTCGGGGATTAGTAGTTTGGACTGGCAGAAGAATGGGGAGCGTATACAAGTGACAGGGACAGAGGCATACCCAATGGGGAGGGGTGCAAAGGGACATATGCAACCCACAAGAATTTTTTCTCGAGACTGAAAAAAGGAAAGAAAAGATATTTTTAAATTTTGTCTTTCTGTTTTTTTTTTATGTTTAGAAATACCATAATACTACAATAAGAACATTATCTTAAAATATTTCGGTTTAATGAACAAAATCTTGATGCAAATGTTATTAAAACTAAACATAAATTTAGAAATTCGTCAATATTTTATGAAAATTTAACTTACAAATAAAACATAGTAAAGATTCAATCCATGTGATCCGAGTGGTAACGTAGAAGTCAAGCAACTGATTTTACACAACACCCAGACATTTATTATACACAGCACATTTACAGATACATTAAAAAAAAAAAAAAATCCCTCCGCTCATTGCAGACTGCTCTCTCCACTTCCTTGTTGCCAACTGCCTACCTGAAATTTTATGAGAGTTCGGCACATAGTCATTCTCGTTGCCAACGGATTCACAAAACTTAACAGAATTCTGTTATATTATATTTTCATACTCGTTGCCTCATTTCCGGCTTTCACCCCTATAAACATATTCCCCTCAAATCAGTTATTTCGTTTATCAGCAAAATAATACCCCCAGTGTTCAAAAATATTTAAAGTATTAATTAAGTAAAAATAGAAGAAAAATTAAAAATATACTAGGAACATTTTAATAATTAACGAAATATTTTGCGATTCATTCTGAATATATGATATAGAAAAAAAATATGCTTATATATTTTCTCACTATATTTGGCTATAGGGAGAAAAACCAATTTTTGGGTGCCAAAGGACTTAGTTACAGCCCTGACTGATGCCCTTGTCATGATCCATTTTTGGTGCTGTCTTCTCAAAAAATATATTCAATAGTAATATTATATATAGAGAATCTACAAATGAGGAATTTGCACATGTGGGGGATTCGAACAACTTAGTGTTTTTCTGATAATTTCAGACTCGTAGATTCCAAAAATGTTCTCAAAAATGTAAAAAACTGGGTCCATCATTTAAAAAATTAATTTTAAAGTTAAGCGAAAATCACGTGACATCAAAACGCTCCGTGATTGGTTGTGATGTCATCGTTCATGTCGACCAATGTTTTCTTATTGCTTTTAAGTGCGCACTATTTTCCAATTTTGTTTTTGCAAGTTCCTGAAATTTTCTAGCTATCAAAATTTATTTTTATTTAAACCTGAAGGTTTATTTTATCGATCTAGATAGCTTAGTTATCTCAATTTGTCATAAATGTCTCTTCTACCTGGATTTACTAAAGGACAGTCAGACAACCTCCCGAAAATTAATAGCATGTCAATGTTTTCGTTCTTGGAAAAAAACCCGGATTTTATGGGAGCAGAAATACGGGGAATTAAAACCCAAAGGTATGTAAAATCAGTTATATGTTTACTCAATTTTACTTAACATGTATTAATATTTTATTCATGCTAATCACAGCTCTTCTTTGGGGGCCTAATGAGTGATTTCTGAAAGATTTCTGAAAGAAAAATAGCTACTGTCATGCTTACTTTTTTGTCTTCTATCGTTTAAAATCAAAATTAGAAAAAGTGAAAATGCCTCATTGGCACTCTTCTGATAGCAGAGTCCAGGACATAATAGATTCCTATGCTCTTCCCCCTCCCTTCCCTTGTTACGCTATAGGTATCTTATCCACATTTCTAAGTCTTCGTGGCTTCTCAAGGCAGTCCGGCATTATGGTCTTAATATTTTAAGTGTCTTTCAAGAATTTGTCTAATTTTCGCAGGAAGATCAGAAAAAATGAAACTTTTAGTATTCAGAATCTAGTATTTAGAATCAATCTGTAAAAGTGTCTTGGCTGTAAACGTTTTCTTTTACAAAGAGGAAAAAAAA
The DNA here is from genome assembly GCA_032207245.1 of Pardosa pseudoannulata. NCBI lineage: Eukaryota > Metazoa > Arthropoda > Arachnida > Araneae > Lycosidae > Pardosa > Pardosa pseudoannulata. The sequence continues at coordinate 125,001,281 of CM063504.1, forward strand.
TAGTAATTAAATTGATCAAATAATTATATTTTGGTATACCGCTTCTTTGGCTTCTGTTGAGGGAGAGAAGCAAAATAATTATACTAGAGAACATTTTAAGAATTAACGAAATATTTTGTGATTCATTCTAAATATATAGAAATAAAAAAAAAAACATGCTTATATATTTTCTCACTATATTTGGCTATAGGGAGAAAAACCAATTTTTGGGTGCCAAAGGACTTAGTTACAGCCCTGACTGGTGCCCTTGTCATAATCCATTTTTGGCGCTCTCTTCTCCAAAAATATATTTAATAGTAATATTATATATAATAGATCCCTATGTTCTTTCCCCTCCCTTCCCTTGTTACGCTATAGGTATCTTGTCCACATTTCTAAGTCTTCGTTGTTTCTCAATGCAGTCCCGCATTATGGTCTTAATATTTTAAGTGTTGTGGGGAAAAATACCCCCTTTTGTACAATAATTGGCTATTATGATTTAGAAATGATGGAGGATTGCTTGGCATTAATTTCCATGTGAAAATAATTCTAATAGTGATGGATACAAAAAGATTTAAACTTAACAAACATTTATTAACACAACACATGCCATTTTCTTTTCCCAACTGATCTCTGGAATGTTTTCATACCTCTAGTACAGCCCGCTCATGCGCAGAATAAATCTGCGCGTACATGTTGAGCGGAGAGATATTAGCGTTGCCACAGTGTCTTTCAAGAATTTGTCTAATTTTCGCAGGAAGATCAGAACAAATGAAACTTTTAGTATTCAGAATCTAGTATTCAGAATCAATCTGTAAAAGTGTCTTGGCTGTAAACGTTTTCTTTTACAAGGAGGAAAAAAAATTGGTAATTAAATTAATCAAATAATTATATTTTGGTATACTGCTTCTTTGGCTTCTGTAGAGGGAGAGAAGCAAAATAATTCAAGATACTAACAGAAAGAAAATATTGCAAAACTGGTGTTTTCCTCATTCTCAGGAGCAAAGAAAATACATTCACAAAGGATATACACTCGCTGTATATGATTATGACGAAATAATTTTCAAAAAGTTTCCAAATTGAAGAACTTAAAACTAGTTTATGGAATGTTTCTGCCACGGATATTTAAACGTTACAGGAACATATCATCACCTCTGTGGAATACCGGTTTCAAAACTTAACTCAATTATAGATTGGTATTCCTAATGCTCAAGACTCTAATAACGTGCAGACTGTTATCACAACCACATTATTTATTTCTACTTAACATTTAATATTTACATTTATACATTAATAGCGTTTTATTACTCATAATACGAACATGGAAAAATGCTACTCTCTCTAAACCAAAACTAATACATAGTGCAACTCACTTGTTGCCAAATCTAAAATTACAAATCACAAACATTAAATATTAAAGTTCACAGTGACGTCAAAGGCGTGTAATATGTTACAACCTCATAAAGTAGCCGGTATGCTGAGAACTAAGCGTTTAACGATTACATTAGTTGTTGGGATATAACTTAAGATAGATTGTAATGTAATTAACTGCAAAAAGTCCTAACACCTTTGTATCACGAATAATCATAGCTCAGTAGATGTAAAAGAAAAGAGAACACGCTATCATCATTTTACAGGGAGGCAGTTCGTTACAGTATTATTATTTCGAGGAAAGGAATCCTTATTTTATTTTTCCACATAAGACTTATGACAGATTATTTTCTCGACGAAAATTTTAATCTCTCGTGAATCATATCCAGCCCTCGTGTAAAAATAAAAGTAGCAAACCGGATACATAAAAAAGTAAACAGGAATTTATGAAAGGTTTCTCAGACTTACGGCATGTAGCGCCATCTAACAGCAGAAGTTGAGATTTTTTTTTAAATATTTATAAAAATTATACGAAAAAAAGATGATATCTATTTAATTAATTGAAATTGATAATTTTGAATGATTATTTATGGCAGGGCTTCTTAATATTTTTAGTGAAATTATAAATAAGCATTTTCACATCATGCAAATATCGGATAAAATTATCTTCATCTTCATGATCATTATTTATGAAATAAATTATTTGTTGAGAACATCACAAGCTATATTTCTCCAGAATTTTAACAAATTGGAACTTGTAGTATTTTTCTGTTTAATTTTGAACATTTTAAATAAAGTATCAGCTACAGTTAGAATAAAATGTGTCTAACTCGTCTTGTTTACAGGTGTAAATCGAGTAGATTAAGATTTACTTGAATTAGTGCATATGGTTGATTTACGATTAGTATGGCTTTTATAGAAGTTCTTGCATTTTAAAAATAAGTTCGTTATATCTAGAACCTCCTGTTACTAAAGGACTTTTAGGTTATATGAAAGAGTGATGCTAATAATTCAACAGAACTAAAAATTAAGAAGTCTTAATATTTAATTATAATGTATTCAGTTGTGGAATTTCAGCTTTTTCAAACCCGAGTTATGAAATGCAATGAACAATTAATTTTACTATTAGAGGCATTTTAATTTCTTATATTTTCATTTTTGAGACAAACAGGAAAAAGTGTTAGAGTCATTGTTCAGAATAAGGAGAGTTTACATTTTTAAGTGAACGTCTCTGCCCTTCATTAACGAAATAATTGAGGACTTAATTTGTGAACAAACCGTGAGAAGAATTTAGAAAAAAAAAATTTAAACAATTTTCCTTACTCAGAAACCACATGCCTTTTCATATTGCTGTTCGTAATAAAATTATGATATTGTAGCTATTGTATGTTGATATAAAAAAGAGCGAACGATGATTCTTTAAAACACTTTAATCTCCGATTATTTCTATTACTGCGAATTGTATTCGCATCTGGTTTTAAAATTTCATACATTAACAAAAATTAAAAAGACACAGAGGTGACATAGACTAATAAAAATAAATTTTAATAATTAAGTATTATTTTAATATTTGGAAATTTTGGTAAAACACTAAATAAACTATTTAAGCTTGATTCAAAAACAAGAAAATTTGTTCTGAGTATGTAGTGGCGCCATCTCTTGATAAGACTGAATTCTAAAAATACTTAGCAGGAATCTTCAGGTTAAGGAGTATGTAAATAGACACAGATATCTGTAAAATAACTCTTGTAAAATACGTCATTCCAGAGATAATTTTTCTTGAGAAACATAAGTTCAATGCCTCCCTTTTTATGAGACTTGAGGCAAAATACCTTAAAATTACAATTATCCTCCTTATTTTTAGCTGATTATTTTTAGATGATACCACCTTCTATACTTGTTTCTTTTGGATAGCACCACAACATTGGGCCATTGACCTTCGTGTTTATGTTAGCAACTTCTAGGTATTAGTTTCGAGATTCGAAAGACGTTTTAGAGTTTCTGTCTTGAGAAAATAAAAGGTAGGTATTTATTTATGCTTCTTTTCTCCGAAACAAACTACGTTTGTTTCTCTGGAATATTCAGAACTCTCAAAATGTGTTTCTTTGCTTCAAACTTTAGGCGTGCGTATTGAGGTTTTATAACTCATAATTTATTTTTGATACCATAAATATTAAATGTTAATTAGGATACTTGAGTGTATATTCTTAGAGATGTAATTTTAATTTATTAACAAATTATGGTTTCCAATGTTTTTTTACTCAGTTCATATAACCTGTTAAAAGACATTAATTCGAATATGCTTGCATACATCTGGAATTAAATATTTCATGTACATATGCGTAATCAACAAGTTGCTCTTGATCATTTCGTAAATTTTAATGAAAAAGATTCCTCAAACAGAAATTATTCACATTTCTACTTTAGTTAGCTTCAAACGCATTAATAACAGCTCTAAAAGCATATAATCAACCACAGTTTTAAAGTTTATAAATGCAGATGACTGAGTTTTATGAAAAAACACAGATAATAATTACCAATTTTAATTAAAAATTTCATAGGATATAAAATAGATTGGAATTTAAAAGACAGATTTAATTTTTTCGATTTTGATCATTATTATTCAATATTTTTGGCTTTTTTTCGTATGGTTGTCACTGGCCACATAAATATTTTATGTTTTTCTATCCCTAAACACTCTACTCTCTAGTTTTGTGTTATGAACTCACGAATCCACCCTTCTATCTCTTTGCTCTTTTATGTGTTTATTTTTCGCTCGTTGTCATTTTTGTGCTTACTGACAGAAGCCTCTGGATTGAAGGGCTCGGCCCATATGGTCCAGTTGCCACATCACCTTTGAAGCCTTTGAAGAAAACAAATGTACCATCGAAAATCCATGAAATTTGATTGGGCGAATCCTTACAGTTCTATTGGTCCTCTCGTGGCCTTTTGAATCACCCCCAGAATGTTAAAATTACTCACTTCATCGAGACCTTAACTTACCAACCATTAAAGAGCATTTTTTTAAACTCCCACAAAGATTATTTAATACTTTAAATAACATTCCTAATGAAACTGTTACTGAGCTGCCAGACTATGATTTCGCAGTTCCGGAGTTCAGAAGAAGAACTAGGGCCTCTTTACTCATTTAAATTCATTCTTTTTCATTTACTTTTTCATTATTTCTATTATATGACTATTTTAGGCACTTGTATGCTTTAAACACATTAATATCTCAGCTAAATACTTTTGTCTACCCATCACTACAGTCTTGGGCTAGGCCCGCTACTTAATAATGTTACTTTTATATGTCAACCTTTTATACTGTAAAATTTTGCTTAAATTTATAATTTTATTTCTGTACGTTTCTCTTATTATTATTATTTCATTATTTCAGACATTTTTATTTCTTTTTTTTTATCATATTTTCTCGCATTTTATCGTTTTTAACCACTTTTGATATTTTTACTTAACGGCCTTCTTTAACTTCTCTTTTAATTTATATTTACTTTATATGTATATATATTTATATTTTCCTTTTTAGTATTGTATTATAACCTTAGTGTAACTGGCATCTTGATATACAAAATATTCATTATGAACCGCTCCCTTGTTAAATATCTTACCTTGCTTACTGGAGATATGCCCAACTGGGCGAGGTGCTCCGAAAATTCCTCTTTATATGGAGAGATATAATGGTCGTCACAGTGTACAGATGTCCCTGACCGCAAAAATATTTGTGTTTTCTGTCCATAAGCTTTCTACTCTCTAGTTCTTGTTTTATGAACTCACGAATCAACCTCCCTATCCCCTTCTTTCATCTTTTAGCAGTTATATTTTCTGCTCGTTGTCATTTTTCTGCCTACTGTTAGAAATATCTGTATTAGACGGCTCGGCCCAGGCAATCCATTTGCACCATCGCCTGTTAAGGCTTGTAGAAGACAAATCGATGTTACTTCGTCTGGATAATTGCAACACATATGTAAAATTTTATGAACAATCTTAAGCTCAATTCAAGCCTATAAAAAACTGCTTAAGAAAGAAAGCTGTACTTTCTTGCTTTAAACGTTGAATTCGAATCGAGAATGCATATTAAGGCATTAAACATAGTTCTAGTACACATCTTACATTTCGAAGAGTGCTTTCCAAAGTACCCATAATACTACGTATTTTAACAAAATTTTATTACTTGGACATTAAATAAACGGAACACTTTTTATAATGTTAATCTAAAATAAATGATCCTAAGAACAATTAAAGGAGAAATGAATGTCGAATTTTCAAATATTTATAAATCATAAATACTAGGTTTATATTTGTTTTAATAAAAATATATATCACAGAAAAGACATACCTTGTTATGATTCTGATATTCTCGAAACCACATATCTGGATGGCTCAATCGCTTTTGAGTTCTTGACGGATTGTTGTCCTCAAAACAACGGACATCTCCGACATCGGCACTTCCTAAAATGCTCGTAGCAGCAGTGCTGGCACCATCTTCCTCTTCGGGAGTTGTCTCTTCCATTATGATTCCAATACTGCATTCTGATTGGTCATCCGGTGTTATAGGTGTGGGCATGCCTAGCATTTCATCAATGTCGGTGCACGGCCCAATGAATTTGCTTTTACCTAAGTCTAATTTTAAGCCCACTTTTGCTGGTTTCGACCACTTGGAAGGAGTTGAATCCGCGTATATTTGTTTTGTTCTGACATTCGACTTGTGACGCTCTATACGTCGTTCAAAATCTTCGAACGTTTCAAAAGCCCCTTCGTCCAAATCATTGTCCTTGAGTAGTTCGTCTATATTTTTTAAGTCACTGATGTATCTCTGTTCTTTGCAGAGAGTACGTGAACCTTCATCGACAAAAGAGAAATTGACGTTTTCTCCTTGAAATGCATTTTCTTGAGGTGAATCAGAAATGTACAGTTCAGAAAATCCAGAATCCCTTTGAGATGATGTCTCGTTCAAAGACTTGAATTTGAAACATAGGTCCTGTAAGTTTTGCTTATTAGTAGTTTCTAGTGGCGATTCAGGATAAAACTGAACATCTCGTTCAGGAACAAAACCTACTGATTCAGGCCCAAATTCTTCAAATGGTGTTTGAGGGTCAGTGAAACCGCTCATTCGGCTGTCTACTCCTGAGGCAATAATACCAGAATCTGGAGAAAATATTCCCATTGGTATTTGGGAATCTGTCAGGCAGCTCATTCTACTGTCGGCTCCTTCGAGATAAAGGACATCATCCCCGAATGGTGTGCTTCTGGAACTGATGAATGATCCACGTAACTCTGTGTAAGATCTGTCTATGGAATCCGTAAAAAAGCTTTCAGTTTCAGCACTAGATCTGTCTGCATCAGCATCTACATCTGTACAAGAAGAATGGCTTTCGTATCCAGTTTCACTCGGCGATCCATCTTCGGATGTATAGCATGTATCTTCTGTAGTTCTTCGCCATCTTGTTTCAGCTTGCTTTCTTGCGAAAATCTCTGCTTCCGTTTCTGGTAGATTCACGTTAAGAACAGACTTTCTAAAGTCTTTGTTTAGAGCTTCATCTATTTGTGCTGTCTCTTGGGATTCATGAGGTGTTGTGTCTTCCGATGCATTTCGTCTTGACCATCTTTGGCTGTTGTAGCTGACACCTCCTCTCCAAGGCATTGGCGACACGTATTTGTTGTAGGACATGGTACCTGTGTCATACCATGGCCGATGTCTTGAAGAGATGAAACCTCTTTTGAGTCGTTTTTCCTCCAGCTCACGGTATTTTTCAAAGTCTTCTGTGTCTACCTATAGAAATTAAAATTTTTGTAAAATATTCTAAATTTACCAAAATGCATAACAGAAACTATTTTTTTAGTATAATTAAGCATGATTTAACATTGATCATGGAATTTTAACTGGAATGAAAATATATAAAACAAAATAATGACAGTGAAAATGAAATAACACTTTAAGAATCCTCTTCGAAATAATTCTAAAGTTGAAATTTTCATTATTATTAAAAGATATAAATACTAGGGTGTGAACTTTTGCAGACAACTACAAATGGGTCACCTGATTTTCGAAAAGCTACTCACTTGCACTTCGACCTCCATTGTTTCTGGCTTCACCGTGAGCACCTGCAGCTTCATCCTTCTGGTCCGCGAAATCACGCTGTTCAGTTGTTCTTCGGGTTGTTCTCCAGAGGTGCCCCTGCTGGTGAGGTACTGGTATCCTTCTGTGACTTCTTCGAATTCGTCATCGTCCATGTATTGCCACTGTCGTTCTGGAACAACAGTGGTTCTCTTCTTCCTCACCGTGCTTGCTATGTAACCCTGTCTAGCTAGTCTTGCTCGCCATCCGGTCATATCCGGTGCTGTGGGATCACCTGGGGATGTAAAAAGAAGCAGGGTTTCAACCAAGATCCTTATGTTGAATTAATACTTTTTGCTTGGAATTACAACAAAATATGGTTCAAAAATATCCCAAATTCTGCTTTTTCGACATTGTGGTAAGAAAGTACATTGTGAAAGATGGAAAAACTACCTCAGGATATTTTTTTGGTAAAGCCACCTGTGGCGTTAAGGTGATTGCATTATTCTCTAGTCCCACATTACCCAGCTAAACAGGTGTACTACGGCTCAATAAGATCGGACAGTTAATTTGCCAAGATTGAACTTCATAGATTCAAGATTAGCAGGTTTCCGAGATATCTCACTGTGGAAGTGGAGAAAAAAGAAAGTAAATCTCTGAGTCCGAATGTTCGTTTCCTGGGATGTCGAAAATGGTAGGAAAAATATTACTTTTCCTAAGAATGATTAAAATGAGGGTATTCTTTGGCGGAGAGTTAAATTTAAGAGTCGGGCTGTCTTTAAGTGGTTGAAGCACATAGAACAGTCTTCTGCTTTCGAGTCATATAGTTTTTTAATATAACAGAAGCTCTTTTTCCAGCTTTCGAAAAGTTTTGGTTGATCTCAAAGATGACGTAAAAATGTTCCTATTTACAATGAATGCTACATTCAGAAAGCTTCATATCCTAATGTATTTGGAACTCATTGAGGTCACCGTTTTACCTAGGACCTCGCTTTAAGGTAGGTCAATGTTCTTATGGACATCGTTTAATTCTCTTACCAGCAAGAGGATTGATAATTCCAATAGCAAAGATAGTAAAGACGGAAAAGATAATCCTCTTAAGGTGAAATTAAACAAGTTTTGGACAAGTCGGATATGTCACCAGTATTCAGAACACTCAGATCCTCCATTTTCGGAGAACGTGGATTACGTATCATTTTAAGTTTTGAGAATTCCATCCGAGTAATTTCACCAAAGAGGAAAATTAGAGACTTTCTTTCGAGAACTATGAATTTACTGTAAAAATTTTACCATTTAAATTTTCATTATCAACATTCGTCCAGCACGAAATCAAGTATTGTAGCCTACGAAGAGTCGATGTTTTAGTCGTATCTTTCCTTTCATCACGTCTTAGCAACGGCTACCGCTATTTATTTGAGCTGGAAGCTAATATATGAATACATATACGCATAAAGTATGGTTTTTGCTTTAAATTTTGAATGCCTTGAAATATTTTTCAATTTCCGTTTGTTCAAATTTTGTTTAGTTTTTCGTATAGATGGCGATACTGGTCAAGTTTTCTGGAGTGCAGCGAGAGAGGTGTTGATAGTCAATATTTATGCCGACGTGGAGTAGTGGTGTTACATTCAAGATGGTTTGGAGTGACTGCAACTTTTTTGCATGCTGAGATTCAGCCTTATGAGTTAACGTGGTGATAGAGTGCAGTTCTGACAGGCTGAGTTGTTTTTACTGAGTTTAATTCTTTACCGAGTTTTATTCAAGTTATGAAGTTCATGTTTTACAGTTTATGAAATTTTTATTGTGAGCGGTTTTACTTTAATGTCAAGTACTGTATATTGTGTTCTTTGTCAAGCCTGCACTTTAATACCAAGATATCTAAAGTACTGAATAAATTACTGTCCATTAGAATACGACGTCTGTTTCTTTAAACAGATTGACATTTACAACACCGTTATTAAAGTAAAACAAATACTTCAAAAAACGAGAAATTCCATCCCTAAACCGATTATTGTGTTAAAACGAAACTACGTAAAAACTTGAAACAAATCTTATAGCAGTCATGCATTATTGTTTCCCCATTTAAGAGTTAAGTTACTGTTTAGACATCTGAGTATCTTACTGATACTCACCAAATGCGTAACGTGACTGTTCACTGTCGCTTCTATAGACTCTGCTATATTCTTCCGGTAATTTAGGAACGTATTTTGGACTCTTCTGATACCGCATTGAGAGATCCGTCCAAACAGTGTTTCTTGAGGAATACATCTTGGGTCGGAAATCGGGATTAAGCGTCTTTGACCGGTAGTCAGCGCTTCTGTCGGGATAGTAGCTGTAATCGGTCGATCTGTAGCTAGGACTGGTAGATCGCTGAAACAAAAGTAAATCAAAGTTAGCTGCATCAGAATGTTAATAAAATTTGACAATTCCTAACAGATGCTCTCTTTATATTAATTTACATCATAAAAATATTATATAAAACCTAACAACATTAAAAAAAGTTATAATGATTACTAAATAGAGTCTAACCCTAGCATAAAAAAACTATTTTGAAAAACCTCTGTAGGTCTAAAACATATATTTATTTTTGTATGTAAATTTAAAAAAGATTGAAAAAATATTTAAAAGAAGAATCTGAATTTATTGATTATGAATCTATATTAAGTATAATGGAGGCGCTCATACTTTTTCACTTTATAACACGCCATCGTTGAGGAATGGATGGATTTGGTTTAGTTTGGTTTGGAGAGCTACGGTCTACTATTTTGCTCAAGGGGGCTAATGAGACCGGGACCTACTGCTTAAAGCAGATTCCGAACGGCCACGAACATTCATGCCATCAGCGGGATTCGAACCTGCGAACTCCGGTACCGAAGAGCAGGTCTCTACCATTCGGCCATCGTTCGGCCAGGAATGGATGGAAGGGAGAAGCATACTAATCAGCTGAAAGATAGGCAAACATTTACGAATATATTTTCATACATTACGGATTTTTTAGTATACTATTTATTTATTTTTTTTTAATTTTATAATAATTTTGGCCTGCTTTTTTGCCTGCTTTTAAAAAATTTGTCCATCACTCGTCTGTACTCTAAGTTAACACTAATCTTATTTAAGTATTATACATAAACATTTGCATTTTAAGTCTTTTATGAAGATCACTTTCCACTTAAAGAGTGGAACTTTACTCTATGTGATTACAGCAAACGATAGTATAGTGCCCTAGTGCGTTAAAATGTAATAATAGAACAATCCTTAGTATACCCTCACATTTTAAGCAAACGAAGGCTGACGGAGAACTAAATTCGTCACCAGAGAGACTGAAAGTTGTACAAAAAAATTGGACGAATGGAAAGGACAAAATGTAATTCGATTTGGTTTGGTTTGAACCACTACGGTTTACTGTTTCACTACACGAGAGCTAATGAGACCAGGGCTTAATGAGATTAACTCAATTCTGACTGGCTACGAACATCCAAGCCCGAAGAGAGATTCAAGTCTTCCCATATTAATTTCGCGAGATCCAGGAAGAGCGCATTGTTCATCTTCTGCAAAACCTACACCAGGTTCCATTTCAAGAGACTTTGACGTCCGCCGTCGGCTTAATCTGTTACTTTATCACAGCCGAGATAAGTAATATCCACAATGATATTGATCGAATACCATGCCACTCTACTAAAGCCAATAAAAAAGGCCTGTATGAGAGCATTAGAGTACCAAACTTCACTGCTTGTAGACTTTCTACCTATGTCAAGGTTATAACATTGCCAAGTACTTTATATAACACATTGTCTTCACATTCACCTCGACTTTCTTTGTTATTATGACCTTAGTAAGTCAATGTAAACGTCCACTCGAACAAAACAGAATAGTGGCCTTAATTTCTTCGCAGGTGCTACGAAGAACTTTCAATTGTATATGGAGCTTAGATGTAGATATTTTGTCAAACTACACAATCGAATTTTCGCCACTAGGACTAAAACTGATAAGTGTAAATAGAATAATTAACCTAGATTTATAAATAAATTTTTATTATGTTGTGTATGGATGATGGAGTGTCCATTCTAGTTTTCTTCTTTCCGGTTTCAGCTACAAGTTCGATGAAAAGAAACTGGGGTACATTAAGACATGGTTTTCAAATTTATTTTTAGATGCTATTGAGAATTTA
>CM063504.1:125022868-125035368 GCA_032207245.1 Pardosa pseudoannulata
TATAAAGATATTTTATGCTTTAGATTTTGTCTATTTTATCAAATCTATATATAGAAGCAATTATTTTTTGCTGCACATTTAAAGGGACATTCTTATAGAAAACAAAATTTGGAGAACACTCACCTTTTATTAACATATTGTGTGCGGGTACATTTAGCAGCGAAATTGTACCGGGAGCGGGCGTTTTGAGCGTAAATTTAGTTATTCAGTTAAATCTCAATAGAACAAAAATTATTTAATTTTTTAACCAACTATTTGGATTTTATATTGAAATATATAAACAAATATATATATATATAATATATATATATATAAATATATAATATATTAATATCCCATTAAATATTATTTGAATAGGAAATATAAAAATTGTTTAATAGAGTCAATTTTTTTAATTACATTCCTCAACTGTCAAATTGTAATTATTTTAGTTATTGTTCTTCCCGACGGGCGCTTATGTTATGCCAGACGGGCACCGATGTCAACTCTATATTAATTGTCCCTAGACATAATAATATACATAATATGTAAATATTTTCATAATACTTTATGTTTGTAAGCTTTGAAGCATCTTTTCACCGTGGGAATAAAATAATATATATATGTATATATAATATAAAATATATATATATAATAATTATTATATAAATATGTGTATATATATATGTATATATATGTATATATATATGTATGTATATATATATATGTATGTATATATATGTATATATATATATATGTATATATATATGTATATAATATATATATGTATATAAATATAAATATATATTATGTATATATATTAAATATATGTATAATAAAAGAATATATCATATCATTTTCGCAAGGATAAATCAAAAGTTAGTTTTAAATCTAAATTGATTTTTTTTTTAATCAAACTTCCTGTTATGTGGTTCCGCAACGACTGATGTAAAAACTAGTTTTTATTTGTCTAAATTTTTCCAGAATATATGTAGTAGACAACAACAATCGGCTTCGTTTTCCTGTATATACCGTTATTTTTGTACTCACAAACAAACCCTGTTGTTACACTAACCCGTTCTATATAATATGTGACCCACGCTCGAGTGTCGATCGTCAGAAAACGTACTATTACGTGTCCCCCATACAATGTGTTAATTAAAAAACTCTAGATTTCTTTTATAACAATTAGAATTTTTTTCACCACTTAAAAAACTCTTATTTTAATTTAGAATGTTTTTTGTAAATATTTTTTGATTTCATATTATCAATAAATTTTTCCTAATTAATTAAAACAGAACCGTATCACGTCAACAAAATTATAAAATTTTCAAAACACTTTTTCAAAATGAGATCAACAAACTAAATTAATAAAAATTATCTCTAATTTTTATTGGACTCGGGGTTTTAAATTAACTCAGATTTGGTAAGTGTTTTAGCAGATTATATAAAAATGTAAAGGGAAGCGATTAGTTTGTTTTAAAAAATGGAAACAAGAACATTCGGCTTCGTTTTCCTGTATATAACATAATTTTTGTACACACAAACAAACCTTGTTGTTACACTAACACGTGCTAGTACGTGACGCACGCTCAAGTATCAATAGTCAGAAAACGTACTAGTACGTGTCACGCATACAATGTGTTAAATATGCCCATTCAAATATTAGTTGAATAGGAAAATGTGAATCCATTGTTTAATAGAGTCAATTTTTTTAATTACACATCTCAACTGTCAAATTGTAATTATTTTAGTTATTGTTCTTCCCGACGGGCGCTTATGTTATGCCAGACGGGCACCGATGTCAACTCTCATTTTAATTGTCCCTAGACACCATATAATTTGTACATAAGTTGTAAATAGTTTTCATTAAATAAGTTAGTGTTTGTTAAGCTTTGGAGCATCTTTTCACCGTGGGAATAAACCTCCCACATAATATATGTATATATATATGTATATATATAATATATATATATATATATATATATATATAATATATATAATATGTATATATATATATATGTTTATATATATTGATATATATATGTAAATTTTTATATATAAATATATATATTATATATAATATATATATATGTATATATGTATATATATATGTATATATCAAATGTACATATATGTATATAAATAGTTTATAAAATATGTATGTATATATATATAAATATATAAAATAAAATATATATATATGTATATATATCTATATATATGTATATATATGTATATATATGTAAATGTATGTATATGTATATATATATATATGTATGTAATATGTATGTATAAATGTATGAATATATATATATATATGTATATATATGTAATATATATGTATGTATAAATAATATATATATTTTATATATAAATATATATATATATATACATACATAATCCATATATTTAAATACAATTTCCAAAGGACGTAACTTTTTTTAATTTTTGCTCTATTTTAATTTTGCCCTTTTATGGTGTATATCTCTTTAATTACATCCCTCAACTGTCAAATTGTAATTATTATAGTTATTGTTCTTCCCGAAGGACTGCTTGACTTTAAAGAGAGTGTCAGACATGCCAACTACTCCAAATTCTCCGGAGTTGCTCCACAGAAATGAGAGAATTTGATAATTCCGGAAACTCCCCAGATTGCTCCGGAAAATAAGAAAAATTTTGAACAACTGAAAGATCTCAATTCAGCAATCAAATATAAAGCCTTGCATAAAATAATGCTGAGTATTACTCTTTCCACACAGTAATTAATGCTGCATGTTAAAGAGTTTTCTGTAGTATGCGGAAAAATCAAATTTAGGTCAAATTTAACCCCTTCCGGTAAAATGACGAGTCTAGCTCGTCATTAGTTTCTCATTCCATACCGCACAATGACGAGCTACACTCGTCATGCGATTAAAGTTACTGTTAAATATGATAATTAATTTAGTTTAAAATTTCTAGTGTACTGAATTTGGCAACGCTTTTATCACTTGTAAAAATCACAAGTCACTATTGCATATTGTTTACTTGGTACAAGTCATTGCCAAATTAATGAGTCAGAATAAAAGAAAACCTACTAAGAAATGCCGTGTGTGTTACAAGAATCAAATTAAAAGTGAGACTACTTGGCGGTGTAAACAATTAAGAATTCCTTTGCACTTTGTTTTGAAAAGTACCACTAGCTTGAAGACTATTATCTGTATACTTTATTAATGTTTTGCTTTGATATTTTCTTAATTTTACTGTTTCTGATATTATTTAACACTATGTAAAAAGTGGATTTTAATTAAGAATATGTAAGAACTGTAAAATGAAACAAGTTTTTTAAATAAAAATTAAATGGTTATTTCATGCACAGTTTTTCATTATTAAATCATACCGGAAGGGGTTAAGTACACAAACTCTAGAATCCCTGATGATAGAAAAATGCAAATATTTTAATCAGGATCTATGTTCTACAAGAAAACAAATTCTGAAAAAAATTGTTAAAGCTTAAAGAACTACTTATACATTATTAAATTCATAAATTTTAATTTACCCTCTATAATTAACTACTGTGTGTTTATTTTAATTTAGAAACCAATAAAATGTGTAATTATTTTTTGGGGGTGTTTTGTTTATTATTTACATATAAGTAAATTATATACGGGTATACTTCGTGCATGCAAAAGTAGCATGCTAAATTTTAAATCCTAAAATAATGTTGCTCCGGTCAGAGGTGATTGAATGTTGATATGTCTGAAGTGTTACTACATATCTGTATCTGTTTAACTTACGAATATTTTTGTGTTCCGTACGCAGAAAAATCTTTTGTTCAAATTATAATGCTTTTCTTTCCCCGTTAGCATCTTCTCCCGCCTATGCAATCGTCTTGACGAGAAGGCCAAGTAGGCCATTCTCATCTTTCCTCACTCACTTTGTCAGAGAGCGTATCGGCCATTTCCTCAACTTAAGACGGACGAGCAACGGGCTCTCTCTTCTAAATATAAACTCCCTCTGCCTGTCTCTGAATTTATGATCCTTTTTTCCCCTTTCTAGAACTTCAGTAAACGTTTACTCTCCTATAATTCAGGATTATGAAACAGTCTGATTTACGACCATCATTAGTCGGTTCGTAGCCTCTTCCGCATGAAATTAGTGGTTTGATGAAGATAATGAATAGGATATCCAAAACCATTCCACTTATATGAAGGATTGTGTCAAATTGTTTTTTAAAGCCATTAATGTATTCCCACCTAAGAGTTTTCGACAATACTGAAAAATAATCTTTTAAAGCTCACTGTGCAAGTGACATCAATTTTTGGTGGGTATGACGCAGATTTTCATCAAGGAGATTCGAAGAGTATAAACCTCTCTATGTCCGGATAAACATTTTTAGATTTAATTTAGCGTGGGGCCAAGAGAATGATATCGGAAAACGCAACAAGTAGATGATAAGGTGATATTTGATTATGTGTCTGACAAAGTAAGATATGTACACCTAAGATGTGGGAACTAGATGGAAGAAATTTGATATGATTTACATACTGTAGATATATATCCAATTTTGTACCTAATCCGTTAACAGAAAAGGAAACTAAACATTTCCAATTTGATAAGTAATTGTATTGTACAAATACATTCAAAATCAGACTAGCAAATTTTCATTGGTGCGTTATGGACATCATTTTCTGTCAGAGACGATAAGAATGGAGCAAACGAGTTTAAAGTCTGTAAAATGAACAGGCAGTAATCCAAGAGTGTTCTCAAGGGAGGGGTTAGGGGTTTAATCCCCCCTTACGTACGAAACATATTTCAGAGTTACTCAAAACATATTTCAGAGTTACCCAAAACATATTTCAGAGTTACCCAAAACATATTTCAGAGTTAGCGTATTTATTCCATTTATAGAAAATTTTATAACACAATTCGACTTAAGATTTGTATCGCATCGTGATATTTTGAAAGGATTTCAGTGCCTTCTTGCCGATCCTTTCATTTGTCAACCTTCAAACATAAAGGTTTATGAAGCACTAGTGAAATTTTATGCTCAAGGTTTGGATACCCGTAAGGAAAGCCTCAAGTCTGAACTAAAACTCTGGTATAAAAGATTAAAAAGAATTAGTGAAGACGGCGGTAGTGTTCCAAAAAAGGTGGTGGATTCTCTTGGAATATGCAATAAAGATGTAACACCAAATATTTTCAAACCAAATATATTCACCAAATATATTAGAAATATTGGTCGTTCTACCTGTTTCAACGACTGTAAATGAAAGATCCTTTTCGACTTTACGCCGTTTAAAAACTTATTTACGCAATTCATCGGGTAATAATAGAATAAATGGATTGGTGCTCTTAAACATTCATAGCCAATTTACCCCAGCTGTAGAAGACATTTTAAACGAATTTGAAAAAAAACCCGTTGTTTGGATATTACTGTATAAATTAATAAACTTTTAGAGTGTTTGTATACTGGTTTAATTTTCTATTTGTTGGTAAGTTCTTTTTTCTTATTTTTTGGTCAAATTAATTAGTATTCTATAGAATATTCATATTTATACGGTTGTTATTTAGGTAGACATTACATTATGAGTAGTTATTTCTGGCTTGATTAATTCCTACTTTTTAATAAAAATAAAATATTTTACCTCTTATTATAAAAAAATATGTTCTTAAACTTAAAAAATGAAATCAAAATTTAACTAAATAATGTTGTCTAAATAAAAAGTCAAAATTGTCTATCTGTGTAAATTACGGAAATAATAGTGCTTTATTACATACTTTTAGTGGGTTCAGAAAATTATGACCCCCCCCCCCCTTGAAAAAATTCTGCTTACGCCACTGATCTCGTCACATATAAAAAGAAACAAATGCTAACGAATTACGTTGGATGTAGAATTCCCTCTATTGATACTTCGGCCCAGAATTTAAAATAGAGAGAATTACGGGAACTACAAAGGTGCAGAGTACTTGTGAACATTTAACAGTTGTTATTTGAGTGTGATAATTTTACACGTGCATTTTGTTTTATTAGCAGAAATAATAATGATGAATACATAACTACCCCACTTCATTTAATCGAATGCAGGGCCGTAACTAGGGCGTGGCAAAGGTGGCATCTGCCACAGACGCATCAGTCTTAGGGGAGAGCACCATGAAGAAAGAGGGGTCCGAAAGAGAACGACTCGCCCCGAATAGAAATAAGAAAAAGCTGAAAAAAAGTTTTTTTATTCTAAAATCCAATGTGTTTAAAAATGATTTTTAATGAATTTTCTTATTTTTTAGAATGCTTCTAGAGACTAAACTTGTTATAGATTCTTACAAAATGTTTACCAAACACCTAATATGCCTTAATATAAATCCGGGTATTTGTTTTAAATTTTAAAGTTATTAAAACTAAATTTAAATTTAGAAATTCACCAATTTTCTATGAAAATTCACCTTTCAAATAAAAAATATTACTTTAAAAAAACTATTCAGTTTTTTAGCAAAATAATACCTACAAAGAGTTTAAAAATAAGTTTAAGTATTAATAAGGTAAAAATAGAAGAAAAATTAAAAATTAATGTATTAGGAACATTTTAAGAATTAACAAGATATTTTGCGAGTTTAATCTGAATATATGATAGAAAAAAAAATCATGTTTACATATTTTCTCACTGAATATAGTGGTAGGGGCGCAGACCAGCTTTTTGCCAAGGGCGTTAAAGGACCTAGTTATGGCCGGATTGAATGTTAGAGATGATATGAGGCGGTATTCTTCATGAGGCGGTATTCTCATATGAGGCGGTATCACTCTTCGATGCCCGAAAAAGATATCCACTAAAAATCTCCATGTATGGACCCGCTGAGCCAATCTATAAGGGTGGAAAATGTGGAAGCAAAGTACAGAACTAAGTACTAATTCCCTTACCTGAGAATTGGTTGGTTTGGAACGCTTTCAATCACCTTCTGCTATACAAGGGTTTATAAAACCTGAGACCGCTAAAACTGCTATGTACAAATATGATAGCAGTGAATTTTGAACCTTTAGTTACCGTACAGAAAGACAATATATTTATTTGTTCCACAATCGATTATATCTCGAGAGTAATTATCTTGGACAGGTACTTTAGCATCGAAGTTAAGGAGTCTGATTTTGAGGTGTTTCGAATCTTCCGATTTTACCCATTGTTGAATATCACACAAAATACTTCGGTTGATGAACATTAGTTTATTTTTAATGCACATTTATAATCATTTTTACTATTACAGTTTAGGACACCATCTCACAAGGGTACCAATTCTCTCTCTCTCACACACAGAGAATTCTTTTTCTTTTTCGTGGAACATGACGAAAACGCCACCTAACGGCGTGAAACTCAACACCCATTAATGCTTTAACTATCTCTGCCAAATATATATTGATGGATGTGTCCAGAAGAAGTTATCAAGGATCATTGAGAGTAAAACAAACATTAAATTTAAGCGACATTGAATATTACTACCTGTTCTCATTAGTGATCCACTCTCAAAGAATGTGTGTGTGTGTGTGTGTGTGTGTGTGTGTGCGTGCGTGTGTGAGTGCGTGTGTATATATAAATAAATATAAATATATATATATATATATATATATATGTCAGGATTTAAAATATAGAGTAATTTAAGAGATTTAATTAAGGATTCTTTTAAGGGGAGTAACGCGCCTCGCGTTATTAGTCACATAAATACGGCTCACGCGCAATAATCTGGCAGAGAGCGATAAGCAATTACTATAGTCAGACCTGTGACTCCTCGAAGCAGGGAAAACTGCCGTTGTTAGCAGTTGGGCGCCAATATGAGACGCCATTGTTGAGTAGAGTGTGGGTGAATTTAAATAAAGATATGAAGCTGATGTCAGGACTCTAGTGTCGTTTACTGGGACCCTGTCATATATATATATATATATATATATATATATATATATATATATATATATATATATATAATTATTTCCTCCAGTCACATTAATTATATAGCCCCTATTCTTTTTACTTGCCCGACTACTGAGCAAGGAGAAGCCTAAACAGCTTAGCAGTAATTTGGAAAATGCAGTCTGGCCCACATTGAAGAGAACGGCACAAGTCTAATTAAAACTTTATTTTAGAGCTGCTAAAACGGACATCTTTACTAGTCAACGACAGGCAAGAGAAAGACACAAAAATCACTCTGCTCGAACAGAGATGCACCCAAGAGCGAAGACAGAAAGAATTTTCCCAAGGGACAAGAAACTTACTCAGCGAATTTAAGTGTTAAGATCAGGAAAAACGTGGAGCCATTTGCCGGCGACAGCTGGAAAACGTGTTGAATAGACAGAAAATTTACATCTATAGGACAGAAAGCTTTGGGAAATGGATCGAAAGAATTTTAAGTCGAGGACGCTTCTTTGATTAAGACATTTAGAGGCTGGGAAAAAGATTTTAAGGAATTAGAATGGGAGAGGAGGTTTTTAAGGAAATATTAAAGTTAAATAATTTTGATATATTGCATATATATATATATATATATATATATATATATATATATATATATATATATGTACATTTATACTTACATATATATATTTATATATATATATATACATACATATATATACATATATATACATATATACATATATATATATATATATATATATATATATATATATATATATATATAGTACATATACATATATAATATATATACATATATAATCTTTGTGATAAAAGATTTGCTATACCACGAATCTTAGTACTATAAAATGAAATTTTATAATATATAAAGCTATTTGCCCTTATTTCAGTCAATACATCCGAAAAAAAGTAAATTTAAGCAGCAATATAAAAAAATCATAAAACGTCGATCCAAATGACAGAATTATTGATAGTATCCAGTATTAGAAAATTTGGGAGATTGTATATAAGATTACCATCTAAAAGGAATAATCATTCTAAGAAAACATAATTCCACAAATTTTTTACTGTCTTTAAAGGGACACGAGGTATTAATGGTATAACAGAAGTTACTTGCCTTTGTCTCTCAGCTCCGATTAAAGAAAAATAGTTTGTTCACCATTAAATTAGAGGAAAGAAAAGAATTTTAATTCTTTTTTCCGTGGATTGTTAAAAATTTAAATTGTGGATAATAATTATAAAGCAAGTGATTAAAAATCTAAATATTTCGAACTAAATCTTTTATTAGAAGAAAAACTTGATAAAAATTTTCAGTTTTCAAGTCCTCACTTCATTTATATTAAATCTTTTCCATTTCCCATTTTATTAAAAATAATTTATTTAGATTCCAAGAAAAGTTAATTTAAACTATTTTAAATGTTATCTATCAACAAAGTATTTAAGAAGAAAAATTAAAATCTCTATGTACTCTTACTTAAAAATTCTTAGTCAATGAATTGCAGTTGAATATTAAACACATAGTCAAAAACTATGCTTCAAAAGTCTTCTATAGCAGATTTTTTTTCATTTTTTTATGAATAGTAAAATAGTTTTGAAAAATTTAAGTCAGTCAAATTTTAAGATTAACTGGAAAAGTAAGCAAGAATATATTTTCCCAAAATATTTTCAAACCAATGATACAAATATCTCTATATTCTTAGAATAAAAAACACAGGGGAATAAGCACATATATTTAGAATTCCAAAATTTCTTTCCTCCGACAGCAGGAAAGGGAGAAGACACCATATCTATTTATAACCAAACGTAAAGGGACAATAACGAGGGTGAGTTTCCCGTATTCCATTCTAGTCGACAAAGGGTGAAGTAAAAATTATAGAACGCTTTGAGCACTGACACAATAAAATTTTAGCGAATTTTTAGAGACTGTTTTTAATCGGTGTGTTCCACTCGGAGGGTTAAAACATACATGCAATAAGACTAAAAAACTCCTGCCTCATCAAATAGATAAACTGAATTTTATAAACGGTTTTTAAAAAGTGAGGGAAATTAAGAGAAACTGTGTCTTGATGGAAGTTAAGATTGTTTAGGTAAAGGGATGGTATTTCTTCTTTGAAAATAAATGTTAAAATATGTTTCTGATGCAGAGTTAATTTTGACTTTTTCTACTTTCCTTTCTACTCAATTATACAGTCACATATATTTAGAATTCCAAAATTTCTTTCCTCCGACAGCAAAAAAGGGAGAAGGCACCTAGAATAGCAGACTTCAGCGTAGCTGCAAAATATATCAGATCAGTTTCATATTTTGTTGAATTTTTAACTCAAAGCAAAAGGTACGACAGGGCAAAATATAAAGCTAAAGAAGAATTGCTACTCCTGGTAATGAAACTTACGATTTAGTAGTCACTTCTTATCTAAATATATTTAAAAGTGCTCCTAATCTTTAACCCTCTAAGCGGTTCGCACGTACAATTCCGCTAAACCGATGATGGCCCCGAATCAAAGCGGTTGTCAAGTACAATTTTCGATATCTAAAGACGTTCCGAAAATGGATGCAATGTACATTTCTGCCAGTGTTTCAGGTAGGAGGGTCAGGTCGATTGTTTAGAAACTGCATCCCTCTTTGACTGACATTTATTGAGGGATGCACCCCTACTCCTTAAGGCACAAAAACACTGATAGCTTTTCATGACTTTTTAAATCTCTATTTCGAAGTATTTTGTTTGCGGTAACAGATGTATCTCTAATTGCATCACTTAAATATCTTGGATAACTTTCGTAAAAAAATATAAATAATTCTCTTAAAGAATATTTTTATTTGTACTTTTAGAATCCATTATTTCTTGTGGGATGATCTTCGAGACTTGACGAGTTTATGTGTATTAAAAATTAACAATCTATAATATCTATTTATAACCGGAAGTAAAGGGACAATAACGAGGGTGGGTTTCCCGTATTCCATTCTAGCCGACAAAGGGTGAAGGAAAAAATCATAGAACGCTTTGAGCACTGACACAATAAAACTTTAGCGTATTTTTTTGAAACTGTTTTTAATCGGTGTGTTCCACTCGGAGGGTTAAAACATACATGGAATAAGACTAAAAAACTTCTGCCTCATCAAATAGATAAACTGAATTTTATAAACGGTTTTTAAAAAGTGAGGAAAATTAAGAGAAACTGTGTCTTGATGGAAGTTAAGATTGTTTAGGTAAAGGGATGGTATTTCTTCTTTGAAAATAAATGTTAAAATATGTTTCTGATGCAGAGTTAGTTTTGACTTTTTCTACTTTCCTTTCTACTCAATTATAAAGTGGGTTCTGCTTAATGTGATCAAGTTTGGGACCCAGTGATTTTGATAACAGTAACCGATTGATAACAATAAACGATATGCAAAATTAGACATATTTACCCCTCCCCCCTTTAATTCACCCGTACTAAATTTCAGAACAAAATGAAAAACACACTTTATATTTATGTACTGTATATTATCCTTTAACCCTCTGACTGCTCAATTTGTAAACCGAGATCTCTTTAAAAATTGCGTATTTTTTTTTGCATAGTTTAAGTATATCTATATGTATATCTATATATATATATATATATATATATATATATATATCTATATATATATATATATATATATATATATTTATATATATATGTATATATATATATGTATATATGTATATATATATGTATATATATATGTATATATATATATATTATGTATATATATATGTATATATATATATATATATATATATGTATATATATATGTATATATATTCATATATATATATATGTATATATATACATATATATATGTATATATATATATACATATATATATATATATATATATATATATATATATATATATATATATATATATATATATATATATATATGTATATATATATATATATATATATGTATATAAATATATATATATATATGTATATATATAAATATATATATATGTGTGTGTGTGTGTGTGTGTGTGTGTTGGAGAATTGAAATACTAATTCTTTACTAGAAAAGATCTTTTTATATTGACTTTTATCATGAGAAAATAAGCTTTCAGAAAAACTAATTTCAGATGTTATCACACAAAAAATTTATTTTATAATAAATTTCAACTTTAACATAGTTTCTATTTATAACATACTATCTATCATTCTATTATCTAATATAACTATAATAGTTCTAGTCATATAATTCTATTTACCTAATTAAATATCTAATACTGTATATAATTTATTCCACTGGTTAAACGATGAAAAGGCGGAATGAGCTTCTTAATAAAGGAAGAAAAACACATGCCAGCGAAAATCGCGGGATGAGCAAATTTTGCTACATTTGAATTGCCCGTGGAAATCGCGGGATGAGCAGTCAGAGGGTTAAAACATAAAAATTATCTGCAAAATTAAAAAAATGATCGATTGTTAACTGTCTACATTTTTTACGAAGCTCATTGATAAATTGTTCGTAATCATAATCAACCTGTCATAACGATTTAAAATTTCGATCTTTAGTTTTAATCAGGGCTTCGAACCGGAACTGAGCCGAAAACCGGAAAAAAACCGTTATTTTGGTCGGAACGAAAACCGGAACTGAACCGAAAAAAATA
>CM063504.1:125042868-125082868 GCA_032207245.1 Pardosa pseudoannulata
TCCAGAACTGACCTGCATGTTCAGAGTGTAACGATGACAGGCCACATCTATCGGGATGTCATTCTGGAACAACATGTACGTTTGTTTCGGGGCGCCATGGGTCCTGAATTTCTGTATATGGATGACACGCCCGACCTCACAGTGCAAACATTGTAGACGAATGCCTTCAATCGGATGATATCACCCGTATGGATTGGCCAGCATACTCACCGGACTTGAATCCAATAGAGCAAGTGTGGGACATGCTTGGCCGAAGAATTGCAGCCCGTCAACCCCCTCCCAACTGTCTATCGGAACTTCGGAGGGCATTGCTTGATGAGTGGCGTAATTTTCCCCAAGATCAGATTGATAATCTGATACTCAGCATGCGTAGGCGTTGTAACGCTTGTATTGCATCGTCCGGGAGACATACTCCGTATTAACCATCATACTAACCATGTTATACTGTTTTCTGTAAATAGGTTCTTTTTTGAAATTTGCTCCAGGGAGTAAAAATCGCAATTTTTATTAATTATGTCATACATATAGCATCTTTTTTGCTCTTTACCTTTTGTTTAATAAATAGACTTTACAAATAAGTCAAATTTGTTTTGCTTTTGTCTCTTTCATTGCCTGAACTTCATTATCCTTAATTTTTGGACATGAGTGTAAATATCTTTTGTTCTCATAATTTGCCAGGACAAGTGTGGAGGATGTTATCAGCCCGAGTTCCGCTCAGAACTGTCTTTTTTTATGGCGTTGCTACCTAAACAAAATTCCTATGTCTACTTCCGCTTTAGCTTTTTAATCTGTATAATTCCCCTCGAGGGTGTGTCTCTCTCCTATTACGTTATCGTTAATTAGTTCTAACTATTTTTAATTATAATTCGCTTAATTCTTAACCCCATTTTTAAACCTGACATATATATATATATATATATATATATATATATATATATATATATATATATATATATATATATATACACGTAATCACATGAAGCTGTGTACTGTTTGTCAAGAATAATAAGATACCCAGAGCAAGCCGTTGTAACGACAAAAATATCGCCCATATTTAGATAATGACTCAAAGTTTCTTTTCGATAATTTACACAATTGCGTACTCAATGGCAAAATATGCATTAATTATAGCGTAGACGAAGCCGAAAGCCTTGAAAAATTACATTCACCCATGAATGGATGGCGCCTGATCTATTATGCGCATTAGGACACGTTATGTCTTATTAAAACAAAACGGCATCGCTGAGACGGGATAACGTTCTTTTTAACGGACATTTTATCTTCATTAAGGAAGAAGGAGACGCGAGTCCATTTACGTGGCCGAAACGCTCATAAAACAGTTTAGCAGGCCGGAAAAGGAAGAAAACAGATGCGTTTTTAAGCGTTGTAGAAGTATACAATCGTATACATTACGTAGTTTGTATTGACAGAATAAAAACTATTCATACATTTAATGTTTCTTGCAGCATATTTTAAAATATAAAAAATTTTAAATTTATCTTAATTCCTCATTCTACTATCTATAACTAGCATATAGCCCGTCATATGACGGGATCAGTAAAATTTTTAATTTTCCAGAATTGTAAAGAACCCTATGAGGCAGGTAAAAAAATGGTTTGTTTTTTTTGGCTGAGAATGACTTTTCAACAAAAATAATCGATTAAAATTATCACATATGTGCTTAATCTATTATTTAAGTTGTAATATCTAAGTTTAGTGATAAAACGTATGGAAATAATGCAGAAAATATTTAAATAATTTAAAATAAACAATGATTAAATGAGATGGTTAAAGGAATGGCGTCATAACGCTAGAAAAAAATTGTTATTCTTACCTATTTATTATGTGATAAATTGGTAAATTTAATCGCTTGCTCTTAAAATGAGGCTTGATATAATGGAATTAAACTCTCAAATAGGGGAAAGGGTAGATTTCGAATGTTATAAAGAGGACAGTATTTTTGCTGTGATACGAAGCTTATTCATACCAATTTACTTCAGAATCGGATCTATAGTTTAGGAAAAGATAAACTTTACTCGCTTTGAATTTTGCAAACCCTAAGTCATCAAAAATCCAATATGGATGTTCTATCCATTCCAGGTCCAACAGCTTCATAACTTCGAGGAAAGACGGACGGATAACTTAGGTTATTACATTACGAGAAGAAAGTTTAAGGATATACAACATGAAATGTTTATGTGGTCAGGGACATCCGTAAAGCAATACGTAAATTTAATAAAATAAAAATTATAAAAATTATAAAAAGTTGAAAAATAGTAAAAATTTATTTTAAAAATAATATAACAACTTTCGGAATAAGAATTTAAAAGAAAAAAAAGAAAATATTAAATTTATTAGACATTTAAAAAAAATTAACTGCATCGGGGATAGAACTATCAACCCCAGAAGTACAGCGATCAAATGGACGGACATTCTACCAAACGTGCAACGCCTGCACGTTGTGAGCGAACTAATTAGAGTATATGAAAATTCAATTAGAAACAGTCCAGAAATTTAAATATTACTCTTAGCCTTTACCATCCTATCAAGAATGAATTTTGTATAAAATAAGAGGAAGGATAAGGCTTGAAATAATAGCATTAAACGCTCTAAAAGGGGGATTTCGAACTCGCTTTCAATTTGGCTAACTCTAACTTTTGAAAAATCCAATATGGATGCCTGTATCCATTCCAGGTACAACCGCTTCAGAAATTCGTGGACAGACAACTTAGACTATTATTATGTAGGGGAGGTGTGTGCAGAAATTCAGCATCGTTACACAGATATACATACATATGTATGTACATATACATGCATGCGTGAATGTATATATACTCGTATATACAGGGTATCACAAAACGACCGCATAACCTTTGCACAGCTAGATTCCTCGTTGGGAGTACATAAAGATTGCCCAAAGAAGCATTCGCGTACAATCCATAGTTTACGAGAAAAATACGAAAAAAAAAGTACGGCGTCACTGCCGGTGCAAGAAAAAAAAACTTTATTGATCATATCAACAGCAGTATATGCACAATTTAAAGCAGATGTTCAAAGCCGTGCATGTCGAGGCAGGCTTAAGCACGCCGTGGAATGGTTGTCATCTCACGTTGCAGCATCGCGTGGTCCACCGAAGTGCAAGCAACATGAAGACAGCAACTAAATCCATTGTTGTTGTCACTATGTCTCGATACACCAGTTTCTTGAGATAGCCCCATAGAAATAAATCCAACGGTGTAAGATCATTATCGTTTGGAAAGATATGCAAATACTGTTGTTGATAAGTTCAATAAAGTGTTTTTGTTCTTGCACCGGAAGTGACCTCATACTTAGTTTTTGGATACAACACCAATGGACTTAGTTGCTAATCTGCATGCTGCTTGCACTTCGGTGGACCCCGCGATGCTGCAACGTGTGATGACAACCATTCCATGGCGTGCTCAAGCCTTTCTCGACATGCACGGCGGACACTTTGAACATCTGCTTTAAATTGTGCATATACTGCTCTTGATATGCTCAATAAAATAATTTTTCTTGCACCGGAAGTGACGCCATACTTTGTTTTTTCGCATTATTCTCGTAAACTATGGATCGTACAGGAACGCTTCTTTGAGCAGTTTTTATTTACTCCCAACAAGGAATCTAGCTGTGCACAGTTTATGCGGTCTTTTTGGGACACTATGTATACAAAGTATTGTACTCATCTGTTAGTAAATAGCGTATTGATGATATTTCTCATCTTTAACTCCCTGGTTTTATTTTTCCAGTTTACAGATAGTATTAACGGTTAGCTTCACTATTTGTTATCTTATTTAGAGCATCTTTGCTTGTCCTTGAAGCATGAAATGTTGCTAATTTTTGTTTTTTCTTATAAGGATTGTATAGTACCAATGTATTTTTATGGTAAAGATGACATCTTTTAGAAACAATCTTTGTGTTTAATGATGTTTATGGTTACTTCTGACGTGATACTTTGTTTTTCGTATTTTTCTCTTAAACTATGGATCGTACAGGAACGCTTCTTTGGGCAGTTTTTATGTACTCCCAAAGAGGAATCTAGCTGTGCACAGTTTATGCGGTCGTTTTGGGACACTCTCTATACAAAGTATTGTACTGATCTATTAGTAAGTAGCCTATTGATGATGTTTCACATATTTAACTCCCTGGTTTTATTTTTCCTATCTACTGATAGTATTAGTGATTAGCTTCACTATTTGTTATCTTGTTCAGAGCATCTTTGTTTGTCCTTGAAGCATGAAATGTTGCTAATTTTTGTTCTTTTTCTTATAAAGATTGTACAGTACCAATGTGTTTTTATGGTACAGATGACATCTGTGGTATAGCTGCATTCTATGTAAAAGGGGATGCCAGGAATTGCCGGCTTCCTGACCCCTTATTTTATGGAATGAGGCTTGTCCACATCCAAGTCACCTTGAATCTTCCCGCGCTGACCATCCGTGGGTTTCCGTTTTGTTCTCCCCATCTTTCACCATTTGTCCAGCTTGAGCAGTACTTGGCGCCGTAAGATCCCTAGGGTATTCTTCCTACTCACGCTACGTTTTGATGATCGTCTTGGGTTCCCACTGGCGGGATTTTTCCGCTGGCCTCGCCATGTGCGGTGTTGAGTGGACATCATTTTGGCCCAAATTAGGGGAGAGATCATCCGCATCATTTAAAAAACGAGTATTTTTTTTAGCCATTTTGCTTTTCCTTATCTTTGTGTCATGTCGAGAACGGGTATTTTTCTGACAAAGTCAGCAAATAATAGAAAATAAATAAAATTCCTTTAAGCTAATCATTTAAGAAGACTCTTTTCTATTCGTCAATTTGCATTCACCTCTGTTCTAAAATTCTGAAGCATACCACATGAATACAGTGAATTGTGTCTGCCGCCATATAGTTCCACCAAAGAACCGGTAAAAGGTTATTGCGGCTGAAAGAAGCAATGTGATAGTTCTACAACCATAATTCTACAACATCTTTTAGAAACAATCTTTGTCTTTAATGATGTTTATGGGTACTGCTGACGTCATACTTTGTTTTTCGTATTTTTCTCGTAAACTATGGATCGTACAGGAACGCTTCTTTGGGCAGTTTTTATGTACTCCCAACGAGGAATCTAGCTGTGCCCAGTTTATGCGGTCGTTTTGGAACACCCTGTATACAAAGTATTGTACTTATCTGTTAGTAAATAGCCTATTGATGATGTTTCTCATATTTAACTCCATGGTTTTATTTTTCTAATCTTCTGATAGTATTAGCTGTTAGCTTCACTATTTGTTATCTTGTCCAGCGTATCTTTGCTTATCCTTGCAGCATGAAATGTTGCTAACTTTTGTTCTTTTTCTTATAAGTATTGTACAGTACCAATGTGTTTTTATGGTACAGATGACATCTTTTAGAAACAATCTTTGTGTTTAATGATGTTTATGAGTACTGCTGACGTCATACTTTGTTTTTCGTATTTTTCTCGTAAACTATGGATCGTACAGGAATGCCTCTTTGGTCAGTTTTTATGTACTCCTAACGAAGAATCTAGCTGTGTAGAGTTTATGCGGTCGTTTTGGAACGCCCTGTATACAAAGTATTGTACTTATCTATTAACCCCTTCCGGTAAGATTTAATAATGAAAAACTGTGCGTGAAGTAACCATTTATTTTTTATTTAAAAAACTTGTTTTATTTTACAATTCTTACATATTCTTAATTAAAATCCACTTTTTACATAGTGTTAAGTATCAGAAACGGTAAAATTAAGATAATAGTCTTCAAGCTAGTGGTACTTTTCAAAACAAAGTGCAAAGGAATTCTGAATTGTTAACATCGCCAGGGAGTCTCACTTCTAATTTGATTCTTGTAACACACACGGCATTTCTTAGTAGGTTTTCTTTTATTCTGACTCATCAATTTGGCAGTGACTTGTACCAAGAAACTTTAAATAAACAATATGTAATAGTGACCTGGGATTTCCACAAGTAACAAAAGTGTTGCTAAATTCAGTACACTAGAAATTTTAAACTAAATTAATTATCATATTTATCAGTAACTTTAGTCGCATGACGAGTGTAGCTCATCATTGTGCGGTATGGAATGAAAAACTAATGACGAGCTAGACTCGTCATTTTACCGGAAGGGGTTAATAGTAGCCTATTGATGATGTTTCTCATATTTTTCCCATATAACTCCCTTGTTTTATTTTTTCAATCTCCTGATAGTATTAACGGTTAGCTTCCCTATTTGTTATCTTGTCCAGCGCAACATTGCTTATCCTTGCAGCATGAAATGTTGCTAATTTTTGTTCTTTTTCTTATAAGGATTATACAGTACCAGTGTGTTTTTATTGTACAGATGGCATCTTTTGAAAACAATCGTTGTGTTTAATGATGTTTATGGGTACTGTTGATGAGACACAACAACATTAAATCTCAGCTCAGTATAGTTCCGAACACCCTTTTCTTTCTCTTGTTTTAGAGATATAAAACAGCGTCTTAAAATTAGGGATAAATTAATATTAGAAATGATTAGTCAAGAACTGCGTAATAGCTGCTATGGAAATTACTCAATGAGAAGTCTACTTGAGAAAATCATTTTTCATACGGAGTGTAAAGTGAGACGAGTTATATCAATCCAGACAAATTACAAGAATTGTACAACTACCCATCAATTTATTTCAAAGCAATAAAATAATCGTTTATTTAATTAAAGGGACAGAACAGCTTCTATGTTTACCAAAAAACAAGAGCATTACTGTCCGATAATTTCCCAATTACCCCGATATGTGAGAACTCTTTCAAAAAAGAAGCTGCGAACCACTTTGAGAAGCTGCTATCTTCTGTAAGAACAGTTCCTTTTCTTTCAGAAAATTGATACCTCGAAATAATCAATGATCGACATCAAAAGAGAGCTTCGGTAAGCCTTTAAAGTCTGATTCCTGGAGTCAGATTGAAATAAACTGTTATCTACATTGCTTTTTTAAAGATTCTAAGAATCTATCTTGTTTAAAAAAAATTCCCAAGATATTGGCTGCTTTTCTTACAAGAAGAACTGGTAATCTAGTTGGGTGTGATTATTCCTTTTTTATCTTACTTGTATGAATCAAAGAAAGTATTGCAAAATATATTTTAATTTTTCATATTTCAACAAATATATCCATTTTGACCATGCATGAATCCCTTTTCTCTAGTTAAAGAGTCCCGTCTGTACGTATGATCCAGGTGACTTCAACTTTGAAACTTTAAATATCCACTTCAGAAGGAATTTAAGTAGTTCAGTTCTGTACAAACTTATTTATGTATATCTCATATCTAAGACTATTAGCCGTAGAATGTTGAAATTTTATATGCCGGAATATTGTAACATCTGATTGTACTTCTCCAGTTTTAACAATAATCGGCCTACACTCAAAGAACAAATTTAATACGACGAATATTAACGTTGTGGAACGTAGCTTAAAAACAATTAGACGTAAAACGTTGAAATTTTACATTTAGGACTGATTACACTTTTTTCACTACCGACTTATTCGTAAAATGTTTTTTATTGTTTTTAGGACTTATAACATTTAGTTTTGTACCTCCAGTTTTGATTGCAATTTGTACTTTATATAACGAAAAACCTAAACATGATGGCCATTTACGCTATAGATCTACAACAGTGCAACTCAGAGATATCGATGTATTCATATGCAGTTTTAACAATGTTTTTCAAACAGTTAAAACAATGCCTTTAGGGCCATATTCACCAAATTCGGGGTATCCAGGATCAAATGACGGATCAGGGAATCGGTAGATCACCGATCACACGCCATTAACTGTGACTTAAACTGGTATCATATGCACCATGAGTGGATTCTCCGATCTACCGATCAACTGGCACAAATTTGTAAGCTATGTTTTGATTGGTTGGTGACCAAAATTCTCACCCGGTTGCGTGCGCATCGTGTTATTTATAAGGCGAAAATCTCAAGTCTTTAGTTTATGGTATTCGGCGCAATATTATTAATTTTACTTATGCTAAAGTTAATATATAATTTTTCCAAATCACTCTAGTGAGCCAAAAATAATTCAAAGCATAGCATATTTAGCTTAGATTAAAATGTTATATTATACCCAAGATTTATTTTGATAAGAATTTAATGACTTTACAATTCGTCATTCTAGCTAAGTTTGTAGCACATAGCTGTACTGTACTTTTATTTAAAGACAACGCAATCGAAAAATCATACAGTCGAAATCATTTGTTCATACAAGTATTCATTCCAAATCATTTGTTCTATGTAAATGCACAAATCTTTGCCGTTCTGCTCAAAATTCTTAAGTATTCAAGATTTTTTTCAAATCTGATAACTTATCCGCCATGTTTGTTTTCAACGCAGTGCGCATGCGTAAAATGTAGTATCCGGGGATTAGGCAATTAATCCTTCAAATTCGGAGGATCAGAAACAGGAGATTAAAACGAGCTGAAAGCCGCGGATTCTCGTTGAAGAATACGAAAATGCTGATCCGCTGTTAGATTGGAGTATTAAAATCGTGGTGAATATGGCCTTTAAAGTCCATTTTTACGAAACAAGAACAAAAATTATTCCGAAAGAATAAATTTGAATTCTTATAGTTTATCACTTACTGGTACGAAGTAAAGGAAGTATCGTAACCGCATTTGCAATCGGACAACACGCTTGCCTCGGGAAATGAAGCCCACTTTTTATCTTGAAGAGAATGGGAAATGATAATACTGATGGCGTATCATACAAAATAAAAGATATATAATACCCCCCCCCCCAACCAGATAGCAAAGAACACGTTCGACTGACGTCAGAGCGAGCCGTATTACACAAACAAATACATATTAAAATAGTTTCTCAGGACAGTAGCGTAATACTGCAATACTTTTCCCTCCCGAAACCTTTTCCTGTATTTCAGAGTGACGTGGAGTATGAAAAAAATTAATAATTTGATACAAAATATTTGTCAGCAATATACTGAATTCTAAATAAAAAAGGAAACTATAAAAAACCTATCTATTCCATATATGGGGTTATTTAAAAGCATAAATAAGAAGGTGTTTAATAACTAATTTCCTAAATTGAAATTCATTAAACTTCTGTTAGCGCTAAGATATATAACCATGAACTATACGGACTTGTTTCCTCGTTATTAATCACTCACTCTTTGCTCCGCAAGACACAAAAAAAGTGGAGTATCACTGGCCCAATGACTTCTTTAAAATGATTCCCACGAAGCGAATGATAAATGAAGTGAAATTTCTCCTCCGAAACCAAAGTAATAGAAGTGTCATTATTTCTCTTCTGCTCTCTGTCACCTTTGTGACTTTCTGCCTGCTCGGAGTGATTTACTCCCTCCAACAACCCACCTGCAAAGTATATTTAGATGGTACGAGAAAATGAATACATCGATGACTTCATTTTACCGAGTTTAGGTTTCCTTTGACATCATCGAATATTCTTCCACCTTTTCCCTTTTTACCTAAACGCTCGATTGACCTTATAAATAGACTTTCAAAATTTGCTATTTCTGGCAGTTTCTACAAAGAAACAGAACAGCGAAGAAAAAAAATCCAATTCGAAAGGAGTGAGTGGGTTAGTGGGAGTCACTAATGAGTAATTTTCTAAGTTTATATTTTTACTCGCTTTCGTTCGGATAAAAAAAACCCATGAATGAACCTTATTTTTTTACTGCAGCGTACGATAAAATTGTTTACCAGATTTCACCTCATGAAATCACTGATTATATATATATATATATATATATATATATATATATATATATATAAGTAAACTGTATCGGGAAATTAATGAAGGCATTTTGTATAAAACCCCTAAGACACCCCGAGAAAATTCTCAGGGGTTTTCAAATCTTGTGTCAAGGGCAAAATTTTCAGTGATTTTTTGCTTTCCCCTTTTTAACCCCCTAACCTAAATTAACTCCTGGGGCGACAGTTTACGCGGTCAGAGAAAGGGTCTAACCAATTTTAACTCTACATTGCCCTATGGGACACTTTAGAAAATTTCCAAACAAAAGGGAAATGCAAGCTATCGGAGACAGATTTTCCCACAGATTTTGACTTAGGTGTTAAGGGCTTTTTACTTCTAACTTCATGCTAGGTACCCCCGCAGTATGTCCTGTCCTTATAATGAAGTGGGACCCCGTCCTCCAATGATCTGTTAATAAAGGTCTTTAACTAAAGTGGTGTCATTTTTATGGGCCATGACTGCAACCATCTTATATCTCCGTCTTCTATCAATCTATCTATCTATCTATCTATCTATCTATCTATCGATCGATCGATCGATCGATCGATCCACACACACACACACGCACGCACAAGGAAAAGTAAACTATATTAGTAAACTAATGTAAGTATTTTGTATAAAATCCCGAAGACGGTCTTTTAAGCAATATACTATCACGAAATTTCCCGTAATCTGAGAGTTCAAAGGAGGCTAACGTAAATTTATAGCCAAAGTCCCTCATTAAGGCCCAAGAAAATTTTCAGGGTTTTTCAAATTTAAAGTCAAGGGGAAAAAAACGCGTTTAATTGCTTTCTCATTTTTAACCCCTAATCTAAAATGTCCACTGGGGCTGATAATTTTAAATTTAACCATCGATTATTTTTTGTTGCAAGAATAAATATTAGCAAAAAAAAATTTTTTTACCTGCATCATAGGGTATTTTACAATTCTGGAAAATTAAAAATTTTACTCATCCCGTCATATGACGGGCTATATGCTAGTACTTTATAAAGTGTCAACCGAGAAGAAATACTGAAATTGTTTATAAATTTTACTTTGAAAGTCTTTTATTATTTTTTTTAACCATTTAAGGAATTTTCTTTGATGCTTGTTGAAAATTTGAGGTTTCAAAAATCTGCCGGAACTAGTATTAATGCTTCCTAATAAGCGACGCTGTAAAGTTACATCGTCTCCGCACCAAGAAAAATCTTAACTAATGAACTATTTTAACTAGTTCAAGTGTATCTCGAATCGATATACCGGTGAAGAGGTTGGTTTGGTTTGGAGTGCTACGGTCTACTTTTTGCAACACGAGGGCTAATGAGACCGGGACCTACAGCTTAAAGCCGATTCCGAACGGCTACGAACATCCATGCCACAGTGGGATTCGAACCCACGAACTCCGGTACCGAAGGCCAGCACCCTAACCAACCGGCCATCGTTCGGCCCAGTAAAGAGGAATTAGAAATCTAGTGCAGTTTATCCAAAGATACGTGGTAAAGTTACATCGTCTCCGCACCAAAACAAATCTTAACTAATGAACTATTTTAACTAGTTCAAGTGTATCTCGAAATGATATACCGGTGAAGAGGAATTAGAAATCTAGTGTAGCTTATCCAATGATACGTGGTAAAGTTACATCGTCTCCGCACCAAAACAAATCTTAACTAATGAACTATTTTAACTAGTTCAAGTGTATCTCGAAATGATATACCGGTGAAGAGGAATTAGAAATCTAGTGCAATTTATCCACAGATACGTGGTAAAGTTACATCGTCTCCTCACCAAAACAAATCTTAACTAATAAACTATTTTAACTAGTTCAACTGTACCTCGAATTGATACATCGGTGAAGAAGAATTAGAAATCTAGTGCAGTTTATCCAAAGATACACACCCTGGGGGGGGGACAGAAATTACACACACCTATAAACTGCCCCGCAATCTGCGGAAGATCAAGGAGAAACAGACCGGAAAGAGGTTCCCGATTTGTTTGTTTTCGTCAACTAGTAGTACAACAGTCGGAAATAAATAGGAGCACGCCCCATTTTAACAGGATAAAAGCAGTCACAACAATGCGTTCGCTCCTGCAGCGGAGAAACGAGAGATGCGCAGAGGAGGGTGATGCGAGAGAATCGAGGAGCAAGGTGAAAACGTCAGCAGCATTTCGCTTCTTTTCCTCTTTTCACCTATATATAATTTCTATTTTTTGCTCGTCTCCTATGACACCGGGGGAAAGCAGGTCGTTTAACTCCGCACTCCGTCAACAGAAGAAAGAGTCTTCGCGAAATTACCGGATTTTCTCTTTTATTCCCGAGCCCTAATGACCCGATCCGGATTTATAAAGAGAGAGATCTCAATCGGAGAGAAGTCATTACCATGGCTATTGTTTTATCGCACACGATCTGCGATGAGGTAGTATTTAGACGAGCGAAATTTCATTTTACTCTCAAGTCGATGCACGGATTTGGCATACTGTGAATCTATTACGTACGCTATGTGAAATGGTTTATCTTGTGTACAGCTCATTTAAATCACAAATAAGCTTTATTTTTTTGACTGCGCTCAACTGCTAAGTCAGTACATTTATTTTAAGCGTTTTTTTTTCAAACTTATTTATTTTTCATTTATTTATTTCCAATCAAAATATCAAGGCATGAAAAAGTCTACCAATATTTTTCCAAAGTTCCATTCCAGTTTTTTTTCTTGTTTGTGTGAGTCTATCAGGGTTGGTTAATTTATACCACCTTGATATAAATCAGGATTTAAATCATTGAAAATTATTTAAATAATTGATGTAAATCAAGATTACTTTTTCACTCTAGGAATTTTTATTGCATGACGCAGCATTAGAAGGCACAATATCTGATACCATAAGATTTGCCGCTGGAAAATAAAATTCAAATATCCTTCATTTAATAATAAAACTTCCGGCCAAATTTAAAAAAAAAATAATTTAGCATCAAATCCACAATATTTTCGCATATAATTTTTGTGTCTATTTATTTATTTAAATACTTAAAAACTGATATGATAAATAAATATTTCTTTCTGTTTGTAAACAATGAGAAAATCTGTACTGTTTGTAAGAGTGTGTTGAGGAAAGAAAAACAAATTCACGCATTTAAAAAAAAAATCTTAATTTAGCATCAAATCCACAATATTTTCGCGTATAATTTTTGTGTCTATTTATTTATTTAAATACTTAAAAAAATAATATGATAAATAAATATTTCTTTGTATTTGTAAACAATAAGGAGGTATGAACCGTTTGTAAGAGTTTGTTGAGGAAAAAAAAGAAATCATGCATATAAGGTAACTGACTGGGTTTGAGTACCATATTTTGAAAATATATTAATAATTTCTTGTACACTATTTGCACATATAAAAATTCATGCAAATGAAAAAAGTTAAAATAGTGTTTAAAAATAATTTCTTCACATGGAAGTGGAAAAACAGATTTTACTGCTAACGATGTGAGATAAAATATATAAATCTAAAAACATTTATTTGGGGTTAAATCCATAACCCAAACATCCAAGAATGTATTGAAATTAGACCAATATAAAAATTTCGAAATGATATACACCATATAAGTAATAATTCAGCTGTTCTCTGAAAAAAATTCCTGATATTATAAAAAAAAGATGTAGTTTTCCTAAATTTGCTTTTAAAAACAATTTTTTTAACCCATTCAATCTCGATAGATTATCTGTTATAAGTTTTATACTGTTATAGGAATATAAATTTGTGGTCACCTTATTACTGGTAATGAAACGTGAAAATATACTTTCTCAGAAAATGCATTTAGAGGTTTTGTTGAACAAACTGTTTATTGCAGCCGATTGAACATCTGTAACTTCATAAGTTGGAATTAAACTGGACTAAACATCTGTAACTTCATAAGTTGGTATTAAACTGAAACCAACAACAAAAATCTATTTTTAAACAAAGAACTTAAACTTAACAATTTATTTACAAATAAATTTATTTAAACTATGACTTCCGGTTATTTAAATGCAACTGTCGGTTTGGTGATCAAAAAACAAAAATTGCCAAAAATTAGTTTTCACAGATCGTAAAGACTAAAAAAACTGACATCCTGGTCTTTAATAAATCCATTAAAGAAACTTATAAAATTTACTTAAAACCATCATTTTAAACCCAGTCAGCTACCTCATAAATAATTTTTCATATATAAATAATATTGCACATGCTATAATTAAGAAAATAAGTAAGATAGCATAATCTCAATCAGAATCTTAATTAGAATAAATTTAATACTAATTTAAATAACTTTTTTGTAATGTTTAATTTGTAAATTTTTTTAAATTCCATTTAGAATCTGAAACATGATTTAAATTTAAAAAAAAATTCAATTGGTATGATTTCTTTCAACTGAGATATTTATCAACTCTGGTATCTATGGAAGAGAAAGACATAGAAAATTACTGGTAACTAATTAACCAAAAATGACTCATTGGTGTACTTCTATTAATAATGAAAGCATATATTTAACATTTAATTTATGATACATGCTCCAAATTTTAACTTTTAATTACTTAAACTGAGTACCTTGATTCTCTTCAAATAATATCGTAAAATGCAAGAACTTTTCCGTTAGTCGAATGCAAGGACAATTTACCGAATATAGCACTTCATAATTTATTTGACATTAAATATCTTTAAAAAAATAAAGAACAGGTAACGTCACTAATTATGCATACCCTAACCGAAGGCTAAGCGCGAAGTGGCTAGAGGATTTTTAAATTTAACAACCCAATTTAACATTAAAAGCATTCTTTCTCTCTCTAATTGTATTTAACTGTCTTAAAGCTTTTGTTTGCGACTTCCTTCTCAAAATTATCCCTGTTTTATTTTATTTATACTTAAAGTATCTAGACATTAAAAAATATACTAATATTTTTCAAAAGTTGTTCTTCTTTTAGTATTATTTTCTTTTGAATGAAAACCAAGAGTAAACAATATTCCGAGATGGCTTGTTGGTACATTTTATTTAATAATGAAGAAACTAAAAAACTCTTAATAATTTTGTTAATATACTACATTATTAATAAAAATACACTAACAAGCAGTCTCGTAATATTACTTACTCGTAATTTTCATACAAAAGAAAAAAATTCAAAAAAGAAGAAATTTTGAAAACATATTAATTTATTTTCTCCGGGGCAAAATATTAATTTATTTTTTAGAAGAAATAAATTTTAAAAATGAACAATCATAAGCATTCTAAATGGTTAAACATTTTAAAAATAATGAAATCATTACTTATCTAAAAAATCGACAAAATTAAAGTATAAAGTCGGAAAAAAAACCCAGAAATATTAGCTTGATTTAGAAATCGTGTATTATATTTGAATCATGACATAATACATACGGTCTGTCCTTAGTCTCTAGCGTTACGGTCTTCCTTTTGCTACACGAGAGCTAATGAAGCTGATACCTATTGTTTAAAGCCGGTTCAAAACTGTTATGCACAACCATGCCATGACCGGGATTCGAACCCACGGATCCCGATACCGAAGATCTACGCCCTACCTTTCAACCATCATCCGACACGGTTATGTCTTAATTAACACATTGTATGCAGGACACGTACTACTACGTTTTCTGACCACTGATACTTAGCGCGGGTCACGTATTAGTACTGGTTATTGTAACAACATGGTTTGTTTGTGGGTACAAAAATAACGGTACAGGAAGACGAAGCCTAATGTTCTCGTCTACTACATAGATTCTGGAAAAATTTAGACAAATAAAAACTAGTTTTTACATCAGTTGATGCGGAACCACAGAAAGGGAAGGTTGATTAAAAAATCAATTTAGATTTAAAATTAACTTTTTATTTATCCTTGCGAAAATGATATTATATATGTATGTATATTTATATATTATATATACATATTTGTTTATTTGTCTATTTATATATTTGTTATATATTTCAATATAAAATACGAAAAGTTGGTTAAAAAATGAAATAATTTTCGATCTATTGAGATTTAACTGAATAACTAAATTTACACGCAAAACGCCCGCTCCCGGTACAATTTCGCTGCTAAATGTACCCACAAGCAATATGTTAATAAAAGGAGAGTGTTTTCCAAATTTTATTTTCTATAAGAATGTTCCTTTAAATGTGCAGCAAAAAATAATTGCATATATATATATATATTTGCATTCATATCTTTAATTTGGAAAACTAAACATTTTATACTACGATAAAATAAACAAAATCTAAAGCATAAAATATCTTTATATAAAACTAACGATTTTTTCAACTCGATTTTCTTCTTACCCTAATAAAGATGACACTTATAACGCATGGCAGATGACAACAATGTTCCCATATTGCATTATGTTGCCGTTATAATGTTCTCATCATGTGGTTATGAGAAATTAAAAACTAATGATTTCCATCGACATTAATCATAATCTTCTAAAATCTTTAAAATGATTAAGATTGTATTGTAATAATCCCTTTTCAGTAAGGGCACTAAAAAGGGATTTGTACAATACAATTACTTAGTTTTTACATTATTAGTTTTCTGATTGCTCTTTTTTTATAATGTAAAAATGTTTATATATAACATTATAACTATATACTACTCTTTCTGTTAGATTTTTCATATTTACGATACTATTATAAATTTATCCACTTAATAATTTTTTGTTTACAAAAGTCGTATGGTTTGTATTTATATACTTCTATTTATATATTTGTTTATATATTTCAATATAAAATACGAAAAGTTGGTTAAAAAATTAAACAATTTTTGATCTATTGAGATTTAACTGAATAACTAAATTTATGCGCAAAACGCCCGCTCCCGGTACAATTCCGCTGCGAAATTTACCCGCACCGCAATGTGTTAAAAGTAGTTAAAGTCTGTTTCAGCAAGAGAGTTACCCAAATAATTTTGTTTTTAAATTTACATTGATATAAGTGTAAGCGCATATAGAGAAGTAAAAACCATTCTAAAAAATGAAAATAATAACACTTATGGTTTTAAGTCAATATTAAATAAATTTCATGAATTTTAAGTCATATAAAAGAAATTAAACCTTAGTTTTTCTATTAAAATACAGAGAGTAACTAAATTCATAATATTTTTTTTAATTTAAATTTCAAAAATATACACTATAAGTTGGTTAAAAATTAAACAATTTTCGATCTATTAAGATTTAACTGAATAGCTAAATTTACGCGCAAAACGTCCGCTCTCGGTACAATTCCGCTTCGAAATGTACCCGCACACAATGTGTTAAACCAAAAATGGCAAGCTATTCAACATAGTGGGCAAAGGTAGCGCACTCCCAGGGAGACAAAATCTTTATCGTTGAAATAGTATGTGTATTATTACTTTGTCTCGGTTTGGTTTGGAGCGCTACGGTCTACAGTTTTGCACACGAGGGCTAATGAGACCGGGACCTACAGTTTAAAGCCGATTCCGAACGGCTACAAACATCCATACCTTCAGCGGGATTAGAACCCGCAAACTCCGGTTCCGAAGAGCAGCACTCTACCATTCGGCCATCGTTCGGCAACTTTGTCTCGGACTGAAAGATACGGAACAGTAATAACGGAATATGCATATTTTATATTAAAATTTGATACTTATAATGATCTTTGGCGAAAAAAAAATGCTTATCTTCCCGCGATGATCAGCGGTTTTCGAATATTTTAACAATATTTATTTTATAATTTTCGATTAACAAAAACTTTTCTTCAAGTAATAACACCGTTATATTACTTATAACTTATTAATATTTTAAAACATGTATTCACAATAAAATTTTGTTTTATAAATTGTAAGAATTGTTTTATAGATTTATAGTTTGTTTTATAGTTTGAGAAAGTACCTTTAGCACTTTCATTTTATCTTTATAATGATATTATGTTTTGTACAGGAAAGGGATGGTACATCATTTTTCGATCTATTAAGATTTAACTGAATAGCTAAATTTACGCGCAAAACGTCCGCTCTCGGTACAATTCCGCTTCGAAATGTACCCGCACACAATGTGTTAAACCAAAAATGGCAAGCTATTCAATATATTGGGCAAAGGTAGCGCACTCCCAGGGAGACAAAATCTTTATCGTTGAAATAGTATGTGTATTATTACTTTGTCTCGGACTGAAAGATACGGAACAGTAATAACGGAATATGCATATTTTATATTAAAATTTGATACTTATAATGATCTTTGGCGAAAAAAAAATGCTTATCTTCCCGCGATGATCAGCGGTTTTCGAATTTTTTAACAATATTTATTATAATTTTCGATTAACAAAAACTTTTCTTCAAGTAATAACACCGTTATATTACTTAAAACTTATTAATATTTTAAAACATTTATTCACAATAAAATTTTGTTTTACAATTTGTAAGAATTGTTTTATAGATTTATAGTTTGTTTTATAGTTTGGTTTGGAGTGCTACGGTCTACTTTTTGCAACACGAGGGCTAATGAGACCGGGACCTACAGCTTAAAGCCGATTCCGAACGGCTACGAACATCCATGCCATATTGGGATTCGAACCCACGAACTCCGGTACCGAAGGCCAACACCCTAACCAATCGGCTATCGTTCGGCGTTTTATAGTTTGAGAAAGTACCTTTAGCACTTTCATTTTATCTTTATAATGATATTATGTTTTGTACAGGAAGGTGATGGTACATAATTTTCGATCTATTGAGATTTAACTGAATAACTAAATTTACGCGCAAAACACCCGCTCCCGGTACAATTCTGCTGCGAAATGTGAACCGCACACAATGCGTTAAACCAAAAATGGCAAGCTATTCAACATAATGGCCAAATGTAGCACACTTCCAGGACAACAAAATCTTTATTGTTGAAATATTATAGAGATATAGTATGTGTATTTATTACTCCGTCTAGGACTGAACCATATGTAACAGTAATAAAGTAAAATATGCATATTTTTATATTAAAATTTGATATTTATAATGAACTTCTTTGACGAAAAAGAAAATATGCTTATCTTACCGCGATGATCAGCGGTTTTCGAATTTTTTTTAACTATATTTATTATTATAATTTTCGATTAACAAAACCTTTTTTTCAAGTAATAACACCGTTATATTACTTATAACTGATTAATATTTTAAAACATGTATTCACAATAAAATTTTGTTTTATAATTTGTAAGAATTGTTTTATAGATTTATAGTTTGTTTTATAGTTTTAGAAAATACCTTTAGCACTTTCATTTTATCTTTATAATGATATTATGTTTTGTACAGGAAGGTGATGGTACATAATTTTCGATCTATTGAGATTTAACTGAATAACTAAATTTACGCGCAAAACACCCGCTCCCGGTACAATTCCGCTGCGAAATGTGAACCGCACACAATGCGTTAAACCAAAAATGGCAAGCTATTCAACATAATGGCCAAATGTAGCACACTTCCAGGACAACAAAATCTTTATTGTTGAAATATTATAGAGATATAGTATGTGTATTTATTACTCCGTCTAGGACTGAACCATATGTAACAGTAATAAAGTAAAATATGCATATTTTTATATTAAAATTTGATATTTATA
Source organism: Pardosa pseudoannulata (assembly GCA_032207245.1). Taxonomy (NCBI): domain Eukaryota; kingdom Metazoa; phylum Arthropoda; class Arachnida; order Araneae; family Lycosidae; genus Pardosa; species Pardosa pseudoannulata. The sequence continues at coordinate 125,062,212 of CM063504.1, forward strand.
ATGAACTTCTTTGACGAAAAAGAAAATATGCTTATCTTACCGCGATGATCAGCGGTTTTCGAATTTTTTAACAATATTTATTAATAATTTTCGATTAACAAAAACTTTTCTTCAAGTAATAACACCGTTATATTACTTAAAACTTATTAATATTTTAAAACATTTATTCACAATAAAATTTTGTTTTACAATTTGTAAGAATTGTTTTATAGATTTATAGTTTGAGAAAATACCTTTAGCACTTTCATTTTATCTTTATAATGATATTATGTTTTGTACAGGAAAGGGATGGTACATAATTTTCGATCTATTGAGATAATAATTAAATTTACGCGCAAAACGCCCGCTCCCGGTACAATTCCCCTACGTAATATACCCGCAATGTGTTAACTGCTCTCAAAAATGAACGCTAAGTGTTCAATAACTTAAAAACGGGTAGTCTTAGTAACTTAAAATTTAGAACAGGCTAAAGATTGCAAATAGCCTGAAAGTTATTCCATCGTATAAAATCTGTAGCTACAAGCTTGAAACTCATTTGTTCCGTAACTTATACCAATTTTTTGATAGAATTTAAGATTTTTTGCCTACCATTGCGTAATAGCTAAGATATACATTGATTCGTACTCCAAAGCAGGTCACTTATTGGGGCGAAATAGAAATAAAGGATATCAAACGTTCAAAATATTTAGCTCGTGTGAGCGTCTCACCTTTAAGACCCATCTTTTCCTCCATCCCTTTCTTGGGGGCCTGTAGATATTGCCCGTCGCGTAAACCATCTTCCTTGCGTTCGTATATCAAGAGGATCGAAGTACTCCTGATCTGCTTGTGTTTCCTGATCAATCACATCAGCAGGAGGGATGTCGGATCGCTGTCAACAAACGAACTAAACACCAGCCTGCCAACTCTTCAATTGTCACTCTTTTAGTTAGGTAGGATGAGGTGTCGTCGGTACGTAGGAGTCCAGTTGGCAGCTGCTAGAGCAAACCGACGCGTGATGTTCTCTCCGAAGATGCAATAGACACCTTGCAATCTCCCCACAAAACTGCTTCCGTTTACTTCTCAATGCCCCATTTAATTGAAGAGGAGGTAGGTGCCAAGTCTCTTTTCCCAGTTACGGCTCTAAGAATTAGGGTCAGAAACTAAATCGGTTTGACCGGAATACATGGCTCCCCATCCACAATTAATTTAGAAAAACTAAAAAAAATTTTTTTATCATTCTCCGTAATGACTTACGCAAAATTTGGCTTACTTCGAAACGAATAAAAAAATCAGGCAGTGACATTTGGCAGGATATACTATAAATAATGAGACGATAAACTACTTAATATTTATTGTTATATTTTGTTAGTAACATGAGTAATTTGTCGTATACAGTGATTTTCGCAATTTTAAAAAAAACTTACACCGCTTTATCTGGGCATATTGCCTGCATTTGACACACAATATTTCTCAATCGTGTACAGTTGACTTGCGTTAGACTAAATATAATTTTTTTCCTTCAATACATTCTCCGTTGATATTTTGAAGAAAAAACAGAGGATACATTACTACTTTTGGTTGATAATTTAGATTCCTCGTGATTATGTAAATATTTACATTTTTAAAATCATTAAATGCAACTAAGTATATTTCTATTAATGTCCTTTTATTTCAATACAATTAAACATTTACTTTGTAACAATTCCACCAGACTATTAAAACATTGCATATATATGCGAACATTGAACTTGGAGATAATGTAAACTTCCGACATTTAATTGTAACTATCTTTAGGCTGAAAATTTTTTAAAAAGACATTTCCAGCACTGAGAGGTTTAATTCCCAGTATTTCAATTTATAAATAGGTATCTCTTGTTTTAAATAAAAAGACAAGGAAAGCTTAATTCAACGCAATCTTTGCAAAACCTAAAAATAAGTTCTCGTTCCATCACTAAAAGAAACTAGCTCCTTTTAATGGTTAAAAGCACTGAATAGGAAAAATACTGATTTTTATAAGAATTATGTTAAGGCATTCTTTATTTAATGAATTTATCTTAAAAGTAAATGTCTGTAACTAAGATTTGTTTTAATAAATTCTCTATCTGAAATTTTTTTAAAAGATGTTCTAAAATTATTGAGTGCACTTTGCGTTTGAAAGAAAAGTAAAATGAAGAAAAAAAATGATAATACTTAAAATAAAAATAAATGATAATACTAATGATAATTGTTCAACTGGAAAGACAATTGTGCTTATGTACTTTCCCACGATGGTCAGCACGTGCACACACAGCTGTGGACTAAATTTCTAAGAAGAATTTAGACACAGCTGTTGACTTGAAGTTTTAATGGGAGCTCCTGCGGAGGATTTATAGCTGATGGAGTGGCACAAGTGTAACGGTCAAGCCCAGGCAGGGATGCAGCCGTGAGATATGGGGGCAGAGGCTAAGCAATAATGTCAACTGTCACCAAAGGGGTCATTTTAATGAGCCCACCTGCAATGTGGGAAAATTTCACCAACAAGTAATTGGGAAAGAGAAAAAAAAGGAGCATTGAACCGAGGTGTAAAGTTGTGTCAGAAAAGTAGGAAAATGAGTCTGGGTCGGAAGGGCAGACAGAACGGGTGCAACCAGATCCCGTGAGCAAGCCAGAGAGCCTGGGCCAGCAATCTAATCCCAATCCCGCATCCGTACGATTGGAACAACAGCACCGACGTCCAACAAATGACCCTTACGCCCGTATCGAAGGTCAGCCTGCCTACAGTCCCGGACAGCTTCCCTGTAATTACTAGAGGTAAACCGACTTAATATTTATGATTATTATCTAGGTCTCATAATCTTTCTATAAGGAATACCTGTTCAAGAGTATTGATTGAATATAAAAACCAAATAATTGCAGGTAATGTCATATATTAATTGTGATGCGGCGATTTAGATCAGTAATATAATTGATTCATTCATACAAGAAGTAAAATGCTCGGGATCTAAATCTGACCTCATCACATCTTTGTAAAAAGATAGAGGACCATAAATTTATATTTTACGGATATTGTTGTCTTGTATGGTGGTCTCGGAAGGGGTTCTGATCCCAGTCCCAGATTAGATTCCCGTCTCCTTACTTGACATTAAATAAGAATGTACCATTGTGGAGTATTTATGAGTTCATAAGGGACAGTGCCTAATTAGAAGGGATAAGGTTTTTCACGTTGGCGGTCTCAAGATGGGGTTTAAGCAGACCAATGAGATTCTTACAAATATCCCTATTGGACGATAAGAAGGAAGAGGGGACAGAGGGTTCGACAGAGAAGGTGTTCGGAGTCAAAAAAGTCGATAAGACTAGAGAAGAGTCCGACAGAATGTGTGTTCGAGAGTCTAGGCTAAGAGAGGAGTCCGACAGAAGAGGTTCGGGAGTCGAGGCGAAGAGAGAAGTCCGACAGAAGAGGTTCGGAAGTCAAGACGAGGAGAGAGTCCGACAGAAGGTGTTCTATAGTCCAGACGAAGAGAGGAGTCCGACGGAACGAGTTCGAGTGTCCAGCCAAGTCCGACAGGAAGTGTTCCTGCATCAAATAGCACGGCCGCAAACCAAAAACTCAGGAGGAAGCCCCTGACCAGACCGACGAGAGATCCATAGACACCCATCAACCTGCAGTGTTCCGGGCACACCATTTTAACTCCCCAAAGGTAACCCCTTTTACATACATTTTGAAATTGAGATTAGGTCCTCTCTCTTATATTTACATAATAGCTTAAGTATTAAAAAATTATTGTCAGAACTAAATTAGAAAATGTTGATAAAACATATTTTATGAAAATTAGCATCAGTTTTGTAATGTACATAGATGTATATATATTATAATAAATTTATTTTTTTATATTAAGCTAGTTTCGGATGCTGTTAATTTAGATTTTAGTTTAGTTTCATTTTATTATGTCTGTAGTTTCTCAGAACCTATGGTTAAATTTAGTACTAAAACACTTTTACACAACGCAATCAAAATAAAATCCCACTATATATTTGATCACAGGTTAATACGCAACTAAAAGCGAGGACTGCACGACATTAATCAAGTCATATATTAATTTATAAATATTGTACATAATAAATGTTTTAATTTAAATATAAGGCATTTACCTTTAATTCCATAGCGTGTATTTTACTGTGTTTCGCCTTTGAGAGCGAACACTGGTGTTTGCGTTGTAAGTACATTGCAACAACAATTTAAAAAAGCTTCACACTACGGAATTTTAAAAATTAGTCGTGGGGGGGTATTCTTGCCTGCCAATTTTTCCTAACAAAACCCTTGATACCTTTTTTGGGGAGTATGTTAAGGACCGAAATTACTCAATTAGATTATGGATATCGATGACTTAAAATGACAAAAAAAAACTGAAATTATTATAGGAATACTTGTTGAAATGCTGCAAAACACTCAAAATGTATAAATCTAAATATAGGATGGATATTTGAATGCCTCGAATGGAGCTCATGAGGAAGTTATTTAATGTTTAAAATTTTGTTGTGTAACAATGTTTTACTTGTCTTCCCATAAAAAATATGTACATAACTCATTTTATTCTTTTTTTAAAATATAAAAGGAACTATGTAATTTGGATCGCCTGCATATCACACCATTAGATTATTTTGATTTATTTTAAAAGACCTGCAAATACTAGTATCGAACAAAATGTACACCTCCCATGTTATAAATGTGCAATTGGGAGCTCCTTAATCAGAAGGCATTATCCCCGTATATGTATGTATGTGTGTGTGTGTGTGCTATTTGTCAGAATTTTACGCTCATACGGGAATAACCTTAGGAGAAGGAATACACACCTCCCCTATTATGGTTTTGGTTTTGGAGCGCTACGGTCTACTTTTTGCAACACGAGGGCTAATGAGACCGGGACCTACTGCTTAGAGCCGATTCCGAACGGCTACGAACTTCCATGCCATAGTGGGATTCGAACCCTTCCCTGTTATTAACTGGTGTTTAGGAACTCCTGAATCAGATGGCTTTATTCCCATATATGTGTGTGTGGGTGCAAATGTAATAAGGTGGTACCCTTATAATGAATTTATTACTTACGAAAAAACTATTAAATACAAAGAGAATATTTTTTTCAGCCTTTGGTCTACACATAAGTACTATACATAATGAGTTTGTCGGATACAAATGATTGGGAGAGTAATAGTTCTCGCGTCAGTAGCATTCCTTAAGCTATACGTGCTATCCTGGTGGTACCAAATGAGTAACAACCTCAGGAGAATACCTTCTTTAGGTATTGATGGGCGGGTTGAGCCAGAGGTAACTTTCTTCTTCGTCTTTCTTAGTAGTCTCGAGCTTACTTTCTCCTTAGTGGATAGTACAAAAACAAAATCTGACCATGACAGACTTCTCCTAAGTCAACAGCGAATTGGTAGCCTCTAAGGATTACTGTTGTAATGTGAGGTAGAATAAATTGGGCTACGAATGATTGAAGAGACCTATTTGTACCTAACCGACTATGCATTTAACAACAAAGTGACAACACTAAAGTAATAGTGTTTCTTAATCCAGAAAATGGATGGCCAAACTAAGATTAGGCGACCCGTAGCAGAATTCATGAAATTTACAAGTGAAACATCGCATTTACTTCGATCATTTAGTTTGTAATTTGAATTATTATCAAAGAGTTTCAGATACTGGCTGGTCCCGAAACACACAAGCATATAATGTAATACGATATCACGATGGGTGGTTGCAGTCATAGCCCATAAAAATGGCACCGTTTTAGTTAAAGACCTTTATTAACAGAATATTGGAGGACGGGTTCCCAATTCATTATAGGGACAGGACAAACTGAGGGTCAGCTAGCATGAAGTTATATGTAAAAGACTCTTAACAAATGGGTTAATATCTCAGTCAACATCTGCGAAAATCTCTAGGAAAATCTGTCTTCGATAGCATGCATCTCCTTTTTGTTTGGTTCCTGAATTGTCCGCTAGGAAAATGTAGAATTATAATTGGTTAGACACCTTCTCTGTGGGCATAAACTATGGCCCCAGTGGTCAATTTAAGTTAAGGGTTAAAAAGGGGAAAGCAAAAGGATGCTGAAATTTTTGCCCTCGACTTAAGATTTGAAAACCCCTGAGAATTTTCTCTGGCTGCCTTTGGGGTTTTATACTAAATGCCTACTTTAGTTTCCCGATTCAGTTTACTTTTCCTGTGTCATTAATTTCATCGACTTATCCGAACTTGGAGGACATTTCCACCACGAACCTATTTTACGAGTTCCAGCCGCCATTAATGAACAAGGTGGATCTTTGGCTGGCTTAAGAATGTATTTTGCAATTCTGTGCCTATAAAAATGATAAATAGCTTCTATTTTGTATTAAAAAATAGTTCCTTGTTTACTAATTTCAAAAGTTATTCTGCGGGTAAGTGGTTTTATATTTTCCATTGATGTATATATTTTATGTATTTTTAAAACGTATTGCTTCTTACAACAAAATTAATATGTTTTATAAAGTTAGAATGTTGATAATTTAGGAAAAATCCAAGCTGAGCGAAACTTTTTATTTTATATTGAATGAAAAATAGACTTGCGATAAAGAGATTTTAAATAATGACAGACATCGGCTAGTTCAGATAATACTGATAATTTAGGAAAAATCTAAGCTGAACAAAACTTTTTATTTTATACTGAATGAAAAATAGACTTGCGATAAAGAGATTTTAAATAATGACAGACATCGGCTAATTCAAATAATACTGATAATTTAAGAAAAATCTAAGCTGAACATAACTTTTTATTTTATATTGAAGGAAAAATAGACTTGCGATAAAGAGATTTTAAATAATGACAGACATCGGCTAATTCAAATACTGATAATTTAAGAAAAATCTAAGCTGAACATAACTTTTTATTTTATATTGAATGAAAAATAGACTTGCGATAAAGAGATTTTAAATAATGACAGACATCGGCTAATTCAAATAATACTGATAATTTAGGAAAAATCTAAGCTGAACAAAACTTTATTTTATACTGAATAAAAAGTAGACTTGCGATAAAGAGATTTTAAATAATGACAGACATCGGCTAATTCAAATAATACTGATAATTAAAGAAAAATCTAAGCTGAACAAAACTTTATTTTATACTGAATAAAAAATAGACTTGCGATAAAGAGATTTTAAACAATGACAGACATCGGCTAATTCAAATAATACTGATAATTTAGGAAAAAATAGCTGAAAAAACTTTTTATTTTATACTGAATGAAAAATAGACTTGCGATAAAGAGATTTTAAATAATGACAGACATCGGCTAATTCAAATAATACTGATAATTTAGGAAAAATCTAAGCTGAACAAAACTTTTTATTTTATATTGAATAAAAAATAGAATTGCGATAAAGATATTTTAAATAATGACAGACATCGGCTAATTCAAATAATATGTTTAAAATCTATTTAGCCACAAAACAAACATTCAGGTACAAAACAATTAAAGCATAAAACAAAACAAATAAGAAGCCAGTTAATGACCATGCTTCATCTCTGACTGACTGAGTATGTTTGTCTATAACCGTTAGGGTGCTAACCTTTTATTTGTTACAGACTAATTTAATGAAGAATTTACAGCAAGAAAGTTACCACATATCCTTAAATTAAGTTTTAAACTAATTTTGATTTTGCGATCGGAGATTTGAACACTAAAGTGTTAAACTCTAATATACTAAAAGAAATGCTTCATTTTTAGCTAATTACATAGCGCATCCAATACCATTAAGTAATTTTCCACCAAACTTACTGCTGTTTCGATGGCAATTCTTGTATTTCCATCTATTAAAATTTTGAAATTTTAAATTTTCTATTAAAACTCCTAAGTGGCCTCAACTACCTTCTAAAAGACATGACGTGATTATCACTCTTCTACCGGTGGGTCACTGCCGACTCACACATGCACATCTCTTGCTTGGTGAGGCACCTCCACAGTGTGCGTATTTGTAAGACTACTTATACAGTCGCACATATTTTAACGTCTAGTATTTGTTTTAAATCTCTGTACATAAAATTCTTTGGAAATTCATCACCTAATCTTAATTCAATCATTGGGAAAATGCCGCATCCAGGCTTAATCCCTTTTCTTCGCTGTACTGACTTGTACTTTGAAATCTGATTTGTATTTGTTTTCTAACTTTTGGTGTTCAATTTTATAAAATTTAATTCTTAATCTTTTAATTCTTGATTTTAATTTTAATATTTTAATAAATTTGAATCTTTAAATTCTTAATTTTCATTTTTGTGCTGTACGTTTTTCAGTTTCTCTTTTACATTTTAATCTTTAATTTTTAATCAAACTTTGCTGATTATCGTGTTAATTTTGTGTGTCTTTAAATTTTTTACCTATTTATTTATTTTTAAATGTTTTTTTTTTCTATTAGATTCGGGCATCTTTCTTTTTTAATGTTTCATCAAAATTGATTTTTTCAAAATTGTTTCAAAATTGTGCTGTTGTATTGTGTTTTATCATCATGTTGGCACAGTTTGTCCCAAGAGGAATTAGCGTCACTAAATTTCAACCAATCAACCAACCAACCTACCGAACAGTGGCGTGCAGTCCATATGTGCAGGGTGTGCTCTGCACACCCTAGTACAATTATGAAGGACAATAATTTTCTGCACCTATATCTACCTATCTTTATATGGTATATAATAAATATTTATAATATATTCAAATATTATGTTGATTTGCTTGCTTCTATTCCCGTAATGCGTGCGGTACTAGGTGCTGCACCATGTAGCGCGCAAACGAACATAGGAAGTTCTGATGTGTACGCACTGCGCACTAAATTGAAAATCACGCTTTATATGTATGGGCTACTGGAGAAGAGCAGCATACTATGGTTCTGAGGCAAGTGCAGCTATTTTTCCTGCACTTGGCATTCATAATCATCCGAAGGTACGTACCGGTTTATTAAGCGTTGTATTAGAGCGGGGACTTACGTGCTGAAACGATTTTGGTTTTTTAACTGATTAACTGTCTATATGATTTTGCAGACGGTTAATGTTTAAATTTATATATTGTAAGCTTTTGTTTTCATGGAAATATAAAAGAAGCATTTCATCAATATAAGGTGAAATGTTAGTATGGTAAATTAATTTCGGTGATGTATCATATTTATTGAAATAATTAGCTGAAAAACAATGTTTTGTTTTAAAGAAACGAATTTTAACAGAACAGTCCAAATTTTACTATTCATTGTGTCTTACAGACAGTATATAAGTTATATCTGTAACACCATATCCCTGGTTTTGTTTTTAAAAATTGTCAAAATGTTTTTCGCAGAATATATGATTTCCAAATGTCAAAAACAATTAACAAATATACTTTAATCCACTGACCGAACAAGAAACAGTTCGCTCTATTGTGCCAGCGTGCAATTAAATCCTCTGCACGTGGAATAGACTTTCGGTTTGTCGAGAATCCGGATGAGGCACTGCAGCGGGGGGTGCCATGTGGTGCTATATTTGCTGAACATATAAGTTTTTCGTGGAAGTGTTGCTTTTTCAAAGCCGATATGACACCATACATCAAAATACATGATTTTTGCTTCAGTGCTAGTAGAATTCTCATAAGTTTAGCTGTCTTTATAGTTATAACACGACTACTTGTAGGTAAATATTTTATTTATTGTAATCTTTAAATTTGTATTAATAATAAATAACCCGTTTCAGAATGGAGAACTCAGAATTCTCAATAATTAAAGATTTATTGGAAAATCAATGTTCTCTGCACACCCTGCATGAAAACCTATCGCACGCCACTGCTACCGAAAAATATCTACTATATATCGTAATCTTACTAAAGTCTCATTAATATATCTCTATTGGTGAAAAATCTAAGATAAGTGTTCAGACATATCGAGCCAATATCCTACCGATGGAGTTTTCTCAAAAATAAAGCGCTATAAATTTATGAAAGGTCAGTTCAAAAATAATATATTTCCTACAGCATACAGTTTTTTTTTCTTATATAAATTTACTAACTGCTTCGCACCCAGCCTTCGGTCTGGATAGTACATATTTCCAAATAAAGTTTTAGATCCACTACTGTAGATAAACGCATTCATTAAAAAAATGTCAAATAAACCTCTGGTGCTGCAGATTGTTGATGAATAGGATAGTTTATTAACAACACACAAACCCTGTTCTCTCTTTTGCCAGGGAACCACAGCTTAAAGATGCTAAATTCCAAGACTTTCTCTACCACATGAATTAAATGTCTTTATGTTATGGACATGAATGCTTTTAATGTCTTTACTGGGAAAATTTATTTGAAATATATTTTTATTCCTTAAATTTCGTTTTTTATAAATATTTTCATGCCATGAGGAAAAGTATTTTTTATTACATACACGATTTTACGCTTCCTTTCTATGTATAGAAGAGAGGTTATATAATTTATGCTCTCACATCAGACAAATCATTATTGCTTGAGTTAGCAATTTGCTCCAAAAAAAGATCAAAACCTTTTTAGATGAGAGAGGTATGATCTTTCGTAGGACGAATCATTTACCATCCAGAGAAACAAATTACTACGGAGCTAGAAATACAAACTTACGCCTATTTATATTAAGTTTAGAATTTGCCATTTCGAATGTCACGCTAAACAAACATTTTTACAGATAGCAAAAGTCTAGAAGACTGTGACCCTATCTTTCTATTTTGAAGCGACACTCTGGAAGCAATTCTGTGCGAGTTAATTGCATCTGCCACGAGGAGCAATTAACTCCGACAACGTGGTGGCTAATTTAACTAAGACAAAAGACTCCGGGGAATACAACAGAACAATTCATCTGAAAGACTATCCCTCAGAGTGAAGCAAAGGGTTACGTCTTCACAATTGTATACCTCAAGACGGATGGTAATGGGAGGAACAAGCTGCCAATACCATTGTTTCCCCCCTCTCTGCTCAGACAAAGTGTGCAAGCTGGCGAAAGTGACACTTTCTCCTACTAACTAAACAGGCCTAAGTACCTTCTGCCAAAAAGACTAGGTTCAAGCAACAAGTGTGCCGTGCCAGTGTCCTTGAGGGGCGTAAAAACAAAGAAAAAAATTTTTGGCCCCCGTCTGAGAGATTCATTTTCGCATCTTTGTTTACATACAGCAGTCGGCTTGGACTGTCTGAGCTGCTAAGAGCACACGGTTAATAATCCCGGAAAAGATTATGCAGGGGAAAACTCACAGAATTTTGTGAATAGTAGTCGTTTCCGACTAAGAGAACTAGAAAATAATACTGTAATGTTTTTCATGGATTTTTAATAGACGGAGGTTTACGATAAAAAATGTATTTAAAATCTGAACTATAACCGCAATTTTTTTCGTCTATATTAAATACAGCAAGTTTCTGTATTTAGTACATACATAAATACTTACAATGAACACTCTTTATAAAATATTTATAAATTAATAATACAGAATATAAAAAAAATATAGAAAACATTCAAAACTGCTTCTGTTTTTTATTTATTTATTTTTTTTTTAGAATGATACAAAAAAAGCTCTCTTGAAACATGTGTTCCCTTCGTATAGCGAAATAAAATTTTGTTGAGTCTCAAAAAAAAAAAAAAAAAAAAAAAAAAAAAAAACCATCATGAGTGAATGTTTGGTAAAACTGGATATTCGGATATGTGAATAATTTAGCTGGGTATTAATTTTTACTTACGTTAAATACTATTTATGTAAAACAATTTAAAATTATACAATGTTTTAGCATATGATTTCACCGTTTAACAGTAATAAATCGTCTGGAACTAGAGAGAATATCTCGTGATTTTCAAAAGAACACCTGGTTTAATGACAAGCACATTAACCCTCCGAGTGGAACACACCGATTAAAAAAAGTCTCCAAAAAATACGCTAAAAGTTTATTGTGTCAATGGCCAAAGAGTTCTATGATTTTTTACTGCACCCTTTGTCGGCTAGAATGAAATACGGGAAATCCACCCTCGTTATTGTCCCTTTACTTCCCGTTATAAATAGATATATAAATAGATATTATAGATTGTTAATTTTTAATACACATGAACCTCGTCAAGTCTCGGAGATCATCCCATAAGAAATAATGGATTCCGAAAGTACAAATAAAAATATTCTTTAAGAGAATTATTTATATTTTTTTACGAAAGTTATCCAAGATATTTAAGTGGTGCAATTAGAGATACATCTGTTACCACAAACGAAATACTTCGAAATAGAGATTTACAAAGCCATGAAAAGCTATCAGCGTCTTTGTGCCTTAGGGAGTAGGGTTGCATCCCTCAATAAATGTCAGTCAGAGAGGGATGCAGTTTCTAAACAATCGATCTGACCCTCATACCTCAAACACTGGCAAAAATGTACATTACATCCATTTTCGGAACGTTTTTGGAGGTCGAAAATTGTACATGACAACCGCTTTGAAGACATCATCGGTTTGGCGGAATTTTACGTGCGAACCGCTTAGAGGGTTAATAGAGACTATTCAAAATTTTGAATTAAATATACATAAAAGCCTGGTGCATTTCAAATTACTAGTTCAATACAAAAATAATCCAATTTAAAAATATTAATTTTAAAAGATTAAAATATGGGTGTATCACAAAAATCAGGTTTCACAGCAGTAAAATAATCATGTTATTCGACAAACGTCTTTTCAAAAAAGCTTAAACTTAGTTTAATCTTTTCAGAAATAAAAAATCCTTTCGTAGTTTTGGTCAAAATCTGTCATTTCGAAGGTATCTTGTATCTTTTGTACCGAATCAATCAAAATATATACATATGGATTTTCTATTCGCTAAAAATTTACTGTTCGTACTTATACTACTTATGTTTAAAAGCTAAAGAAAAGTACCATAAAATCAGTATGTATAATTAAATAATCAAAAATGCTATATATGGGCATTACGTTTTACGGGAAAACGGAAAATCTCGGCAACCATTTTGTGAGATTCATTTCACAATATTTAAAGATTCTGGGAATGTGGATTATTGGGGAAGGGGTGATGTGTAATTATTATTATTTTTTGTTATTTTTGTGGTGTTTAATAAACATGGGTTTTTTTTTTTTTTTGTTATGCTACTTATAAAAACTATACAAATTTCATAGTCTTGTATCTAGCCACAATTTATCTTTTTGAGTAATATTTTTATCGTAAGAGTTGACAGTGCTGCATTTTGCGTTTTTTGTTTTGGAAGCGAATTTTTAAGCACTAAAGCGTAGAACCCATTTGGCAAAGAAGAGATGCAGCCTAGTTATTTATTTATTTAGGTTTATAGTGTCAAAAAAAGGATTTTGAGATTCGATTTTCAACACATTATGTACAATAAAATGAGAATGTAAAATGTGAGTTACCCAAATTCTATTGTAGATAATAAAAATCTAATGATGAGAACATCGATTAACGATTATACTTTCTACACCTAGAAGGACAAAAACAAGTGGCATCAGAGTATATTTTATATTTTTTCTTTTTCTGCGACATTATTTAAAAACTTTTCAAAGAATTTGTTGAAGGCCAACAAATTAAAGTTGATAGTTTTATTACTTCATACTTATAATTTGGAGTTAGAGGCAATCTTATTTACATACATAATATTAAGTATGTGTGCGTATATATCACAATTTGCCGCTAAGGATATCATGTCACACTGCACACAGGAAGCAATACTGAATCACATGATATAAATCAGTGGTGCGCAAACTTTTTTCGACTGCGACCCCTTTTTGTAGAGAGAAAATTTTTGGCGACCCCTAGAGATAAATGTTTACAAATACGATGTATATTTCGCGCATTTCTTTCGTTTCATTGAATAAAAATATCATCATATTTGACTCATATTAATTTTATTTATAATTTTAAGAAAATACTTTTTGTATAACACAAAAATCAGTAAATTGCCCTTTAATGAGATGTATGTGACTGCAAGTTTCTAATTATCTCATCGATGTTTGGATGTATGTTGCTAATTGCAATTCGTATATCATCTTCAGGGTTTAAACGCGAGCGGTATTTTGTTTTTATTGAAACTAGTTTGCTAAATCCAGTTTCACATAAATACGTTGATGCAAATTGTATTAATATTCTGATGGCATTCTTGCATAAAACGGGATATTGTTTTTCCACGGATAGCCAAAATTTTTGGCAAGGCTGAGTCTTAAATTGATTTCGAAGAGTATAATCACTAATTAGATCTATCAATTGCTCTTTTTCACTAATTTGAAGAGTTGAACTGCATATGTCAAAGGAAAATGGATCACGAATCCAACAAAGATCGTTTTCAGGAAAATCCTCGAATCTTCTCGAAAAATTTTTCTTTAACTTTTCAGTGACGGCGCTTCACTCTTTATATATACACTGTATGGTATGCAGCATGCAGGGATAATGCATTTCATAAAAATTTGGAGACCCCCAAAAAACTTCTGGCGACCCCTAATTTGCGCACCACTGATTTAAATGGATCTCTTTTTAGCCAAATAACTTGGATGAATTTTTCCTGCGTCAAGTGTGTTTTTTCTATCCTTGAGTGTCCGGAAATTAGCGTTAGGGGCGGCAAAACTGCTAGAGCTGATTATGATACATGGTGATGGGTACTTTTATCTTCAAATTCTGGAATTGTGTTTAATTTCTGAAACTGTACCACGACAGCGGCAATCTGAAATTTTAGAAATTTATGCAAACTAAAAACGTTTATTTTTCTAAGCCTGGTGAAAGAAATTTAAACAATATATACTTAGGTAAATTATGTACCATCATTAGATAAAACGGGCAAAATAATTTTCTTGGCAATAGGTACTTAAGCCTTGTCATCCTCACGTGAATAGCAACTCTCCCACACAAATAGGAACTCGCGAACCATAAAAAAACATCACTTCTACTCCTCCTTTTCATCTTTAAAAAATTGCATTTAATCATAGTATTTGTTGTAAGGTATTTACAACACCAGCTTTCGTTCTTCAAAGGAGAAACACAGTTAATATACTCTATAAAATTAGAAGTAAATGCCTTATATTTAAACTAAAACATTTATAATATACGTTATTTACAAATTAATATAAGACTTGATTAATATATGACATAACATTCATTATTTTGTTTCAACATTCCTCAGAATTTTTAAAATGGTATTCCTTAATCAAAATTTTATGAGACCCATGTTATGATATTAAATTTAGCATGATTTAAAGATTAAAAAACCGTTTTGAAAATATCATACTGGAATAAACTACAAATTGAGGGATTAGATTCCTGATGAAAAAAGAAATTTTGTAGTTGTAGGGCTGTGATATTAAATCATAAGGTGTCGGTAATTGATATTTATTCATTATTCTATCTGAAATTTATTGCTAGAAGTTTTGATGTTGATACAAATATTACATTACTTACTTCTTTTATAAGTATATGAGCTTAATAGGTTAAAAACCTTGTTTTTTTATGTTTTAATACTGTGACAAAAGTAGATATTCTGTGTTGTCCATTATCAAACGACAGTAAATAGTACTTTGGAGTCATTTCTGTCAGGCATGATTAGCTAAAAGGCAACTTCCTTTTGTTTATGCAACAACCTTCCAATGTCGCGTGCCATAATTAATTCCAACAACTCAAACACTAATTTGTGGGAGACAGGGCGAAGTGAAGAGAATTATTTCCCCTTCCTCTATTTTTTCTTCTGCCAAGACATCGCTGAGTAACCGAAAGAGAAAAAAAAAGCTTAGAATTGTAACCTTGCTTTTTGTCGAAGTGTCGAGATAAATAGGATTGCGAACAAGTTGCCAGATTAGATGGGTTGCTTTCTTTGAAACAGACACCTGTTATATTTTGTGACAGGGTGCGGGCACTACTGCCAAGATCGACGTCGAGGCCGAAGGAAGAGCAGGCAGAAGTCCTTGTCTTCGAAGTCTGATCACTTAAGACTGGAGAAGATCTGCAGAATTTGCGGTGGCATCCGGGGAACTTGGTTGAATTAGAAGTGACATGCCAAAATGACGGATAATCTTGTACAAATGAAGAATAGTCTTATGGGGACGTCTCTTTCTGACATATCACTTCGGAGCAATAGAAATTTGGGATACATGTGCTATAACTTGACCACATTCTAAAGTAGACATCGGGCACTATGAATTTTTTAGCATATAGCTCGTCATATGACGGGATCAGTAAAATTTTTAATTTTCCAGAATTGTAAAGTACTCTATGAGTCAGGTAAAAAATGGTTTGTTTTTTGGCAGAGAATTATCTGGTACACGCTCAGTAGTTTGTTTATCTTCATACTCCTCTAAAGTCTCCCGATACTGTGAATGCAGTTTAGAATCACGCTGAATTCATTTAGAAAGATAATTCACAGTTTTCTAAACTACGTCGAAATTATCGTTAAGTTCTTCCCAATTTTTCACCACAATAATTAATCGAAGTAAAGGAATTAAACTATCATTTCCACTACACCCGTGAGGTAGATAGAATTTGTTGTTAATACCGGTGATAAAATATTCATTGCAACAAAATTAATCGATGATTAAATTTAAAGTTATCACATATGTACCTAATCTATTATTTAAGCCAAATATAAAAGAAAATTATTTACGGGACATCTAAGTTCAGTGATAAAACGTAGGAAAATGATGCAGACGATATTTAAATAATTTAAAATAAGAAATGATTAAATGAGATGGTTAAAGGAATGACGTCATAATGCTAGAAAAAAAATGTTATTTTTACCTATTTATTATGGGACAAATTGATAAATTTAATCGCCTGCTCATAACCGGGGAAAATACGGCTTGAAATAATGGCATTAAATGCTAGAAAAGGGAGGAAGCGGTGGATTTGGAACGTTGCTAACCCTAATTCATCCAGAATCCAATATGGATGCCTCTATCCCTTCCAGGTCCAACCGCTTCATAAATTCAAGGACAGACGGACAGAACTAAGGATATTATTATATAGGGGATAATTCTTTCCAGAGAACAGAAATTAACTAATCTTGGGATCCTTTATAAAATACTCTCATTTAATACCATTGATCTTGAATATCAGGAAATTTTATACGTATGTATGTTCATGTGAATGTATAAATTTTCATATATATCTACTATTTCATTAATAACTGCATCATTTCTGTCAGTTATATACATGATAAAGAACTAGTTTTAGGCAAATATTTTAATGAAATAAAAGACATACATACATGTTTATACATGACTGGCAAGCTTACATTTTCAAGTTTTTTTTAACACTAGTAAGTTCATATGATTACACAGAAGTCTAGGTATAATCATGTCTCGAGCATGTCTACGGTTGCCACACAATTACTATTCGTTCCTAGATGTTGAACATCACGAATTTTTACTGCATACACAAGATTCTGGATATGCCCCCAGAAGAAATTAAACGGAGTTATCTTCTCTTGAGAAATGGTACCCGGCGACTTTTGCTTCAAAACATTCCCTGTTTCCTTAAATGCACTGAACCAGACGAAGGTTTTGTCAGAACGGGTTAACACCATAGTTACGTAAAGTTTCTTTGTACGGTAACTACAGACTTCGTTAGAGAAATAAACACTTGAGCCTTTTGTATAATCGACATCTTTCAAATGCGACGTCATTTAAACTGCAGCGCAGCCAATAGTTCATAAAACATTCCCAAATGAAATGAGTAAAACTTTTTGAGCTACTCTTTTCAGAGATGTAAATTTTGCTATCTTTCATAGTTAGTGAGATATGAATTTTTAAAAACATTTCTTTTATAGACACCCTGATACTGATAAATACCTGAAATAAGTTATCATACACTGCATAGAATAAAACAGATAAGAAATTTAAACAACTTTGAATATTATAGTCTGTATTCATTGAATGATCAGCTATCATTTTAAATGACAAAGGATGCCATTTTTAACTAAAAAAATTTCGTGATAAATGATTTATTTGGTATCACACGTAAACTCTACATTGTAACAGAGCTATTTGTCATGATTTCAATTCATGTACCCGAAGGAAAGTAAATATATTTGCGAGGTGTAAGGATAGGTGACTGATTTTGCTTGTAATATAGTTACAGAATATCCATATACTTATATCCATATCTATACATATTTTGGAGTTAAATTATATAGTTGAGTAATATGTAGTAGTAATTTGTTGTATTATTGCATATTATCTAATAATTATATGCAATGTGTCTCACCTGTCTCTTAAGTTTCAGATTCGGATTAACTGAAGTTTAATCCCAATCTTGAGGAGAGGTTGTAGGGACAGGCCAGTAATCGTAATCGGCGAGAGAACGCCATCTGTGAAGAAGGTAAGTTACTTTTTAACCCGACCCAGCATATCTATGAAGAAAGGAAGTTGTAGTTCAGTGATCCCTCGTTTTTCGCGGTTAATGGGGACCAGAACCTTTCACAAAAGCTGAAAAAAACCGCGAAGTAGGATTTGCCCCTAGGAATTTTCGTGTATGCGGGTACACGAATGTTTGAAATATGCAAACAGTATTTATACTTTACACATTTAAGACAAAAATTACAACAATATACGTATTTACTCAAAAATGTCAATGCTAATTAATAAGGTTACTTACAAAACCGTATAGAGTTATAAACATTAATCAACATTGCTTTCTGAGAGAGGCGAAGAGTCTTGTGTTGGTGGCGGAGGAAAAGCTCTCACTTGACTCGTAGAAGTTTAGCTCACTCGGAGACTCTTCTGCTGGAGGTACTGACGGTACAACCAGGGGGCTTTACCTTGGAGAAAAACATGGTGATGGGTAGTAGTTGTCTTTGTTTTTCCTTTTCATTCAAAATTACCCTGTACAAGGACATAACCCCGTCAACGCGATTGCTGAACTCGACATCTCGGACCATTTTGTCGTCAATGTCTTGTGCAAATTTTTGCCATGCTGCACAATTGTTGCAGATTCTCCAGGGTAAGGCCAAGCTTTTCAGTTTGTTCTTCGTCTTCCTCTTCATTTTCTTCTTCACTTGCAGACCTTGTCCTCTCAAGAGCCCGTGGTATGTACTCTGAGTCAACTCATCACTTTGTTTGACATGCAGGGATCCTTCTCTCTCACGCACCAAGATGAAACAACGCTTCTTTCCACAAAGTTGCTGCGACATGGTTGTATTTTTTCATCTTTATTTTTTGATGAATATTTTGAAAAAAACCCGCGAAACACTGAGGCCGCAAAATATAAAGCGCGAAGTGACGAGCGAACATTGTAAAGGCTGAAAATGATTCACTCTCACACGAGAAATGCATGTATTCGCCAACGAGAAAATAATTCTTAAACTGAATTCGTTGAACTTGCACCATTACATGTTTACGCGAAGTAAAGCCTTTATTTTCTTCAAAACTTTTCACCATAGTACATAATAACAATAAAATGTAGATAAACACCCATGGACGGGCAAACATTTTAATTTCTCTTGCGATCAGAAATTGAAAAGTACTTATACAAAAACCAGCTGTTAAAATAAAATTCTACATGTCTAAAAAGCAATCTAACCGTTGCAAGCGTGTGAAATTCCGGCAAAAGCAATTAGTGATGCTGTTTGCGGATAAAGGATGGTCATGTACAATGCTGATCAATCAAGATTCTGTAGGATTGTGTCTCTTCAACAGTTTCTTATAAATAGAATAGAACACCTGTTGCTTATTCTTCGTTTATCATGTCGAGCGCCATTGCCAACTCAGATGCAAAGAGACCGCGGGGATTTAATTTGGCTCTGATTACGCGATAGAGATGTCGCTGATTTCCTCGTAATGAATTGAGTGAGCAAACGAGGCCTAAAATTAAGATAGAAAAAGATCAGCTGCCAGGCAATCTCGTTTAGGGCTATTTTCTTCACGAGTTTGCGATTTTCTTTTATTTTCTCTCATAAAAATAAGGCAATACCGTATTCTTGTAAAAGAAAAATATTTTTTATGAGTTTAACCCCTTGTTTATGACGCCCAACCTCAGTTCGGGCAAACAAATGCGCCAATTTTGGAATGTCTGACCTGAGTCCGAGCAAGAGAAAAACTGTATTTCAATTCCTTAAAGCCCGAAATCGGTTAGTCCAATGGATAATATTTAATTTGCCATTTTCCCAATCGATAAAGATACTTTCCCGCTCCAAGTTCGGCAATTTCGAGCCATTTATCGTTATTTCTCGGGTATTGTAAAGAATTTGTGTAATTCAAAGGAATCTGAGGGGCATGGAATTCGTGACAGTTGATACAGATAATAATATTGTTGTATTCGTTTATTACATTTATCCTAAAATTTATGTCATTTATTTCACTGTAATTTGAGCAAAAATTACTTTAATCCATTAACATTTCCCATATATGAAGAAATATTGAAAATAGAAGTTATTTCGTTTAATTTTTTTTTCAAAATAATCAAATTCAAACATTTTGATCGAACAAAACTAAGGAGAAAAATAAATTTCCATTTTTGGCACGTTTTTCTCAACTATATTCCAGGGGAATGGATTAATGACTTTTTCATAATTTTAATATCTTAAACTAGAGCACTAATACTCTTGCATGTGGAAAACATATTCCCTATTTCCACCCATCCATATGATCAGTAGAAAAAATTTAAGATATTTTTATGAAATATTATATATAAACCGCTTGGTACCCAGCCTTTGATGTAGGTTATTAAAGTTTTTAAA
>CM063504.1:125091088-125108588 GCA_032207245.1 Pardosa pseudoannulata
ATGGTGTATATGTGGGAAATTTTCACCGACAAGTGATTGGGAAATAGAAAAAAAGGGGCATTGAACCAAAATGTAAAGTTGTGGAAGAAAAATGGGAAAAGGAGTCGAGGTCGGAGGATCCAGATCCCGTGAGCAAGCCAGAGAGCCAGGGCCAGCAATCTGTTCCCAATCCTGCATCCGTACGATTGGAACAACAGCACCGACGTCCAACAAATGACCCTTACGCCCGTATCGAAGGTCAGCCTGCCTACAGTCCCGGACAGCTTCCCTGTAATTACTAGAGGTAAACCGACTTAATATTTATGATTATTACCTAGGTCTCATAACAGTTCTATAAGGAATACCTGTTCAAGAGTATTGATGAATATAAAAACCAAATAATTGCAGGTCATGTCATATATTAATTGTGATGCGGCGATTTAGATCAGTAATATAATTGATTCATTCATACAAGAAGTAAAATGCTCGGGATCTAAATCTGACCTCATCACATCTTTGTAAAAAGATAGAGGACCATAAATTTATATTTTACGGATATTGTTGTCTTGTACGGTGGTCTCGGACGGGGTTCTGATCCCAGTCCCAGATTAGAATCCAGTCTCCGTACTTGACATTAAATAAGAATGTACCTTTGTGGAGTATTTATGAGTCCCTAAGGGACAGTGCCCAATTAGAAGGGATAAGGTTTTTCACGTTGGCGGTCTCAAGGCGGGGTTTAAGCAGACCAATGAGATTCTTACAACTATCCCGATTGGACGATAAGACGAAGAGAGGAGTCCGACAGAAGAGGTTCGGAAGTCGAGACGAGGAGAGAGTCCGACAGAAGGTGTTCGATAGTCCAGACGAAGAGAGGAGTCCGACGGAACGAGTTCGAGAGTCCAGCCAAGTCCGACAGGAAGTGTTCCTGCATCAAATAGCACGGCCGCACCCCAAAAACTCAGGAGGAAGCCCCTGACCAGACCGACGAGAGATCCATAGATACTCAGCAGTGTTCCGGGCACACCATTTTAACTCCAAAATGTACTCCCTTTTATGTACATTTTGAAATTGAGATTAGGTCCTCTCTCTTATATTTACATAATAGCTTAAGTATTAAAAAATTATTGTCAGAACTAATTTAGAAGATGTTGATAAAACATATTTTATGAAAATTAGCATCAGTTTTGTAATGTACATAGATGTATATATATTATAATAAATTTATTTTTTTATATTAAGCTAGTTTCGGATGCTGTTAATTTAGATTTTAGTTTAGTTTCATTTCTTATGTATGTAATTTCTCAGAACCTATGGTTAAATATACTAAAATACTTTTACACAACGCAATCAAAATAAAATCCCACTATACATTTGATCACAGGTTAATACTCAAATAAAAACGAGGACTACACGACATTAATCAAGTCATATATGAATTTATAAATATTGTACATAATAAATGTTTTAATTTAAATATAAGGCATTTACCTTTAATTCCATAGCTTATATTTTACTGTGTTTCGCCTTTGAGAGCGAACACTGGTGTTTGCTTTGTAAGTACACTACAACAACAATTTTAAAATGCTTCACACTATAAAATTTTTAAAATTGGTCGTGGGGGGAGGGTTTCTTGCCTGCCAATTTTTCCTAACAAAACCCTTGATACCTTTTTTGGGGAGTATGTTAAGGACCGAAATTACGCAATTCCAGTTATGGATATCGATGACTTAAAATGACAAATCACTGAAATAATTATAGGAATACTTGTTGAAATGCTGCAAAACACTCAAAATGAGTAAAACTAAATATAGAATGGATATTTGAATGCCTCGAACGGAGCTCACGTGGAAGTTATTTAATGTTTAAAATTTTGTTGTGTAAAAATGTTTTACTTGTCTTCCCATAAAAAAAATATGTAAATAACTCACTTTATTCTTATTTAACTATGTAATTTGGATCGCCTGCATATCACACCACTAGATTATTTTGATTTATTTTAAAAGACCTTCAAATACTAGTATCGAAGAAAATGTACACCTCCCATGTTATAAATGTGCAGTTGGAAGCTCCTTAATCAGAAGGCATTATCCCCCGTATATGTGTGTGTGTGTGTGCGTGCGTGTAATTTGTCAGAATTTTACGCTCAAATGGGAATAACCTTAGGAGAAGGAATACACACCTCCCCTATTATGGTTTTGGTTTTGGAGAGCTACGGTGTACTTTTTGCAACACGAGGGCTAATGAGATCGGGACCTACTGCTTAGAGCCGATTCCGAACGGCTACGAACATCCATGCCATAGTGGGATTCGAACCCTTCCCTGTTATTAACTGGTGTTTAGGAACTCCTGAATCAGATGGCTTTATTCCTATATATGTGTGTGGGGGGTGCAAATGTAATAAGGTGGTACCCTTATAATGAATTTATTACTTACGAAAAACTATTAAATACAAAGAGAATAATTTTTTCAGCCTTTGGTCTACACATAAGTACTATATATAATGAGTTTGTCAGATACGAATGATTGGGAGAGTAATAGTTCTCGCGTCAGTATCATTCCTTAAGCTATACGTGCTACCCTAGTGATACCAAATGAGTAACAACCTCAAGATAATACCTTCTTTAGGAATGTACAGGTTTCACGCCCCAGGGGTAACTTTCTTCTTCGTCCTTCCTAGTAGTATCGAGCATGCTTCTGCAGAGTTTTATCCTTAGTGGATAGTACGAAAACAAATCTGACCATGACAGACTTTGCGTAAGTCAGCAGCGGATTGGTAGCCTCTAAGGATCGCTGTTGTAATGTTCTGATCATCTGTTATAAGTTACCGTATGACTTCGGCTGGGTGGGGTTAAAACATTGACCTACGTATGATTGAAGAGGCCTCTTTTTATGTAACAGACAATGCATTTAACGCCAAAGTAACAGCACTAAAGTAATAGTGTTTCTAAACCCAGAAAATTGACGGCCAAACTAAGACTCGGCGACCCGTAGCAGAGTTCATGAAATTTACAAGTGAAACAAACATCGGATTTACTTCGATCAATTATTTTGTAATTTGAACTATTATCGAGGAGTTTCAGGTACTGGCTGGCATTGAAATATACACACGCATATTATATATATATATATATATATATATATATATATATATATATATATATATATATATATATATATATATATATATATATATATATATATATATATATATATGTGTGTGTATGTGTGTGTGTGTGTGTGTGTGTATGTAATAAGACAGACTTCACGATGGATGGTTGCAGTCATGGCCCATAAAAATGACACTATTTTAGTTAAAAACCTTTATTAACACAACGTTTGAGGACTTTTCCCACTTCATTATGTGGACAAGACAAACTGAAAGCTCAGCTAGCATGAAGTTATAAGTTAAACGGCCCTTATCACCTGTGCCAACATCTCAGTCAAAATCTGTCGGAAAATCTATCTGCCTCCAACAGCGTGCATCTCCTTTCTGTTTGGAAATTTCCTAAATTGTCCGCTAGAGCATTGTAGAGTTATAATTGGTTAGACCCCCTTGTCGGAGAACATAAACTGTAGCCCCAGTGGTCAATTTAAGTTAAGGGTTAAAAAGGGGAAAGCAAAAGGATGCTGAAATTTTTGCCCTCGACTTAAGATTTGAAAACCCCTGAGAATTTTCTCTGGCGGCCTTTGGGGTTTTATACTAAATGCCTACTTTAGTTTCCCGATTTAGTTTACTTTTCCTGTGTCATTAATTTCATCGACTTATCTGCGGATGTTAAGTAGAAGAATGTAATGGCTTAAATATCTTTGTTTTTTATATAATACATAAATTTATTAGATTCCTAATTTGTTAGTTTCGAATTCATTCTCAATATATTACATAGAGATAAAACACACACCCATAGATATATATTCTCCCCAATATATTTAATGGTAGGGGCACAAGTCAGTTTTTTGCCACAGGCAGCAAAAGATCTAGTTTTCCTCTGAATGAGGAACAATAAAATTTTGAATTTTTTGGATTAAATGTGATCATTAGTGTGTAATTAAGTACTTTCCTGGATATATTATTTTTTCTTAAGGATACATAGCACCATTGAAGACTTATAATCTTTTATTCAAAACCGTCTTTTTATTCATCGCAAAATAAATTGTTCTACTCCTTTTAGAATTTTTATTTTTACAAATTCTTTAACAGTGCTGTATATTTAAAAAGATTATATAGTTGGGTCAATTTCAAGTAGTATATTTTTGATAATAGCATAAAAAATATACACCAAGGGAAAAAAAGGGAAAATGGCGTAGCCGGAAGATAGCTTATATGTAGATTAGAAATAGGTATAATGATTCTTATGCATATATTAGAAATATGTATATATATATATATATATATATATATATATATTGATACTTATATGTAAATTAGAGACATGTATATGTACATTGATACTTATATGTAAATTAGAGACATGTATATGTATATTGATACTTATATGTAAATTAGATATATGTATATGGAAATAGGTTTTGGTTTGGTTTGGTTTGGAGCGCTACGGTCTACTGTTTTGCACACGAGGGCTAATGAGACCGGGACCTACTGCTTAAAGTCGATTCCGAATGGCTACGAACATTCATGCCATAGTGGGATTCGAACCCACGAACTCCGGTACCGACTATCAGCGCCCTAACCAATCGGCCAGCGTTCGGCATGGAAATAGGTACTTTAGAAACTAAACTTTTATATCAAATTCAAGGATAGTGTTCTATTTTGCAAACTGAACTTTAAAGGTATCAGATGATTTTAAATTTTAAAAAAAATCTTCAATTGAAAATTTTAAAATTTAGTCTTTTTTATGTTGTAAAATATATATTTGTGGTATTAGTATAATTGAGGTTTACTGAATAAAAATAGTTGTTGTTCCTAATGTCATTTAGACGAGCCAAGCACGTGAGCTAGAGTCTACTCAAATTAAGGTGAAGGAATGCATTTTTATATGAACACAACTAGAGTGAAAAAATGAATTTGCTCAAGTGGTTTCTAGTAATCCAGAAGCAGGGACCAAACATAAGATCCCCCCTCCCCTCCGAGGCTTGGCCTGCCATCTCCAGAGGCATCGTGGGAGAATTTGGAAGACATTTCCATCACGAATCTACTTTACGAGTCCCAGCCGCCATTAATGAACAAGGTGGATCTTTGGCTAGTTTAAGCCTGAATTTCACAACTCTGGCATATAAAAATGATAATTAGCTTCTATTTTATATTGAAAAATAGTTCCTTGTTTACTAATTTCAAAAGTTATTCTGCGGGTAAGTGGTTTTATATTTTCCATTGATGTATATATTTTATGTATTTTTAAAACGTATTGCTTCTTACAACAAAATTAATATGTTTTATAAAGTTAGAATGTTGATAATTTAGGAAAAATCCAAGCTGAGCGAAACTTTTTATTTTATATTGAATGAAAAATAGACTTGCGATAAAGAGATTTTAAATAATGACAGACATCGGCTAATTCAAATAATACTGATAATTTAGGAAAAATCTAAGCTGAACAAAACTTTTTATTTTATATTGAATGAAAAATAGACTTGCGATAAAGAGATTTTAAATAATGACAGACATCGGCTAATTCAAATAATACTGATAATTTAGGAAAAATCTAAGCTGAACAAAACTTTTTATTTTATATTGAATGAAAAATAGACTTGCGATAAAGAGATTTTAAATAATGACAGACATCGGCTAATTCAAATAATACTGATAATTTAAGAAAAATCTAAGCTGAACATAACTTTTTATTTTATACTGAATAAAAAATAGACTTGCGATAAAGAGATTTTAAATAATGACAGACATCGGCTAATTTAAATAACATTATGTTTAAAATCTATTTAGCCACAAAATAAACATTCAGGTACAAAACGATTAAAGCATAAAACAAAACAAATAAAAAGCCAGTTAATGACCATGCTTCATCTCTGACTGACTGAGTATGTTTGTCTATAACCGTTAGGGTGCTAACCTTTTATTTGTTACAGACTAATTTAATGAAGAATTTTCAGCTAGAAAGTTACCACATACCCTTAAATTAAGTTTTAAACTAATTTTGATTTTGCGATCGGATATTTAAACACTAAAATGTTAAACTCTAGTATACTAAAAGAAATGCTTCGTTTTTAACTAATTGCATAGCGCATCCAATACCATTAAGTTATTTTCTATCAAATTTGCTGCTGTTTCGATGGGAATTCTACTATTCCCATCTATTAAAATTTTGAAATTTTAAATTTTCTATTAAAATTTCTGTGTGGCCTCAATTACCTTCTAGAAGACATGACGTGATTATCACTCGTCTAAGGGTGGGTCACTGCCGACTCACACATGCACATCTCTTGCTTGGTGAGGTACATCCACAGTGTACGTATTGTAAGACTACTTATACAGTCGCACATATTTTAACGTCTTGTATTTGTTTTAAATCTCTGTACATAAAATTTTTTGGAAATTCATCACCTAATCTTAATTCAATCATTGGGAAATGCCGCATCCAGGATTATTCTCTTTTCTTCGCTGTACTGACTTGTACTTTGAAATCCGATTTGTATTTGTTTTCTAACTTTTGATGTTCTACTTTATAATATTTAATTCTTAATCTTTTAATTCTTAATTTTAATTTTAATATTTTAATAAATTCGAATCTTTAAATTCTTAATTTTCGTTTTTGTGCTGCACGTTTCTCTTTTACATTTTAATCTTTAATTTTTAATCAAACTTTGCTGATTGTCGTGTTAATTTTGTGTCTTTCTAAATTTTCTACCTATTTATTTGTTTTTAAATGTTTTTTTTTTTCTATTAGATTCGGGCATCTTTCTTTTTTAATGTTTCATCAAAATTGATTTTTTCAAAATTGTTTCAAAATTGTGCTGTTGTATTGTGTTTTATCATCATGTTTGGCACAGTTTGTCCCAAGAGGAATTAGCGCCTCTAAATTTCAACCAATCAACCAACCAACCTACCGAACAGTGGCGTGCGGTCCATATGTGCAGGGTGTGCACTGCACACCCTGGTACAATTATGACGGACAATAATTTTCTGCACCTATATCTACCTATCTTTAT
Source organism: Pardosa pseudoannulata (assembly GCA_032207245.1). NCBI lineage: Eukaryota > Metazoa > Arthropoda > Arachnida > Araneae > Lycosidae > Pardosa > Pardosa pseudoannulata. Next base: position 125,098,187 of record CM063504.1, read on the forward strand.
ATGGTATATAATAAATATTTATAATATATTCAAATATTATGTTGATTTGCTTGCTTCTATTCCCGTAATGCGTGCGGTACTAGGTGCTGCACCACTTAGCGCGCAAACGAACATAGGAAGTTCTGATGTGTACGCACTGCGCACTAAATTGAAAATCACGCTTTATATGTATGGGCTACTGGAGAAGAACAGCATACTATGGCATTGAGGCAAGTGCAGCTATTTTTCCTGCACTTGGCATTCAGAATCATCCGAAGGTACGGTTTATTAAGCGTTGTATTAGAGCGGGGACTTACGTGCTGAAACGATTTTGGTTTTTTAACTGATTAACTGGCTATATGATTTTGCAGACGGTTAATGTTTAAATTTATATATTGTAAGCTTTTGTTTTCATGGAAATATAAAAGTATTTCATCAATATAAGGTGAAATGTTAGTATGGTAAATTAATTTCAGTGATGTATCATATTTATTGAAATAATTAGCTGAAAAACAATGTTTTGTTTTAAAGAAACGAATTTTAACAGAACAGTCCAAATTTTACCATTCATTGTGTCTTACAGACAGTATATAAGTTATATCTGTAACACCATAGCCCTGGTTTTGTTTTTAAAAATTGTCAAAATGTTTTTCGCAGAATATATGATTTCCAAATGTCAAAAACAATTAATAAATATACTTTAATCCACTGACCGAACAAGAAACAGTTCGCTCTATTGTGCCAGCGTGCAGTGAAATCCTCTGCACGTGGAATAGACATTCGGTTTGTCGAGCATCCGGATGAGGCACCGCAGCGGGGGGCGCCATGTGGTGCTACATTTGCTGAACATATAAGTTTTTCGTGGAAGTGTTGCTTTTTCGAAGCCGATATGACACCATACATCAAAAGACATGATTTTGCTTCAGTGCTAGTAGAATTCTCATAAGTTTAGCTGTCTTTATAGTTATAACACGACTACTTGTAGGTAAATATTTTATTTATTGTAATCTTTAAATTTGTATTCATAATAAATAACCCGTTTCAGAATGGAAAACTCAGAATTCTCAATAATTAAAGATTTATTGGAAAATCAATGTTCTCTGCACATCCTGCATGAAAACCTATCGCACGCCACTACTACCGAAAAATATCTACTGTGGGTATATATCGTAATCTTACTAAAGTCTCATTAATATATCTCTATTGGTGAAAAATCTAAGATAAGTGTTCAGACATATCGAGGCAATATCCTACCGATGGAGTTTTCTCAAAAATAAAGCGTATAAATTTATGAAAGGTCGGTTCAAAAATAATATATTTCCTACAACATACAGCTTTTTTTTTTTTTTCTTATATAAATTTACTAACTGCTTCGCAACCAGCCTTCGGTCTGGGTAGTAAATATTTCCAAATAAAGTTTTAGATCCACTACTGTAGATAAATGCATTCATAAAAAATGTCAAATAAACTTGCTGCAGATTGTTGATGAATATGATAGTTTATTTACAACACACAAACTCTGTTATAAATATGTTCACTCTTTTGCCAGGGAACCACAGCTTAAAGATGCAAAATTCCAAGACTTTCTCTACCACATGAACTAAATGTCTTTATGTTATGGACATGCTTGCTTTTAATGTCTTTACTGGGAAAATTTATTTGAAATATATTTTTATTCCTTAAATTTCGTTTTTTATAAATATTTTCATGTCATGATGAAAAGTATTTTTTATTACATACACGATTTTACGCTTCCTTTCGATGTATAGAAAAGAGGTTATATAATTTATGCTCTCACATCAGACAAATCGTTATTGCTTGAGTTAGCAATTTGCTCCAAAAAAAGATCAAAACCTTTTTAGATGAAAGAGGTATGATCTTTCGTAGGACGAATCATTTACCATCCAGAAAAACAAATTACTACGGCGCTCGAAAAACAAACTTACGCCTATTTATATTAAGTTTAGAATTTGCCATTTCGAATGTCACGCTAAACAAACATTTTTACAGATAGCAAAAGTCTAGAAGACTGTGACCCTATCTTTCTATTTTGAAGCGACGCTCTGGAAGCAATTCTGTGCGAGTTAATTGCATCTGCCATGAGGAGCAATTAACTCCGACAACGTGGTGGCTAATTTAACTAAGACAAAAGACTCCTGGAATACAACAGAACAATTCATCTGAAAGACTATCCCTCAGACTGAAGCAAAGGGTTACGTCTTCACAATTGTATACCTCAAGACGGATGGTAATGGGAGGATCAAGCTGCCAATACCATTGTTTCCCCCCTCTCTGCTCAGACAAAGAGTGCAAGCTGGCGAAAGTGACACTTTTTCCTACTAACTAAACAGGCCTAAGTACCTTCTGCCAAAAAGACTGGGTTCAAGCAACAAGTGTGCCGTTCCAGTGTCCTTGAGGGGCGTAAAAACAAAGGAAAAAAAATTTTGGCCCCCGTCTGAGAGATTCATTTTCGCATCTTTGTTTACATACAGCAGTCGGCTTGGACTGTCTCGACTACTGAGAGAGCACACGGTTAATAATCCCGGAAAAGATTATGCAGGGGAAAACTCACAGAATTCTGTGAATGATAGTCATTTCCGACTAAGAGAACTAGAAAACAATACTGTACTGTTTTTCATGGATATTTAATAAATGGACGGAGGTTTACTGTAAAAAATGTATTCAAAATCTCAACTATACTAGCATTTTTTCGTCTATATTAAATACAGCAAGTTTTTGTATTTAGTGCACTCATAAATACTTACAATAAACACTCGTTATAAAACATTTGTAAATTAGTAATACTAAATATAAAGAGATATAGGGGACACGAATTCAAAACTGTCCTGTTTTTTGGAGAATGATACGAAAAAAAGCTCTCTTGAATACATGTGTTCCCTTCGTATAGCGAAATAAAATTTCTGTTGAGTATCAAAAATAAAAAACCTTTCGTATGAGTGAATGTTTAGTAAAACAGGATATTCGGATATGTGAATAATTTAGCTGGATATTGATTTTTACTTACGTTAAATATTATTTATGTAAACAATTTAAAATTATACAATGTTTTAGTAGATGTTTTCACAGTTTTAAGGTATTAAATCATCTAGAACTGGAGAAAATACTTCGCGATTTTCTAAAGAACACTCAATTTAATGACAAGCGCAATAATAGAGAATATCCAAAATTTTGCATAAAATATAATAAAATCCTGAAATATTTTTAAACTACTGGTTCAATACAAAAATCCTCCAATTAAAAAATATTAATTTTAAAAGAATAAAATATGGATATATGACAAAAAGCAGGTTTCAGAGCAATAAAATAACCATGTTATTCGAAAAATGTCTTTTCGAAAAAACGTATACTTAGTTTAATTTTTTCAGAACACACACACACACACACACCAAAAAAAAATCCTTTTATAGTTTTGGTCAAAATTTGTCATTTCAAAGGTCTCTTGAATCTTTCGTACCGAATCAATCGAAATATAAACATATCGATTTTCCATTCGCTTAAAATTTATTGTTCGTACTGATACTACTTATGTTTGAAAGCTAAAGAAAAGAACCATAAAAAGCAGTATGTACAATTAAATAATCAAAAATGCTATATATATATGGGCATTACGTTTCACAGGAAAGCGGAAAATCTCGGCAACCATTTTGTGAGATTGATTTCACAATATTCCCAGGAATGTGAATTATTGAAGAAGGGGTGACGTGTGATTATTATTTTTTTAATAAATAGATGGATATTATTTTTTTATTTTTGTGGTGTTTAATAAACATGTTTTTTTTTTTTGTTGTTATGCTACTTATTTTGAAAAATTATACAAATTCCATCGTCTTGTATCTAGCCACATTTTATTTTTTTTTTAATAATATTTTTTATCGTACGAGTTGAAAGTGTTGCATTTTGTGTCTTTCTTTAAGAAGCGAATTTTTAAGCACTGAAGCGTAGAACCCATTTGGCAAAGAAGAGATGCAGCCAAGTTATTTAGTAAAAAAGATATCTATTCAGCACACGCGCTTTACAATGTCAAAAAAAAGGGATTCTGTGATTCGATTTTCAACACATTATGTACAATAAAATAATAGTGAGTTACCTAAATTCTGTTGTAGATAATAAAAATCTAATGATGAGAACATTTATTAACGATTATATTTTTTACACCTAAATGGACAAAAACAAGTGGCATCAGAGTATATTTTATATTTTTTTTCTTTTTGTGCGACATATTTAAAAACTTTTCAAAGAATTTGTTGAAGGCCAACAAATTAAAGTTGATAGTTTTACTACTTCATACTTATAATTTGGAGTTAGTGGCAATCTTATTTACATACATAATATTAAGTATGTGTGTGTATATATCACAATTTGCCGCTAAGGATATCCTGTCACACTGCACACAGGAAGCAATACTGAATCACATGATCTAAATCAGTGGTGCGCAAACTTTTTTCGACTGCGACCCCTTTTGTAGAGAGAAAATTTTTGGCGACCCCTAGAGATAAATGTTCACAAATACGATGTATATTTCACGCATTTCTTTCGTTTCATTGAATAAAAACATCATCATATTTGACTCATATTAATTTTATTTATAATTTTAAGAAAATACTTTTTGTATAACACAAAAATCAGTAAATTGCCCTTTAATGAGATGTATGTGACTGCAAGTTTCTAATTATCTCATCGATGTTTGGATGTATGTTGCTAATTGCAATTCGCATATCATCTTCAGGGTTTAAACGCGAGCGGTATTTAGTTTTTATTGAAACTAGTTTGCTAAATCCAGTTTCACATTGATGCAAATTGTATTAACACTCCGATGGCATTCTTGCATAAAACGGGATATTGTTTTTCCACGGATAGCCAAAATTTTTGGCAAGGCTGAGTCTTAAATTGATTGCGAAGAGTATAATCACTCATTAGATCTATCAATTGCTTTTTTCACTAATTTGAAGAGTTGAACTGCATATGTCAAAGGAAAATGGATCACGAATCCAACCAAGATCGTTTTCAGGAAAATCCTCGAATCTTCTCGAAAAATTTTTCTTTAACTTTTCAGTGACGGCGCTTCACTCTTTATATGTACACTGTATGGTATGCAGCATGCAGGGATAATGCATTTCATAAAAATTTGGCGACCCCCAAAAAACTTCTGGCGACCCCTAGTTTGCGCACCACTGATTTAAATGGATCTCTTTTTAGCCAAATAACTTGGATGAATTTTTCCTGCGTCAAGTGTGTTTTTTCTATCCTTGAGTGTCCGGAAATTAGCGTTAGGGGCGGCAAAACTGCTAGAGCTGATTATGATACATGGTGATGGGTACTTTTATCTTCAAATTCTGGAATTGTGTTTAATTTCTGAAACTGTACCACGACAGCGGCAATCTGAAATTTTAGAAATTTATGCAAACTAAAAACGTTTATTTTTCTAAGCCTGGTGAAAGAAATTTAAACAATATATACTTAGGTAAATTATGTACCATCATTAGATAAAACGGGCAAAATAATTTTCTTGGCAATAGGTACTTAAGCCTTGTCATCCTCACGTGAATAGCAACTCTCCCACACAAATAGGAACTCGCGAACCATAAAAAAACATCACTTCTACTCCTCCTTTTCATCTTTAAAAAATTGCATTTAATCATAGTATTTGTTGTAAGGTATTTACAACACCAGCTTTCGTTCTTCAAAGGAGAAACACAGTTAATATACTCTATAAAATTAGAAGTAAATGCCTTATATTTAAACTAAAACATTTATAATATACGTTATTTACAAATTAATATAAGACTTGATTAATATATGACATAACATTCATTATTTTGTTTCAACATTCCTCAGAATTTTTAAAATGGTATTCCTTAATCAAAATTTTATGAGACCCATGTTATGATATTAAATTTGGCATGATTTAAAGATTAAAAAACCGTTTTGAAAATGTCATCTGGAATAAACTACAAATTGAATGATTAAATTCCTGATAAAAAAAGAAATTTTGTAATTATAGGGCTGGGATATTAAATCATAAGGTGTCGGTAATTGATATTTATTCATTATTCTATCTGAAATTTATTACTGGAAGTTTTGATGTTGACACAAATATTACATTACTTACTTCTTTTATAAGTATATGAGCTTAGTAGGTTAAAAACCTTGTTTTTTATGTTTTAATACTGTGCCAAAAGTAGATATTCTGTGTTGTCCATCATCAAACGACAGTAAATAGTACTTTGGAGTCATTTCTGTCAGGCATGATTAGCTAAAAGGCAACTTCCTTTTGTTTATGCAACAACCTTCCAATGTCGCGTGCCATAATTAATTCCAACAACTCAAACACTAATTTGTGGGAGACAGGGCGAAGTGAAGAGAATTATTTCCCCTTCCTCTATTTTTTCTTCTGCCAAGACATCGCTGAGTAACCGAAAGAGAAAAAAAAAGCTTCGGATTGTAACCTTGCTTTTTGTCGAAGTGTCGAGATAAATAGGATTGCGAACAAGTTGCCAGATTAGATGGGTTGCTTTCTTTGAAACAGACACCTGTTATATTTTGTGACAGGGTGCGGGCACTACTGCCAAGATCGACGTCGAGGCCGAAGGAAGAGCAGGCAGAAGTCCTTGTCTTCGAAGTCTGATCACTTAAGACTGGGGAAGATCTGCAGAATTTGCGGTGGCATCCGGGGAACTTGGCTGAATTAGAAGTGACATGCCAAAATGACGGATAATCTTGTACAAATGAAGAATAGTCTTGTGGAGACGTCTCTTTCTGACATATTACTTCGAAGCAAATAGAAATTTGGGATAAATGTGCTATAAACTTGACCACGGTCTAAAGTGGACATCGGACACTATGAATTTACTAGCATATAGCCCGTCATATGACGGGATCAGTAAAATTTTTAATTTTCCAGAATTGCAAAGTATCCTATACGGCATGTAAAACAATGGCTTATTTTTTGGCTGAGAATTATCTGGTACACGCTCAATAGTTTGTTTATCTTCATACTCCTCTAAAGTCTCCCGATACTGTGAATGCAGTTTAGAATCACGCTGAATTCATTTAGAAAGATAATTCACAGTTTTCTAAACTACGTCGAAATTATCGTTAAGTTCTTCCCAATTTTTCACCACAATAATTAATCGAAGTAAAGGAATTAAACTATCATTTCCACTACACCCGTGAGGTAGATAGAATTTGTTGTTAATACCGGTGATAAAATATTCATTGCAACAAAATTAATCGATGATTAAATTTAAAGTTATCACATATGTACCTAATCTATTATTTAAGCCAAATATAAAAGAAAATTATTTACGTAATACCTAAGTTCAGTGATAAAACGTATGAAAATAATGCAGACGATATTTAAATAATTTAAAATAAGAAATGATTAAATGAGATAGTTAAAGGAATGACGTCATAATGCTAGAAAAAAAATGTTATTTTTACCTATTTATTATGTGACAAATTGATAAATTTAATCGCCTGCTCTTAACCGGGGAAAATAGGGCTTGAAATAATGGCATTAAATGCTAGAAAAGGGGGGAAGGGGTGGATTTGGAACGTTGCTAACCCTAACTCATCCAAAATCCAATATGGATGCCTCTATCCATTCCAGGTCCAACCGCTTCATAAATTCGAGGACAGACGGGCAGATAACTTAGGCTTTTATTATACAGGGGATAATTCTTTCCAGAGAATAGAAATGAACTAATCTTGGGATCTATTATAAAATGCACTCATCCGGGGCATTTAATACCATCGGTCTTGAATATCAGAAAATTTTATACTATGTATGTTCACGTGAATGTATAAATTTTCATATATATCTACTATTTCATTAATAACTGCATCATTTCTGTCAGTTATATACAGGGTGTCTATAAAAGAACTCCGGGGTTTTGAGGCAAAATATTTTAATGAAATAAAAGACATACATACATGTTTTATACATGACTGGCAAGCTTACATTTTCAAGTTTTTTTTAACACTTAGTAAAGTTCTATATGAGCCCCGTTAGTGGCACGGCAGAAGTCTAAACGGTATTCTACCTCTTCCCATGTCCTGGCGAGCATGTCTGGTGCGACGGTTGCCACACAATTGACTATTCGTTCCCTGAGATGTTGAACATCACGAATTTTCTCTGCATACACAAGATTCTGGATATGCCCCCAGAAGAAAAAATCCAACGGAGTTCTGTCCACTTTCTCTTGAGACACACTCGGCCTACCCGGCGACTTTTGCTTCAAAACATTCCCTGTTTCCTTAAATGCACTGAACCATTGACGAATGGTTTTGTCAGAAGGCGGGTTAACACCATAGTTACGTCGAAAGTTTCTTTGTACGGTAACTACAGACTTCGTTTTCTATGAGCCAAATAACACATTGAGCCTTTTGTTGCGGAATCGACATCATTTCAAATTTCGCGACGTCATTTCAAGGTCAACGCCCTGCAGCGCAGCCAATAGTTCATACAAACATTCCCAAATGACATGAGTAAAACTTTTTGAGCTACTCTTTTCAGAGAAATCGACTAAATTTTGCTATCTTTCATAGTTAGTGAGATATGAATTTTTAAAACCCCGGAGTTCTTTTATAGACACCCTGTATACTGATAAATACCTTAAATTTAAGTTATCATGCACTGCACAGAATAAAACAGATAGCAAAATTTAAACAACTTTGAATATTATAGTCTGTATTCATTGAATGATCAGCTATCATTTTAAATGACAAAGGATGCCATTTTTAACTAAAAAAATTTCGTGATAAATGATTTATTTGGTACATGTAAACTGAATATTGTAATAGATCTATTTGCATGATTTCAATTGATGTACCCGAAGGAAAGTAAATATATGTGCGAGGTGTAGGGACAGGCGACTGGTTTTGTTTGTAGATTACAGTTACATGAATATCCATATACGTATATGCATATCTATATATAATTTTGAGTTAAATTAAACAGTTGATTAATGTGTAACAGTAATTTGTTGTATTATGCATATTATCTAATAATTATATGCAATGTGTCTCACCTGTCTCTTAAGTTTCAGATTCGGATTCACTGAAGTTTAATCCCAATCTTGAGGAGAGGTTGTAGGGACAGGCCAGTAATCGTAATCGGCGAGAGAACGCCATCTGTGAAGAAGGTAAGTTACTTTTTAACCCGACCCAGCATATCTATGAAGAAAGGAAGTTGTAGTTCAGTGATCCATCGTTTTTCGCGGTTAATGGGGACCAGAACCTTTCGCAAAAGCTGAAAAACGAAGTAGGATTTGCCGTAGGAATTTTCGTGTGTGGGGGTACACGAATGTTTTAAATATACAAACAGTATTTATACTTTACACATTTTAGACAAAAATTATAACAGTATACGTATTTACTTAAAAGTGTCACTGCTAATTTAAAAGGTTAATTACAAAACCTTATAGAGTAATAAACATTAATCAACATTGCTTTCTGAGAGAAGCGAAGAGTCTTGTGTTGGTAGCGGAGGAGAGGCTCTCACTTGACTCGTAGAAGTTTTAGGTCACTCGGAGACTCTTCTGCTGGAGGTACTGACGGTACAACCAGGGGGCTTTACCTTGGAGAAAAACATGGTGATGGGTAGTAGTTGTCTTTGTTTTTCCTTTTCATTCAAAATTACCCTGTACAAGGACATAACCCCGTCAACGCGATTGCTGAACTCGACATCTCGGACCATTTTGTCGTCAATGTCTTGTGCAAATTTTTGCCATGCTGCACAATTGTTGCAGATTCTCCAGGGTAAGGCCAAGCTTTTCAGTTTGTTCTTCGTCTTCCTCTTCAGTTTCTTCCTCACTTGCAGACTTTGTCATCTCAAGACCCCGTGGTATGTACTCTGAGTCAACTCATCTCTTTGTTTGACATGCAAGGAACCTTCTCTCTCACGCACCAAGATGAAGCAACGCTTCTTTCCACAAAGTTGCTGCGACATGGTTGATTTTTTCATCTTTATTTTTTGATGAATATTTTGAAAAAAAAAAACCCGCGAAACACTGAGGCCGCAAAATATAAAACGCGAAGTGACGAGCGAACATTGAAAAGGCTGAAAATGATTCACTCTCATACAAGAAATTTATGTATTCACCAACGAGAAAAGAATTCCTAAACTGAATCTATTGCTTTTTCACCATTACATGTTCACGCGAAATAAAGCCTTAATTTTCTTCAAAACTTTTCACCACAGTACATAATAAAAAGTAATAATAATAAAATGTAGATAAACACCCATGGACGGGCAAACATTTTCATGCTATAAGAAATTCAAAAGTACTTTTACAAAACCAGCTGTTAAAATTTAATTCTACATGTCTAAAAAGCAATCTAACCATTGCAAGCGTGTGAAATCCCGGCAAAAGCAATTAGTGATGCTGTTTGCGGATAAAGG
>CM063504.1:125113588-125126088 GCA_032207245.1 Pardosa pseudoannulata
AAATTCATTCAATTTGTGCAGCAAAACATTCTTGTAATAAGTGAAAGTAAAGAATATTTTTGTTGGTAAAAATTACTAGTTACATAATAATTAGTGTTAATTATAACCATTTCTATTGTTCTCCAAAAAAAATTACTACGCATTTCATTCCACACTATAAGCATATATAGAAGAAAACTCTTCTAAAACGGTTAAGACATGAACTTTCTGATACATTTAGTACCAGATTATTCAGTAATATATTTTCAATTCTGTTCTCAAAAAATGTTAACGTGAGCAAAACTGGAATTCATCCCAAGCTCTCTTTTGTCTGCCGTCTAATACACGTCGAAGTTTTAGTCCATAAAAAGATTTCTAATCTGAGGACTGACAAAAATATCATCAGCCACTTGTGTGATTTGTGGTTTTTAGCAGCCGAATTGGCACTGCAACACGGAAAGATCGTCTTTTTGCCGTTCAGCCATTTTTTTAGGCTTGTAGCAGAGGAATTGCAGAAGGAATGTGGACGTTTCAGATTCATTACGGAAATCGTGTACCGGAATTTTAACCTTCGTATTAAATGACACATTCTTTGACATAGACCGTCTTAAAGTGGCGAAACTTCACTGGAAAATGTGAGTTTTAAGTATGTTTTTCATATGGCTAAAGTTAGTAAACCAATAGCAAAAAAAAATTTTTTTTAGAAATAAAACTATAAACTTCAAAGTGGTCACACAAAGTGGTTTTTGCTCTTCACTATAACTTGGAAATCTGGAGTCAATTAACCCCTTAACGTGCAGGCTCGAGTTAACTCGACCGCGCTAAACTAGCCAAGCTGTGCACACTCGAGATAATTCGGGCGGCGTTGTACTTAATGTTACTATAATTTACCACACTCGAATGCAATCGAGAATTGAAAATAACAAAGTGAAAGCAAAATAAAAATCGTTTTATTGATACTTATCATTTACATGGGGTTGTAAGCTATAACACTTACTTATTCAAGTATAAAATATATTTTTTTCTACTTATCATTTACGACTTATCTCTTCCTTGTGAGCCGCTTGCCGACAGCGTATTCATATTCAGATACTGATTCGTTCATTTTTCAATATATACATTTACTAAAATATAATGTAAAATAAAATATAATTGTTAAATATTTTATTACTATAAGCTCTGGCTGTAAAGACATCCTTGACTCGAGGCGTCACTTTATATACTTTATTCTTGAGATATGAAATATAAGGGTTTCATATTTGATACCTACTCATCAAGGGATAACACATCATGCTGTCAATTGGTAGATTGCCTACCAATTGAACAATATACTCTTTCGACAATAATAATAATATTCTAAAAATTAGAAATCATACCAATTGTATAAATATCCAATATACTCAAGTTTACTTTTTGTATTTTTGTAATTTTCTTGGCAATGTTCTAAGACAATGTTCTAAATTGTGTTTTTTACATTAAAAAATTGATTTTTTTTTTTGGCCGACCTTTTTCAAAGATACTGTGAATTAAGGGGTTAAAAGAAAATATTGGATGCAAATAAGCAGCTATACGAAAACAACACTTAATATTGACGTATAAACAACAGCCATTTCGTCATTAATCAGCGTCGTTTCAAATAAATAATTTTCTATAAAATTATTAGCGAAGTTATTTTTTATATAATTAGAGACTAAGCGAGCATAATTTAAGAATACCAATTATAATGGGATATACACCGCCTCTGATTCCTAAAACTGTAGTTCTTACTTTGGATCTAAAATTGGTCCCCAGATCAAAATATCATTCGAACAAGTATTAATGACAGTCATTAATACTTGTTTTAGGTGAAAAATTTAAAGTCGAATATAGCTGATAGTTATCTATTATAGTTGATTTATAGAGGCGCCCAGATTGTGTAGTGGAAAGCGTGCTGTGCTTTCACCCGATGAATTTTGTTCAGATTCCTGATTAAGGCTTGGTTGTATTTTTCTGTTGTTCCCCCATAGGAAGCGATGTTGCCCTAACTTTATTAGGCTCCTGTAATAAAAAGGACAACAAATGTATCACACAATCAGTGGATTGTGTGGTAAAAAGCTAACAAGAGCAAGTGCCCCGCATTTGTAATGAAAAAAATTATAAATTCACATTTGAATAGTTAAAAAGTTGAATTGGATATAAGAATAGCCATTCTAGTTGTGTAAAACAGTCGAAAAATACAAAATTTACTGTAATGGGTACAGTGCTTGTTTATTGGGCTCCTGCAATTAAAAGGGCAACAAATCAGCGGATTGTGTGGTAAAATGCTAACAAAAGCAAGTGCCCCGCATTTGTACTAAAAAAATTATAAATTAACATTTAAATAGTTAAACATTTGAATTGTATATAAGAATAGCCATTATAGTTGTGTAAAACAGTCGAAAAATACAAAATTTACTGTAATGAGTACAGTGTTTGTTTCAAGTTTTAAATTTCATTAAATCTGCCAAAGCCTAAAGGATATAAACATTCTCAGTCTTATATTTGTTTCTCAAAATCGCTCAGGCTAACTTTGGTCTTCTCAATGCTGCAGATTATTTTTCTGCATTTTTTTTCTATCTACTCTCCTCAAGGCCTCGATACCCAAACATTGGCTAGCTCCCATCGAGATGTTTTATTGACGAGACCGTCGTTAAAATTAAACCCCTTCTCTCCCCCTTTTTATCCACGGCAGTGTCAGTTCTGGCAATCCGATGAACTAAAAACCCACACAGCGGCATTTTATACGAGCTTGCTTCGCTCATGACAGCCACGAACAAGTGTGAGCGGCAAAAGTGAAAAGTATAGCTTCGGCCGTGGGCTAAATGTGCACCAGTCAGCACTGAGTCTCTGCCAAAAAAGTTGTTTCCAATTTTCCCTATATATAATGAATCACTTTATATATACACACTCTCTTGCATATATTAGAGCCGTGATTTCTAAACGCCTAAATGTGGTTTCCGATTCTTGGCAGAGAAAAAGGTGTGAAGGCGGTTCTGGAGTTTGATTGCGAGGAGTTATGACAGACACACGCACACGCAAAATGAAGTTCAGAAGTTACTCACAAAATGCAGTCATCATCCCTCTTTTTTTTAAATTATCATTACTATTCTAAGTGTAATTGCGTATAGTTAAAAAGAAACGTAAATAAAGTAGTTCAAAAATACGCAGAGAAAAATTAGAAGTTCTTGTCTTAGGTCTTTTAAAAATGTTCAACACTGAGGGTACAATTTGGAAGCGTCATAATTTCATTGTTAAACACTAAAAAAGCAATGTAATCTCTTCTAAGGCGAAAGATTAGATTACGGTGGTAATAATTTACTCAGTAGGAAATGCAGAGAAGAATTAATATTTCCAGTGATTAGTAATTTCCTCTACAATTACTAGGCTTCATATATTTCTCTTGATTAAAGTTCTTATTTTTATTCCTGGAAGGTTGGTAGATGCAATAGAAGTACAGAATGAGTAAAGCCAAAAAAAAAGTGGTGATTGGGGCACGTAAAATATGTTAGTGGTCACAATGTGCTCAAAGTTTTCAATCAATACCTCTGGGGGTGGAAGGCCAAGCCTATGGATCTTGGTCCCTGTTTCAAAATTACAAGGACCCACTTGAGCATAAGTCGTACTTTCAACCTTGTGGTGCTCACTAAAAAATGAAAGGCGCAATCCTTTGCCTTAATACGAGTTGCCTCCGGCTCAACCATGCTTAGTTTGACCAAGTGGCATAAGACAACAAAAAAAACTGTTTGAAAATGATTAACGTAATGAGGATGTTTCCCTTGAAGCTCGATCTTCCCTTGAAGTACTTGGTCTTAGCCTAAAGTAAAGTCTTACTCTTTTGTCTCACACCCTAGTAAAAATGGGCTTTATTCAACGTCGCTAAACAGTGATCAGCATCGATAACAGAAGAAAAATATCTTTAAGAGTTTATAACGGCTGTTTGATGCTCTACTTTTTGTTGAAATTGCTTACGCTTGTAATGTACACATCTAACTTGAATGTTGCCAAGAATTATGATAGTGAGACTAGGGGAAGGAGGCTTACTTCTACTTTGAAACATCCTATGTAATTGGAGAAATGCAATTCGAAGCATCTATTTTATTGTCATCATATTTTTCCTTTTTTTTCCCTTTTTCCAATCCTTTTTTGCCCTATTCTTCAAGCGTTCCTCTCCCCTCCCTCCCGATTCCACAATCAGTCAAAGTAAAACTCGCACGATAAAATTCTTCTATTCAATTTGAGATTTTAAAAGTGAAAATTTTGACACATTAACAAGTAAAACTATGTTATTATTTTCTCACATAAAAACTTTACACAATATTTATAAAAAATCTCAGGATTTACTTAGATAGATATAACATTATATGCTGACTTTCCAACGTGAGGCATTAAGTAACCACATATTTTGATATTCATTCTTTAAGCGATTTAGATTCACATTTATTAAAATCTACAGTAACAGTTTCTAGTATTTATTCAATTCCTACTATTAGTTCACACTCACCCTATGCATATCTATGCATCTTGTTCAAATTTTCAATCGTTAATAAAATACTTTTTATTCATCCACTCAAGTTCAAATACATTTTTTAACTAGTAGTGGATGACACTTGATGTTAATACAGTTTTTTCAAATATTAATTAATTAATTAAATTTATTTAATTTCCATTAGTCCTTTGTCCTAGTTAGAACTTTGGCAATAATGGTGTTGTTCACAGAATCGAACCAATACCAATACAATTTCCCGCCAAACGCAGCTACGGTACTGCTAAACAAAGAATGCTACCATTAATGTTGTCATGGGTACATCAGATGCAAGGTAGCACTGTAGATTATGCAGTAATAAATCTAGGACGAAAATTCTTCGCAGGTTAAGCTTATGTCGCCTTGGGTCGTGTGAAATCATTAAAATAATAAAAAGTGCATTGATATTAGTTCGATTCTGTGAACAACACCATTATTGCCAAAGTTCTAACTAGATGGACTATTAATTGAAGAACGGACTATTAATTGAATTATATTAGATGGACTATTAATTGAAGAACGGGACTGTTCGAAACTCGCTGGAAAGGTTCCTTGCAATAATGAAGCATTACAAGGGATGGATAGAATGAGAAATTATAAACCACCATCAGCTTCGCAAATTAGAAAAGAAAAGAATAGAAAGCGAATAAATAGTAACAAACCAAAATAATAGTCCAACACCATATATAGAAAGGAAAATGAAAAATTGCAAGGAAATTCACTTTTTAATTTGCCACTTAATTTTGTGATACTGTCATATGTATATACATATTTATATTAATAGTAATTATTTAATAAAAAAGCAACAAAAATAAAATTTTTCTTTGTTGACCTAAGTAGGAATAGACTTTTAATTTTTTTTATATAAATTACTTGTTTCAATACAAATGTGGTTATGAAGGTTAGTAGTGGTCAACAAGTCGATCTTGAAGGAAAGGTATGGACAAACTTTTTCGGCCGCGGGCCAAAAATTGAAAGAAATTAAGTTTGGCGGTCCAAGATAAATTTTTCTAAAATTTTAAAAACTATATACAAGTACCTAACGGTTTAAATAAGTTAATGAAATTGCTATTTCATTCTTAAAATGTTCTTATACTGAGGTTCGAAGTGAGATGTACTGATTTTAAGGAACGATGCTAAATGCTCATCTGTCAGTCTACTTCTGAAATTATTCTTTCTGATGTTCAAAGTTGAAAACACTTGTTCACATATAAGAAACAAATATACCGCTGATCTTCTGGGCGTGGGATAATAAATTTGGGATATAATATTTAACCAAAGTAGAAAAGGAGATGGATATATAATGTATAAATATATATTTCTTTTAATTTGCCTCGGACAGTCACTTTAAAATTCTATCTGCGGGCCGGATAAAACCTTCCGGCTGGCCTTAGTTTGCCCATCCCTGGACTAGAGGTATAGATAACGTAAAACTGTTTTAAAAATTCTGTACATAATTTGAAAGTACCACTTTTTAAATAATTATTAGTTTTTATGAAGGTATGTAAACATAGTTTGTAGGTCTAAATTGAAGCATGCTATACATGCAAACATAAAAATTTTGTGTTTAAAAGCTAGTTCACTATATAAAATTTTTCTTCCCCTATAGACAGGTGTTTCTCTTCCCAGATTAATTGCTTGTAAGCACGGACGTAAGTAAAAAGGGTGGAGGGGGAGTTCGATGTTCAACGCCCTATCCTTAGATGCCTACGATTTAGTATAAGAAATTTAAATGAGACTAAAATCCCGCCAGTCGTACCCATGGTAGGTAAAAAAAAGTATAAAGTTGCCAAAATTACAAAATAATGAGAAGTATAGTTGTAATAAACGGAAATAGTAAAAGGCGACATCAAGGAACAAGAATAAAAATAACAAAAGCTTTTTTTTTGTGTGTGTGTGTGTGGCCAACTCAATAGTTTATAGCTGTCCTAAGGCCAAGGCAAGATATAAAAGTGCTCGGGCAAAGAATGTTAAAAACAAAACATGCTATAAGAAGCCTATAAACATTACTAAAAATTGACAAAAATGCAAGCCAGTAAGTCGGAAAAAATTCCAACGATAAAAAAAATCACAATCGAACAAGGGACGCGAAAATATTTCCGATTTAAAACTGCATGTAGGATGACTTTAAAAATAAACACTAAAAACAAAGTAATTTTGATTGGTTTGTATTGGATTGACGGTCTACTTTTTTGATACACAATGGCTAATGAAACCGGTACTTACTGCTTACAGCCAACTGTGGACATCTCTGTTAAAACGAAGAATTGCCTTCCACCATTGGTTGGCACCTAGGGTTAATCTTGGTTAGCCGTTAATTTGGTATGGTTTGGAGTGCTACGGTCTACTTTTTTGCAACACGAGGGTTAATGAGACCGGGACCTACTTCTTAAATCCGATTCCGAACGGCTACGAACATTCTCGCCACAGTGGGATTCGAACCCACGAACACTGGTACCGAAGGCCAGCACCCGAACCCAGCACTCAGCGGTTAGCCGCTAAACGACATTGGTGAGTCTGGCCCTAAACCTCACAGGAATCCATTTATAAAAATAAGTAAAATTTCTGGATAAGAAATTTATTTAACATTACGTGTAAAGACATTATTGTAAAGTTCAAATTTTATAATAAATGTAACTATCCGACATGATTACAGTAAATGCATTTTCCAAAAGAAATTTATGTGTGAATCTCGAAAGATCACAAAACGTCGATCCAAATGACAAAATTATAAATAGAAGACAGTCGAATATTTACAGTATGATTTATAGGATAGCTTACTACCAACGCAAAAAAATATTTTTAAATCATTTGAGAAAATATAAAAATTTTATCAACTAGTATTTATGTCCCTAAAAAAGGAATGCTACGCATTAATGGGTGGATTTATCAAAGGCATACAGAGAAATTTGCTCAGGCTTAACAGTCAACTAAAGATAATTGTAATTACCTATCCCGAAAATACAGGGTAGTTATTCGAGGATTAACTATCCACCATCATGTCTGAGAAATATAAACATTTTATAAATAATGCCGGTTTAAAATTGAATTTGCTGTGTTTTACCAGTTCATTCTTCTTACGTTCAAACACAAGCAGGGTCACACCTCTTACGAATGGCAAATTTAAATTTTATTTGGCAGGTTTTTCTACTAATGAGACTTCTAGTACTTCGTAAAATGCATCTCTTTCTCCGTATTCTAAAAGGAAAATTGCCGAATCCTCCCCTCCTTCTGAGATAAATGAAGAATTCTATTTGCTGAGGATGCAACTTCATGTTCGGTGCAAAAATAGTCACTTCGTTACTCAATCGCACGGTTCGCGTTCATTTCAAGTTTCATCAGAAAGGGAAACACTGTGAAACACTGCGATTCAGATCATCAGAATTTTAAAGTCGTTGCCCTCGAATTCCTCAAGAAACACATCAACAGTTTAAAAAAGGGATAACATAATTTCCAGTAACGGACTTGTTTGAATTTCATCATAAAACTAAAGCTTAGAAGATAGATTATAAGATGACAGAAATTTGCGAAAAATCTATAAAGTTTGAGTGTGTGCGCCCTAAATTGGCACACCGGAGTAATTCAATCTGTATAAAGTAATTAACAAGACACCAAGCCATTTATAATAATTCTACAGTCTTAGAACGAAGGCAGTGTCCAAGAATCCATTTAATAATGTCGGATTAGGTAAACAGTCTTTAAAGTACTTTTAAATATAGATTAATATGTTTATAACATATATGGCGGAGGGCATTTCATTTTTAGGCTCTTTTAGGTTGTTGATACATTGAAAACAGCTACCAAAAGAGATATAGTGCGCTACAACTTAATATTATCTGGTTGATGTGGTTTTATAAGGTAACAGTATGCTTTAATGGTATATTACTTAGATGACTGACACACACACACATATATATATAGTTATAGTTATATATATATATATATATATATATATATATATATATATATATATATATGTGTGTGTGTGTGTGTGTGTGTGTGTGTGTGTGTATTATATATAAATACAATGGTACATGAATATATGCATGAAAATAAACACGTATTTAGGTGTCTATACAGAGAATTTACTCCTGAGAATTTAAATATTAAAAACGTGACACCAAATTGAAATAGGGTTTTAATATAGTTTGCAGCATTATAAATATTCTAGTCTTTAAATTAATGCTAGAAAAGTAATAATGATATCGAAGGCTGTAATTTTGCGCTTTGAAGAGAAAAATTCTCTTATTCGACTGGCAAATAGCCGGTCATATGAAGGGATCAGTAAAATTTTTAATTTTCCAGGATTGTAACGTACCCTAAAAGACAGGTAATTTTTTTTTTGACTGAGAATTATCTGGTACATGTTCAATAATTTGTTTATCTTCATACTCCTCTAAATTCTCCCGATACTGTAAATGCAGTTTAGAATCACATTGAATTCATTTAGAAAGATAATTCAAAGTTTTCTTAGCTACGTCGAAATTGTTGTTATAAGATGGACAGCGGAGGTTTTACATGACAGGTATTATTTGGTGGTATATATGAATGATGTACAAAATTTAGCAAATAGATTAAAAACCGTGTGGTTATGCATAAAAAACAAACATACAAACAACTTCTTAATTTTCAGTGATATATAACTTAAAAGCTATTTATTAGTCCGTGAAACAGACTCCTAGACTTTTATTAAATAAATTTGCGACATGAGACAGGTAAAAAAAAAATGGTTTGTTGTTTGACTGAGAATTATCTTGCAACAAAAAATAATCTATGATTCAATTTCAAATTATCACATATGTACCTAATCTATTATTTAAGCCAAATATAAAAGAAAATTATTCACTTAATATCTAAGTTCGGTGATAAAACGTATGAAAATAATTAAATAATTTAAAATAAGAAATGATTAAATAAGATGATTAAAAGAATAGCGTCATAAAGCTAGAAAAAAATGTTATTTTCATCTACTTATGTGATAATTTGATAAATTTAACCGCCTGATTGCATGCATCTCACCCAAGTTCCCTGACGTGTCTCCTATGGATTATTATGCATTTGAACTTTTAAAACAAACTCTTTACTAGCGTCATTCCAAAAATAATAATAATAATAAAAAAAAGATGGGCTTTGGTAGATTGTGAAGGAGGAGTGGAACAAAATCATCATTGATGGTTTAAGAAATGCTTTGTTATCTTGGAAATCAAGATGTAATATGATATTTGAACAAAAAGGCTATAAAAGACTTAACATATGAGAAAATAAAATTCTTCTGTTTATTTTCTAATATCTCCAAATAAATATCTTTGAAAAAAGTTATAAATATATGTGAGCGCCCTCTGTACAACTTATGTATGGTTATATGTGCACATAAATACTGCTCCCTAACTTGCATCACGTCATCAAACCTTCAGAAATTTTCCGGCATAACTAAATTTCCGCGTGACGTTTCGGTACCGAAATAAATCTGCATTGATCTTTCTTTTTTTCCTCGGTTTAAAATAGACCTAAACTAAAGCGAAAGTTACGCCCAGGGTTGAATTAATTCTAAAATTGTCTCACCATCTTCAGACAATCAAATAGGAAGAAAAACTTTTTTTTTCCATCCCTCTACGTACGATTCTCGATGGTGAACTTTGCCAAACTGAAACACGATTCTTACCATCGGCAGCCCCCTCACGCGAACTGCGTTTTAATAATATTGGACCGCAGCTCTAACACAGTCCCTGTGGAAGGAAGAAAATTTCCATTACAAATAGCCGCCGGAAAAAGAAAACAGAATGGTGCCAAAAACTTATGAGTGTTTACTTGTCTGACTATCAAATTTCGTCATCACCGAATATTAAGTTTTATTATAA
The DNA here is from genome assembly GCA_032207245.1 of Pardosa pseudoannulata. Lineage (NCBI taxonomy): Eukaryota > Metazoa > Arthropoda > Arachnida > Araneae > Lycosidae > Pardosa > Pardosa pseudoannulata. The sequence goes on from CM063504.1 coordinate 125,123,966, forward strand.
TCAAATATCAAATTTTATTTTCCTCGAATATGAGGGTTTTTTTTATAATCCTATATCAAGTTTTATAATGACTATCAAATTGTAATTTCATAATTTATCCTTTTGTAGTATACAAATTATTTGATGAGAGGAATTTATCAAACTGATATACCTGGAATTTATGTATGATGCGACGACATTCAGCTACGAATGCAGGAAGTTAAGTTATAACGACGATATCCTGAACTTTTATTGTGGTCATTTAAATCTAAGTTAGCAAAACTAAGTAAGTAATTCGGGAAAAAATAGTTCATTTATTTTTCCGGGGCTAGGCCTGGTAAAGTCTGTAGCAATTTGACAGAAAAGTAGGGAATGTATGCTGCAAGAATTAGATATTTTAGATACCTTGACAAATTATTAACTTTGTTAGTCCTTTATGTATCAAATGTTGCAATTCTACCAACTATGACCGATCGAAGGTAGAGTCTTTCTTTCAGGAGAAATTGAAGTCCAAAGAAGTTGGTTCCACGGTTAATATGGAATGCTAAGGTCAACTGCTTTGCTACACTAGGACAAAGGAGTCTAATAATTCTCAAAGCCGATTCTGAAGGGCTTCGAACGCCCATGAACTCTGGTACTGTAGAGCAGCGTCCTATCCATTCGGATATCGAAGTCCAATAACGAACGATGGTTGCTGAGTTGAACTTAATTAATATCTTCAGCTTAGAAATCATTTGCTCTCTCTCTCTCTCTCTCTCTCTCTCTCTCTCTCTCTCTCTCACACACACACACACACACACACACACACACACACACACACACACACACACACACACACACCCGAACACACACACACACACACACACACACACACACACACACACACACACACACACACACACACACACACACACACACACACACACACACACACACACACACACACACACACACACACACACACACACACACACACACACACACACACACACACACACACACACACACACACACACACACACACACACACACACACACACACACACACACACACACACACACACACACACACACACACACACACACACACACACACACACACACACACACACACACACACACACACACACACACACACACACACACACACACACACACACACACACACACACACACACACACACACACACACACACACACACACACACACACACACACACACACACACACACACACACACACACACACACACACACACACACACACACACACACACACACACACACACACACACACACACACACACACACACACACACACACACACACACACACACACACACACACACACACACACACACACGCGCGCGCGCGCGCGCGCGCACGCGCGCGCGCGCATATATATATATATATATATATATATAATATTTCTAATTTCAGATATATATATATATATATATATATATATATAATATTTGTAATTTCAGATAACATTAAACTTTTGTTACTGGTTATTTAAATAATTTGAGTTTTTGTTTTCAGTATTCGAAATGAATTTGAGGCCATTGAGAAGTCAATGGTATACCTTATAGATACAAAGCACCCATTAATGTGACGCGAATAATGAAGCGTTAATTTATTTTACTTCCAATACGAGGGCACTTACTTTTAAAGCATTCGAATTTTTATTACATCTTGAGATAACATTTGGGAACATATTTGGGAATTTTAATTACGATACCCGCGGGAATTTTTGGTATATATATGTGTGTGTGTGTGTGTGTAGTAAGACGGACATCACGATGGGTGGTTGCAGTCATTGTCCATAAAAATGACACAGTTTTTAGTTAAAAGCGTTTATTAAGACGTTGGAGGACGGGTTCCCACTTCATTATAGGGACAGAAAAAAACTGAGGGGTTAGCTAGCATGAAGTTAGAAGTAAAAGGACCTTAACACCTGGGTCAACATCTCACTCAAAATCTGTGAAAATCTCTAGGAAAATCTGATTTCAAAAGCATGCATCTCCTTTTTGTTTGGGAATTTCCAGAACTGGCCGCTAGGGCATATAGAGTTATAATTTGTTAGACCCCTTCTCTGAGGGCGTGAACTGTAGCCCTAGTGGTCAATTTAGATTAGGAGTTAAA
>CM063504.1:125131088-125141088 GCA_032207245.1 Pardosa pseudoannulata
CTATAATGATTACTACAGTGACAAATATTATGATCTTTAGTTTTTATCATGGGGGATAATAAAAAAGTAAATGGGGAAGACGTCGAAGAAAAAGTTCAAGAAACAGTAGCTAGTCTTTCTAACGATGAGCTCAAGAAATTAACTGAGCAAGAAGAAAGCAAAAATATTCATAGTAGTAATTTCGAAGAAGATCAAAAAGAACTTTCGATGTCGTTTGTAAAAAGGAGTTTTACCACTATAACTGAAATTATGGACTAATTTGTTGAAAAGGATCCAAATTTTGACAGGAGTTCAAAAGCAAGACGGATGTTATAGATGCTTTATCCACTTACCAACAACTTATAACAGAATGCAAAAGAAAAACGCAAACTACATTAGATGCCTTCTTGACAAAAAGGCAGAAAATTGGAAACAGAATAGACTGAATGATCTGACTGACTTCGAATTTTATTTGTTCTTATAAGTATATTCGTTTATATTGTTTTTATTTTTGTAAGAAATAAATGTTTGGTTTTATTTTTATTAAAAAAATTATTAAATTTAATACCTAACCAATTTTCTATCCATTTTCCCCTAACCCCATTATTTACATGTTAAGATAGCCTCGTTTAGCGCTGTTTCGTATTACGCTCTACTTTGATGAAACGTATTTCCCGCGTTAAGCGGGGTCTTACTGTATCTATATTATTAACTGGCTTAAGCGTTTTTACGCATGCCTGAGCTGAATTATAACAGAGTGCCATGGAAATGTTTGCCCACTATTCAAATACACATACCTGCATCAATTGATACCATATTTGATACACAGTTTTGTCTTGTGATAGTGAACGTTCTAGAATTTTATTTTAGATTTTTGAAACATTAAGAAAAAAACTTACAGAAAAACCACTTTTGTCGCACGCTTAATTTCATTGATCAGGTGACGTCAATAAATGATCATTCTTTCATTTTTAGCAACATAATCGACTGATACTTGGCAATTCACCAGATATCAACAAATTTTACCAATAAAATTTAAATTTGGTAACTGTAAGGTGTATGGCAAGGGGGTGAAAAGTGAAATGCTGATCCTATTGAAATTATTGAATTTGCTAGAGTGAAGCAACAAGTCGTAGGTTGCAAGATTGCATTGACGCTTAAAAACTAGCGTCAATGTAAATAAACATCAAATAAGTAAATGAATGAAACACTATGCATGTGTTACATGTTTAAGCTTAAAAATTTAACATAAGTAAAGCAATCAAATGTTTGAAGCAGTTATATAGATAGTATTTGGTTATGTATGCAATCGAAATAGGGAGTACTTGACAACAAATGATGTATATCAAATTAAATTTTCTCCATTTTTAAGTTACATGTATGAATTTTAACTGCACCATTACATTGGTAAATTTAATTTATAATTAGCAGAAATTTCTGTCAACAGGCTTTCTAGTTTTAGCTTTGTTGACCCGACTGACTTTTGAATGGTTAAAACTTAACTATGAAAAGTAGTTTAATTTAATGTTGATATGCTAAAAAAAATGTACTTTGAGTATTTTAACTTTTCCCGTGTCCTGAAGATATCCTGGAACAATATGTCCCAATCATACTATCAACTAGGTTATTGTGATAATTTTCATATATGTTTCATAAATACAAACGTAATATATAATCTTGTAGTAATTTTACACCTGATAGGATATATTTATCAACTGTTAAATACGATTGGGACAATATATCTCACAAAGAGAATCTATTTAAAATTTTTTAAATCTGATATTAGAGTTGCTAAAATATTATTTAATAAGAATAGTAAGAGCTATTTTGTACTAGGTATAACTTAAATATAGTAGTACTTACTGTAAAATTTAAAAAAATAGACAAGGTGAAGCTTAAGTATCGGGCATGGTCAATAACATAAGAGCGCCATTTTCAAACAAAATGTATTGCCAGGTTTCTTTAGTGATATTTTAGTTAGCTAATTTTTTAAGAACATTAAAAACGTAAAACCCCATATAAAAGTAGGTTTTATTTACCGAATAGGGAATGGAATCTAGTCTCTGTGTATGTCCATTACGACTAAAAGAGCTAAAAAGCAGTACCATAGTTACATAGTAATAAACACAAATCCATATGTACAATATGTAATAAGACGATTTCACGCAGTAGGGCAAATTCTCAAATTATGACAATTCTGGCTTTAGTTTCAAACGGAAGGGCAGTTTATTGTTTATGTATTGGCTGTTGTAAACATGAAAATGAATGGGAAGTGCATTATAGTAGTTCGTGACGTTGCGGCAAATTGCCTTATTGTAATATATGTAATTTAATTAATAGGTTTAATTATCCTACACAATTTGTAAGTGCTCTAAAAAGTGTACAAACGTAGAAAATATAATAATGAAAATAAAATTCAAAACACTTATTATAAAAATTTTAGATATGAAGAAATAAATCTAATAAAAATGTTCTGATTAAAAGCATAAAATTGAACTATCTGTTAAATCTTTCCTCTTAAACTAATCACTTTCGACACTTCGTACAGTTGTGAATACCAAATACATTAGAGCTGGTCTTACCAAAGTCGTTTAACGGCTAACCGCGATTAGCCTATGGTTCCAACCAATGGTGGGAGGCAAATCTCAGTTTAAACAGTGATTAACCATGGTTAGCCGTTAAACGATTTTGGTAAAACCGGCTCTTAAATTTATTGGAAATTAACTCCAGTTTGTTTAAACTAATCAGCATTTAATTGAGTTTGAACTGATCTAACAAACTGTCACTTAAATTTTTGGCAGCTAAGATGGACAACATTGTAAATCCTCCAGAAGCAAATATAAGGGTCGGTCTCACCAAAGTCGTTTAACAGCTAACCGAGATTAACACATGGCACCAACCAATGGTGGAACGCAATCCTCAATTTAAACAAAGATTATCGCGGTTAACTATTAAACGACTTTCGTGAGATCGGACCTAACTTTTAAAGATTTTCTTTGTGAAATTGCTTGATAGGATCGGTTCAATATATATTTTTTTACTTTTTAAGTTTTTATTAAGATTATTAAGTTTTACAGTTAATAAGAAATGAAATAAAAACAATTATTTTTGGCTCTGGTTCAATTAAATAATAAGAACTTTGTAAAAAGCAAATACAATAAATTACTTTTGACTATTAATTATATTTCCTTTTATAAGATCTGTACCACTCCCCTGCAAGAACCAAGCTATAGCCCCGTCTGATTTATACAATGAAATAGAATTGAAAAAACATACTAGGACCAGGAAATAAGAAAAGTGGGTTCGTTAGCAAAATGTAAAAGAAAAGTTTTAAACAATAAGGAGGAAAACTCCTTTCACCTCCAATTACTTTAAAGTGTGAAACTTCAGTATTGACAACATGCCAAAAACCTTTACATAGATTTTTTTTATCTAAACAGGAAGTCTTGAACTTCGAGAATACTATACCTTTGGCGACAGCAGACATTTAAACAACTTTGCTTACAAAAAACATTTTCTCAGGCTATCCGCTCTTAAGAAGTGTCTGGAGATACGTTGTACCAGTACGTACATCTTCCTTCTGGGGTTTGGAGTTTGATTTGCTAAACTGTGGTCAATATTTTGCAACACGACGGATAATTAACCGTCTGGACCAGTGGTTCTCAACCATCTCTGGACCACTGCCCTCTTTACAAGAAAAAAATATTCGAACGCCTTCTTTTCCATAATAGTTAATTATACCAAATATTGAAGTATTGTTGAATGTTATCTATATCTGTTTTGTCTGCCTGTCTATGAAATATCACAAAGTAGAAGTTAATTAAAAGGGTCATCAAATGTGGGGAAAATTGTTTATTAAAAGTTTAAAAATAAGCATAAAATCAATAAGAATAAAATATAATGAAATGGTGCCACCGTGGTTGAGTCTGTCTGATGGCTTCTGAGCGGGGTTAGATTGGTGCAGTTTTAATAATATGTTTATGTTCCAATTTCGTCCTCAACATTCGTGAATCTCCAAAGTACCTTTTCTTAGGCAGTCAACTAACTACTGCATTGATACTACATTTAACTAAATACGATGAAGGGAATGCGATTAAAATATCTGTACTCTACCCCACGGATGATCAAATGGCAGGCCGCGAAATTTATTGTTGAAAGAATATTACATTTATTATTGGAAATACTGTTATTCGATTAATTTATAGATATTATGTATTTTTATAGATATTATGGCTACTGACCACTCCCCTTGATTGCCATAACGAACTTCATTTGCCTTTGAACTTGTTACCACCTCCTGGAAGAATTCAACACCTACTGGGAGGCGGTACAGCCACCGTTCACGAGAACCTATGGTCTAGACTTATTGCTTAAATAAAGATTCCGAACAGATACAAACACATGTGCCAGTAGTGGGATTATATCCACAAATTTTGATTCCGAAAGAAAGCTTCCTATCTGTTCGGTAGTTTTTCGATTCGTTACATTGGTCATTTCTAAAGTCTATTAAATGGTATCCCTCGTGATTGAGGAGTCATGGGATACCCAAGAACGTCATAAAACCAAAACTCTAACGTTATGAACCTGGTGCCAAGATTTTAGTAGGAAATATGCAATGTTATAATTTTTTAATATTCAAAACAATTTTTAACACCAATAAACAGACATTTTCAAAATCTCTATTTAAATACTGTTATAAAAAAGGTTTGCATTTTCCCCCTCTTAAATGTCGTAAAACGAAAGAGAACAGAAACAATCCGTTTGTAAACATTAATCCATCTTTCTGATTCCTTAATTGTCCGTCCTTGCTCTAAACTGTCACTTACGGCAGGCAACAAAGAACACTTCGAAGCTATAAAAGTTTGATGCTTTGGATGGTTATATAAAAATCTGAGTGGAATAAATTTGCCGAGTAACGCTTTTCGCTGCAAACGTTTGTTCTGTAATAGAATGATTTAAACCTTTAATTCATAAGCAGAAAACAGCTGAGTAATTCTTAAAATATCATTGTTTTTGACTACTCTAAAGCAATGTTAGAGGGTGTATGCCGCCCAGTAGGCACATGGCCGGCGCATTCGCTTGCCATTTAACCCCTTAACGCATTTGCCCGTGTCTGACACGGGCAAATTCAAAATAAATATGTAATCAAATCGTTACCACTTTTGTTTGTATAACAATTTTTTTGTAACTCTCATCCGTTTCCCACTCCCTAGTCACCCTCCACAACTGAAATTTCAAAAAATAACTTACAATATATCTACATATTCCTTTTCTGTTTAAAAAAAAAACTATCATTTTTACCAGTTTTCCAGTACCCGAAAAAAATCGTGTTTTAAGGGGTTAATGCGCGGGTTCAAATCCAGAATAAGGCTTGATTATCTGCATGGAATGAAGACTGCTTTTCTTCTACAGCGAAATCTCCTCTTGAAAGGAAAGTAATGCACTTCTTAGGTCCTTCTCGGTCGGCAACCTCGTAGATCTTGTAACTGGAGGGTTGTGGAATCAAGACATGAATCGGCCAAATATCCGAAGCGTTCATTAATGGAAGCGGGGGAACACAAAATTGGTTCGTGGTGTCAAGTTCGTAGTCTTCCAAGTTCTCAAACAATACTCCTGGACGGTGTCAGGACAAGCCTGAGCGTCTTCTGTTTGGTTCCTGCTGCTAAATTACAAGGATCCACTTTGTTTGTGTCATCTTAAGGAATAATGTTGGCCACTTATATGGTACTCCTATAATAAAAATGATCAACAAAATCCACGGAGTTGTATGGGTGAATGCATAACAGAAATGTATCCTGCATTTTAAAAAATGCCGAATGGGTAGGGTGATGCTCTTTGGAACCGGAGTTCGTGGATTCAAATCCCAATGGATTCCATCTCAATGGCTGGCATGGATCTTTGTAGCCGATCGGAATCGCCTTAATTAGCAGGTCTCGGTCTCATTAACCCTCATATAGCAAAATAGTAGACTATAACGCTCTACACCAACCTTAACTCTATCGAAGTCATCTGCGTATGATAATACATAAAAAAACGCTCTGTGTTTTTTCATTGCTTTGTTATGTTTTTCTTATCCATGCTTCGGACTAGGGTTAGATTTTACATACACCTTAGGGACTTAAGTCACCACAACAAGTAGTGTATTACTAAAAAATAAAAGTGCTCGGAGAATGAGCTAGCGTTTTTCTAAACATGTTGATAAACAAATAGTTTAAAATGCATCGTGTACATTTTATTTATTCCAAATATAAATATATTTATAAAGTTCTTTAACTAAAAGAAATTCCTTAAATGAGATAAATAATTGTTTTAAAATTTAGATACAAAGTTATACATACTTCCTTTGGAACCAGATTTAATCCAAATTTTATTTTTAAGAGGAATCCCAAATGCATCATTTTCAGAGTGTAAACACAATTTAACTGATATTTCAAAATAATGAAGATGGGTCAGTTATATAAGGCGATTTCACGCAGTAGGGAAAATTCTCAAATTATGACAATTCTGGCTTTAGTTTCAAACTGAAGGGCAGTTTATTGTTTGTCTGTTGGCTGTTGTAAACATGAAAATGAATGGGAAGGGCATTATAGTAGTTCATGACGTTGCGACAAATTGCCTTATTCATTACTTAGTGTATTTTAAGTTCTAAAAGTTATATTGATCATTAACAGGAGATTGTTTAATCCTCTTGTTTTAATTCATAGGTGCAGTGTTCCAGCCGGAGGCGAAATTCATAAACTCTAAAACATATGTGCCAGCAATGGGATTATAGTAAAAAGGCACCTTTTCGTTCCGGTAGTCAGTATGAAGTTGTAATGACTATTTCTCTCTATAGTCACACACTTCCATTTAGTGTGTTTGGATTTCATCAGATGTGCAGTAATCTTACAGTAAATAATCTCGGTAGTCTATCGTGTATCTTGACCGAGCTTTGTCAATATATTTGTTCTGTGCAGCACGGATGGTCAAACCGACACCAGCCATCAAAATTTTGTTTTGGGTTGGTCAGGCCTCATGTATAATATAGTTATTGTAATCCATGTATAATGACCGTTGTTAAAGATTGAATAAAATTATTAAGTCAATGTAACGCACTTTTTGTTTTCTTATTCAAATACTGCACGATATAGACGGTTTCATGGAATACGGCAAGAAGCACCATAAGATTTCTTTTATAAGTTTCATATATATGCTTTCCGTTATTTTACAATAAGGCAATTTGTCGCAACGTCACGACTACTATAATGCCCTTCCCATTCATTTTCATGTTTACAACAGCCAATAGACAAACAATAAACTGCCCTTCCGTTTGAAACTAAAGCCATAATTGTAATAATTTGAGAATTTGCCCTAATGCGTGAAATCGCCTTATACTCCTTATTAATTTTTATATTTAAAAGTTGCCAAGCCACAAAAGAAAAATTTAAATAAAGCTAGTGTCAAACGATAATACTTTTAAAACAAATATTAAAACCATTGATGTGCGCAACAATACTCTATGATTGTTTTTTATGCTTTTTTATAAATTTTAAAACCATAAAGTTAGGTATATGAAGATCCTTTGTTAACAAAAAAAAAGTTTTCCAGTGTTAATTTATAGGAAAAGCCGAGAAATACTCGAGTTATAAAAAGAAATTTATTACTTATATGTATGATGAGTTTTTTTGGAATTTAACGATTTCTTTTAGTTTATACTATTAGTACGCGTCATTCCAAGTTTCTTTAATAGAAGTGAATTGCTAGGGGACAATTAAGTTTTGCATCTGTGAAAGTGGTGTTTCGAATACATCTTCTTTTAAAAGTGGTACATAATAACTGTCAGGAAGTCGGAAAGACTGATTATTTCATCAGTAAGTAGAAAATGTGATTAATTTTCTAATTACTTTTTAATAACATAATTTCTTCAAATAATGGTTATTTCTTTTAGTCCGGTGCTGATAGTTCATCAAAATAATACATTATTTTACCTATACATTTTCTTTTTCGTTATATCCTATCTAAATAATTCTAAATATTTGCGCCATCCATTCACCCAGAAACAAAATCCTCGCAATTTGTAAGAACAATATTGTTGTGAATGTCTTTATCTTGTTAATCCTCATGAATTGTATCAAGAAATGGGGAAGATGTTACCTGTCTGAAACGTGGTAACAAAACAATTCGGATGCAGTTGCCAAGAATCGCTTGTCACCTGTTGTTCGGAAACACGTGGTACGCTTAATGGCGTCGAGTTTAGCAACAAATCCTTCCGCTAGTCAGCAAAACTACATGCAGAGTCTTTCGTATCAAAAATGAATTGATGTCTCCAAGGCCATCAAGTGATTCTTACTGGAACTATTTCCCAACAGATCATATGAATAGGAAGAAGAATGGAGTTCAACAAATTCAGGAGATTGATAGAGATTCATCCATCACTTATACATTGTTACAGTTGTCACAGTTACTTTTTTAAAGATGCTATTATACTTTTTGATATTCACTGTAGTTTCTCTTTATGTCTTTTAATTACATGTTGATTCCTCTCTGGGGAAAGTTCCTTTGGAGTTTAGGCTTTCTGAAACCATACATGAAAGTTAGGATCCTCTCAATCAGCAGATCCAAACTTCGTTTTTAGCGTATCCCTTGATACGGTTTGGTTTGGTTTGGAGCGCTACGGTCTACTGTTTTACACACGAGGGCTAATGAGACCGGGACCTACAACTTAAAGCCGATTCCGAACGGCTACGAACATCCATGCCATAGTGGGATTCAAACCCACGAACTCTGGTACCAATGATCAGCGCCCTAACCAATCGACCAGCGTTCGGCTCCCTTGATACGGATTTCCTATTAAAGAGAATGTTGAACATCGTTACTCCACTTGATTTTTAAAAGGTAAGATAAGTAATGGAAAAATACTTACATCTATACAGTTTTAGTTCAATCAAATACAGTGACAATACATTTACCAAGAATGGTATCGATTACTTACTCCTGATCCTTCAAGGAAATTTAAAAAAAAAAAAAGGATAGAAAGAAATTTAAAAATGATCACACTAAATAAAATCCAACTATGTCATCTTTTGACTTTACATCTACGACAAAACATTTTAGGTTGTTTATTATATTTTTATAACTATACCTGTAAAGCAGTTCATTGTATTTTATATACTAAGTATCCTTTTTATGTGTATGTGTATGAGTGTACTTTTAACTCGTCCGTCAGCCTGTGGATAATTACTTTGTGGTTAGGGGCACTATGATCTACTTTTATTGTTACATGAGGATTAATGGACCAAGACCTACAGCTTAAAGACGATTTTGAACAGTTACGATCATTCATACCAGCAGGGTTTCAAAATACAGATCCGTTACCGAAAGGCAATTCTCTTCCTTTCGACCATCGTCCGACCCGTAGGGGTACGTGTTGGGAAACATATGGTACAATATGATACAATATGGTACTCTGATTTAAATGATTAGAGTATCTTTTAAAGGATTGCATTAGAAAATATGTTCGTGTTATTTTTTTAGTAATACATTTATCCCATTAAATACAAAGGTATAATCATTTAGAGTAGAGTTTCTAAAAGTGTGTTCCGTGGAACCAAAGGGTTCCGAAAACGTCCTGCTGGGGTTCATTGGAAAATTTTTAACATGATCGAAATTTTAAAAGGAATCCGTAAATTCACTCTCTAAATTTTCCTTAATACCTTACATAGATTTAATTATAATAACTAATATACCAGACGGTATAAAAAGGGAACATAAAAGCGATATGATAATAAGTTATTCAAACCACACGTGATAGTACAAGACAAGAAGGGTTGAAACAGTGATCAGTGCATGATTTTACTAATATCTAAAACTTCTCCGCACAACAGCCCCAAGGGGGCCAAGGCCTACGGTGCCAATCTCCGTATCTGAGACCAAGGGTCCTGGGGTGCGAAGCAAATGTTCCGGTTAGGTGGTCAACCTTACGCGGAACCCCCAGTGTTTAGTTCTCAAGCATGCTTCATCAATACCTCCTATATAGGAGGTA
>CM063504.1:125148588-125196088 GCA_032207245.1 Pardosa pseudoannulata
ATGGATGTGTATAGATGTGTATATATATACATATATATATATATGTGTGTGTGTGTGTGTGTGTGTATTTGTATATATATGGATTTATATACATATATACATAGAGATATAAAGATATATCTATATATATATGCATTTTTATGTAAAAAGATAGAGAGAGAAATATTTGTTTCAGAACGTGAGATACCGTAACGCTAGCCTCCCGATATGCACGTGCACTTGAGCATGTAAACATAAGTAATATAAACAATCCCGCCGGAAAGGAGAGAGCGCTTCACGTGACCGCCCTCTCGTCGAAGAGTGTCATCGCGTTGAGTATGAATAAATAAATAAAGAGAGCGATCACTCACGTATGTCGTCCCGTAGTATGCCATCATTATCCGTGGGGTCCGGCCGTGGTGTGATCGCGCCGTCAGAGTGAATCTCCTCTTCGCACCATCACACTTCTTTCTCTCTCTCGGTGCTGGCAAGTGTCCCGCGAGACGTCTCTTGTGTGGGCTTGTTTCGCGAACGAAGGGGGACTGGCATACACCACCGACTGACTGTGGGCGTAGTGGGAGCGCTTCTTCGGACGCTCTAATTTTAGTAGAGTGAGGGACTCCTCTCTCTCTCTCTCGTTGTGTTATCGTCATTATGGGTCCCCTTTTCCTTTTACTTTTTGCTGTTTTTGCTTCGCTTCGACTTCACTTCCTTCTCGCGCGAGAGATCCGTAATGAGCGGATCCGGTGTCGCCGACGAAACAATCGCGCGCTGTTTTTGTTGCCAGTTTAATAGCCGCGATGGACAACCTTCCCCTTCCAATGTTTTACCAAACACGCGTATTTGTACACATTGCAAAACTTATACATTGTTCGTTTATTGCCTGACGGGCAATCGGGATCTTTAATACCCAGTGACATAGCGAAGATGAACAAGGAAGATCTGTCCCAGGACGCTGCTTTGAGGGGAACAAATTGATGTTAATATAGTTTTCAATGAAATGGTTTTCATTCTTAAATGCACTATAAAAGCAAATAGTGCGAGCACTCTCATTCTTAGTCCATCAATATGAGGACTTGTTTCTTATTTCGAAGCACGAAGTTTCGATGTAATGCAACGCGTCTGAAGCCTGATATAGATGCACATAATAGTCTATGGACTTTGCTTTTGTCCGATTTTGAAAAATGGAACTATCCTCGTTGCTGAAAAAAATATTAAGAAGAAAGTGTTTCTGCCAAAGAATTTTTTTTAATCATTACATTTTAATTTCATCACAGCACATGCGTGACCAGCGGCCATATTCCACATCACGAAGTGGTATTGGGCCAAGTAGCATGGGAGTGTCTTCACCCCCAGGACCGTCAATAGCACCTGTTCCTCCTATGGCACATGGACCTGGTATGGGTAGCCAAATGGGGCCAGGATCAGCAATGCACCCACCCCCCACAATTCAGAGGAATGATGCCTTCATTTATGTTTCGTCGCAATTCTTATCCATCGGGCTATCCTTCAAACTATTCAAATGCTCCTCCTCCACTTCCACAGTATCCATATTCAGAAAATCAGGCGACCTCAACTTGTTCGACCTCTAGCGGAGAAAGAAGCTTATCAACGTCCTGCAGCCATTATCACAGAAAAAGCTCTAAAGGGCTTTGATGAAATTCTTCAGAATGATACTCAGGACACATGGGTAACAAGCCATGGGGAAATAGATTATAATGCAAAACTAGTCTTTAGTGACGATAAAGAATCACCTATCAGTCAAAAAAAGATAAGAGAGATGGAGATGAAAAATCAAATAAAAATCATACTACTACTAAATGTGATAACGAAAGAGATCGTAAACTAGAACGGGAACGCAGTAATCCTGGTCACGGCCCCATGTGTCGTGTAGCTCTCATTTATATATAGGTATTAACCAATGATCAAATGTATAGTAATATTTATTTTGGTTAGTCACAAAAACTAAGAATTATTTTGATTGCATTGTAAAATATTTAAGTACTAAATTCAACCACAGGTTCTGAGAGATTACAGATTTAAAATAAGAAAATAAACTAAAAAAAAAACGCTAAATTAAAAGTAACTGAAATCAGATTAAAATTAAAAAAGGCAAATTTATTATAATGATATATATATATATATATATATATATATATATATATATATATATAGATTTATATACAAACAATCTGATTTAATCTTCATAAAATTTATTTTATCAACATATTTAATTTAGGTGCCACACTAATTTAGGTCTGACAATAATTTTCCATCAATTAGGTAAATATATGTATTTAAGAGAGAGGACCTAATCTCAATTTCAAATATATGTAAAAAAGAGTACCTTTGTGGTTAAGTATGGTGTACCGGGAACACTGCTGGTTGAAAACTATCAGGACGGGTATGTGTGGTAGCAAATTTCAATCTGCCGTCGGTCTGGTCAGGGGCTTCCTTCTGAGTATTTGAGGTGCGGCCGTAATGTTTGACACAGGAGCACTGCTGGTAACCTCGAGATGTTCCAAACATTTCCGGAGTCTCTGTCGAACTCAAGGCTATTTTCCTTGGACTCCCGAAGTCTCACTGTCAGAATCGTCTCCTCCGACTTCTGAGCTCTCTGCTCTCCTTGATTCGACTCCACTCTGGGACACCCCTCTCTTTCTAGACTTTTCTAATTTTTTTATATTAATTTCTTCTTTGTCCCCTCTTACTTCTTTTCGTCCAATCGGGTGAGTTATAAAAATCTAATTGGTCTCTTTAACCCCGACTTGAAACCGCCAGCGTGGAAAAACCTTATCCCTTCAAATTGGGCACAGTCCTTTAGGGACTCATAAATAACTCCACAAAGGTACATTCTTATTTAGTGTCATGTACGGAGACTCGATTCTAATCTGGGACTGGGATCAGAACCCCGCACAAGACGGAAAACCGTTGAAATAATTTTTATTGTTCTCTCCCCTTTACAAAAGATGTGATGAGGTCAGATTTAGATTCCAAGCATTTTACTTCTCGTATTAATTAATCCATTATATTACTGATATAAATCGCCTCATCGCACTGACCATCAACATGAACGGTCATCATTACATTACTCTTATAGTCCATGAACGTGAATGTACCAAAAAAGGTCGCTACTTGAGCTTTTTCTAAAAATATGCAGTATTACAGAATTTTCGTGTCAAAAAATGTTTGCACAGTAATAGCCAACAAGCACTAATCTAATGGCGTGGAATAAGTTGTGCAGAGAGGTCTATCTTTCCACTGCTGCCACTCTCATAAATTCACTTAATGGTATATTCTATATGTTATATTCTATCTGTTTTACGGAGGGGGCGCCAAAAAGGTGTTGATACCTCGCAAAGGGAGGCCTACCCTGATGGCTGTAAGACATTTCTGATGCCTTGCTCAAAATTCGGAAGGGGGAATTTCTGCTCTCGATTCTGTACCTTTCTCCTACCTGCCGACTTCCATATATATTTAGTTGGCGTGCGGAAGTTTGTGCTCTATATGAAACAAAACCTATATGAAGAAAAAAATCGCTCTCTTGGATTGGACTTTTCTAAATGAACTCGGCAATCCCCACAGCAGCTATCTTGCTTTTATCGGTATACTGAAATTTTGAAGGATATTAGAAATTTATAAGTATATCCTTCAGTTCTGAAGAATCATGAATATCTCTACAGTTCACCAGTCTCTTAAAGTTGTGGAATTACAGTTAGCTGCCATCATAGGAAAAATAATGTTTTCTGTCTGTAATACCTTTCAAAATTTCACTGTAACTGTAGAAACAAGCCTGTAACTCACTTTGTTTCCATAACAACAAATCCTAGTCGGAAACAGTCCCTCTCGAGTCGACAAATACGTAAGAAGCTGTACTGTGTGTCTGAACCAACGCTGCATTCCTAATGGTGTGATCTCCATAAATTTGAAGTTTTTAAAAGGGAGTAATTTGGGGGAAATAAAATCCCATGACAACCACTTATTCACCAAACGAGAAGAGTTTCTGTCCTGTCAATACTTCAAGTAAATAAGATAGGAGTCGGTGGATCTCTAAACACTTTGCCAAGTCGTATCTCAAAACGCAAAGCCAAAATTAGATTCGAGCGCCTACCACCGAGATAGTTTGATAGTCGATACAACAATGTTTAACTAATAATGATACAGCAGTTGAGGTATATTTGCGATACAACAAATCCGTGTCATATTTATAGGCATTACTTGCATAATCAGCACTGACTTAAACATAGATATTGGTCATTTCAAAGTGTTAAAGCCTTTTTCTCTCAGGACAAGTTTTAATATTACTTGTTTCATAATATTATAATTATAGGTTAGATGGCAGTTAGTAGCAATGTGAATAATGGAAAAATTGTTAAAAATAAAGTCTTCTTGGGAATTTTTTTATTATTGTGGTAATTCGTACTATGTTTCAACTCAAAAATTTCTACTATATCTTATAAAGTTTATTCCGAGTAACGTGCTCTTAAAGATTAGTGGACATGAAAATATTTTTTAAGTTCAATCCAAATAATAAACACATTATTATGTGTTTAAAATTGTTAAAGATTCTATATTTCTTTATATTTTCATCTGCAAATTTTGCTAAAAATAGTGTTTTACTGTGCTTCATATAAAAATAGTCTTAATATTTCTTTACATTTTCATCTGGAAAAAATTGTATATAATGTTAGATTTCTTGAAATTTGAGTTTATAAGAAGTATTATAATTTCAGCCTTTATTTGGCAATCAGCAAAAATCCCCAAAGTGGGATAGTAACCACGAAAAAATATATTTTAAAAAAACTTTAGGGACTGTTGTACTAGGTGTATCTATTCCAAGAAATTAACTGGTGATAAATTAGGAGAATTTGATGGGTGATTTACCACTGTAATTAAAAGCTTAGCAAGATATTCATTACACTGTTGTATGAGAACTTGTCCGATTTACAGACAATGTTGTATACATTATCATATACGATTAACGGGTAATAAATTAGGAGAATTTGATGGATGATTTACCACAGTAATTGGAAGCTTAGCAAGATATTCATTTACAGACACTGCTGTATGGGGACTTCTTCGATTTACAGACAATGGTGTATAATGGTACAATGTTATCATATAGGAAGAAAATTGCAAAAGATAGTTTTATTTTCTAACGCGGCTGCTGCTTAATCAAAAAAGCACCTTCGCATAAAAATACATACTTTTACAGATTTTCACGAACAAATTTGTCATGAATATGTCTATTATAATTAAAACATGCAGTAGTTGAGCTACCCCAGGTAGCACAAATATGTCTGTCAATGTAGCACAAATTTTGGCCAATATTTTGAAAGTCGCTGAATGCCGGACATCAAATTTTCGACATCAGCCGATATTGACCAACATAGTGTAAAATTAAAATATGAAATTTCTTAAAAGAAAACATTTAAAAGAATTGTGTGTATTGGTTAGAAGAGAAATATTATTCTAAAATAAATTAAATTTCATAATTTTGCATTTTTTTAAGAAACCTATTTATTTTAATGTTTCTTTTCTTAATGTTGCTAGCAATATCATAAAAATGATATAATTTTAATAATATTAAGCGATATCTATCGATATTCGTAAAAATAAATATCATTTTTTGACATCCAATTATATTTCGAGATATTCAGAGCAACGCACATTATCTGAATGTGAACGGAAGTGAATCGATTCTGCCCTTTCTAAACTCCGTGCGGGGCATCAGAAAGAGTACTACGACTGTTGTTGTTGCCAACTCCACATGAACGAGCCAAGCACGTGGGCTAGAGGCTTCACGAATTACAGCGAAGGGGTGGCCTTTAGTTTGACGAACACAGTAGAATGAAAGAACGTCTTGGCTCAAGTCGGTTCTCGTAATTTAGAAGCAGGGATCAAGAAGAAGTCACCCAGGCTTGGCCTGCCACCCTGACAGGTATCGTTCGAGAACTTACAGGACATTGTGACTACAAACATACTTGTAATTATAAAGATTCTTCGGAAAGCTATGTGTGACAAGAAAAATAGAACTGGGCTACCGTAGTTTTTTGTTCTGAAAAAAAAAAAAATACCATGTAATACAAATCTTAAACGTAAAACTTCTAAACAAATAGAGCCTTATACTCTAAAAATAAATAAAACCTTACTTCAATAAGTGAATGAATTAGACCGCATAGCAAAACTAACACGTGGAAATAATTAATAAAATTAGAAATATTAGCAAATTATATTCAGGGATATCAGGGGTAAAATGATATATGGGGGGGACATTTTCTGATAGCTGATATTATAATTTTGATGCTGATATCTTTGTGTATTCAGAGAATTAATTAAAGAAGTACGGTTTTGTTTTGATAATGATGGTAACAAAGTTTTTGCAGAAAAAGTGATAATCTTGAAAAATTCTCTGAAACTGAAGGAAGACGTTGGTAATGGCGATTTCTTCATCATTGTCAAAATAAAAATTTAAAATTAGATCAAAAGAAAAATATTCGACATCGAACTGAATAAACAAGGTTTTTTGTCTGGAGAATGTAATTAATTGCATGATTATTATATTGAATTATTTTATTCACTAAAAATGCAGCTATGGTTTGAAAAATTTGCTGTTCTGACTTGAAATATCTCATAAAATTTTAAAACATTCATATCTCGAAAACCTGTCTATCTCAGATTTCTCTCCCTGCTGACAAAATTCCAGATAAACAGGTTTAACTGTACACGAACCAACTATCATGTAGATTTAACAATAACTATAAAAAACGAAATGTTACCCTGTTTATATCCGACCTGTTTATGACGATGGCCGGATCGTAGGGCGCTGCCTTTGGAAAAGTAATCGCATGGTTCAAATCCCGCTGCCGGCATTAATGTTCATAGCCATTCGGGATCGGTTTTAAGTAGTTAATCAAGGCACCATCGTACGGCCATGGTTTTAACTTAAAACCACACCGCAAGGGTCAAAGTACCCCTTCACTAATGCCCATAACAACTGCCATGTACAGATATTGCTTTCCTCGCAAACACCCGCACTCATGTCAGAAAGTTTCATGTAGTACACCGGGTCAACCGGACTTTTAACCTGGGCAGGACTCCTGCGGAGTTTCCCCCGCACTTTCGTAAGCTGCATTAGTTGTACTTAGTCTAGATTTTCTACAATTTTTTTTTTATTTTAAATCTTATGGGCTTGTTTGCCTGACTTAATGCTGACTTGGCCCCTGCGTAACGCATTGTTACCGGACGGTCAGACCGAACCAGCAATTCAACACCCTACACCCGACTTCGGGTGGGTGGCTGGTTACAGGTAGTACACGGCTTTAAGCAGTAAAACTATCCATCGTGTAGAAAAAAAATTCACTGTAGCGCTCCAAACTAATGAATTGATGAAAGGTATAAACTGTTTTTTTTTTCTTTTTAAACTTTACAACTATAAATTCTTTTTCGAAGTGTTTCATTACTTGTGGAATATTTAGTTAGTAATATCTAGTTTATATATTATAAATACTATTTTAGTTAGTAATAGTTTGTTTTTCTAATTGGTTGTATGGCTTCGGTCGGGAGAGCATAGGAATTCCCTTTTCTAAATGTACCTTTTTCTACTATAATATTTGGTTTTGTTATTTGCTTTAAAATTTTCCTGGTTAAAAGTTTCCTGGCAAAATTTAGAAAAAAAATATTTTGTAGCATGGCCCAATCCGTAGTTTAACTGGATAATGATTGAAATATTTCTTCACCATCTATGGCACACTGGGCAGTTACAAACATCTTGACTGAGGGTGTAGGTGTTTACGCTCCAAACCAAACCAAACATATTCCTGGCGAAACAGATATCTTCTTTGTCCGCCCTCAATTGAATCCTGAAATTCAGAAACGAAAATGCCCCATCAAAACGCAGTGCCATTGTGTAATCGCATTAGCATGCAGAAAAACATATGACACCGCGAAACAAAAATGACAAGTTCTGTGATGAAACGCACATCTGTGTCTTGAATAACATTCGTCCTTCCCTGTTTCCGGTTAATTAAAGCCCGAAAATCTGAAATATAAGTTAGCGGAAAATATGTAGAAAGTTACGATTGTCGCAGTTATCGCAACCCATCATTGGATACTTTCGAATCCCAGGGCAAAATAAGGTCGTAGAGGTGAGTTTCAACAAAAAGACTAGAGTCGGATTAACACTAGAAAGCCCGTATACTGTTTTATAAAATCCTGTAATCTTCCCCTCCTCACTCTCTTCCTCTGTCTGTATGTCTGTATGTCTGTATATATGTATATATGCATATATATATATATATATATATATATATATATATATATATATGTGTGGGATTTTAGTGCAGCGCATTCTCACAAGGTCGCGCCCTCATCACTGAGTGGGGTAAGTAAAGAACGACAGTGGGACATTCGAGTTGTAGTCGAGGAGAGGAAGTGACCAGGTCGAGTGAAGGACCCGTGGCATTTGAGCTCGATCAATTTATTAAACACCGAGTAGGGTGTATTTTCTATATTAAACACCGAGTAGGGTGTCTTGCCTGTGTTAAGCTTCGAGTAGGAAGTCTTATATATGCCGCGTCATCACTGTGATCTAACTATTTATCTTTGTGTTTAATTGTTTTCTGTGTTGTTACGTCATTAAATGTTTGTTATTGTTAAAATAGTTTGTCATCAAATTTGTCTAACGACACCCCTAGACACCGAACCCTACATATATATACATACTATACTACAATATATATACATATATATATATATATATATATATATATATATGTCAGGTATAAAAAAAGGGGTAGTTGGAAATTATGTAAGTTAAAAACGATTCTAAAAAGAGAACTCTTTTATAATATAACTCTTTTATAAAATAAATGAAAAAGACCCACACTCGCGTAAGCTTTCAGGATAGGAAGTCAGGCGGAAGCATTTCTCAGCTATTTGATGAGCTTGCAAACAGATAAGTTTGAATTGGCGCTTGGACATGGAGCGGTCAACATCTTCACGCATAGCTCCGGGTCGATTAATGAAAATGGTGCATGTTGCTTTCCTTAAGAACGATGAGTTAATATCAAGAAGACTGTTGTCCATTCGCCTTAACTCTGCACCACGATTTGTCATTATATATATATATATATATATATATATATATATATATATATATATATATATATATATATATATATATATATATATATATATATATATATATATACACATGCATATATACGTATGTATGTTTATAATGTTTATATCAATGGCATACCCAAAAATTATTTTTTTGGGGGGGAGGTGCATATTGTCATTGCCAACAAAGACACCCATATGGAAAGTGCAGAAGGGGGCTTGAGCTCCCCCCATTATGTAAAGTCAAATCTTTAACAATTTATATCAGAGGTGGGCAAAAGCCGGCCCGCTGGCCGGATCCGGCCCTCTTGCTTACTTTATCCGGCCCGTTGAAAAATCCTGCATGCAATTTTTTTAATCTCTTATATGCGATTTTGTTGAAATCAACAGTATTTGATTAAATAATTTACTAAAAGAAAATTTTCACTCAAACGAGTTGAGTGTTTTCTACGGTGCTTTGAATACAGAACATTTCAAACATTTTTTGAACTATGTTCAAAAATACCTAGTTTTATTTGGTTCAACATATATTTGTGAAAGAACTTTTTCGTTAATGATTTACACGAAAAATAAATATCGATCACAAATTACTGACGAAAATCTACACTCGGTATTAAGGATTGCTACAAGTGATTTGGATCCAAATTTTGAAGAAATAATATCGAATGAACATTCCAGATTTCAAGTTTCGCATTAACTATTCTATTTTAACTTTTGATGTTTGTCTTTTCTTTTTATAATTCTATTTACTATTATATTTATAAAATGTAATATAAATATAAAAATGTAATAACTATGATCAAAATAAAATAACGTGTATCGATAACATACATAAATATCAAAATAAAAATTTAACTTAACAGAATAATTTATTTAATGACGCAATTTAAATAAGAAGTCTACAACAGTGACAACTTTTATACCCGAACAAATATGCAAGAATAACAAATTTAATATCAAAAAAAAGATCTATAATGTTCTGTCAGAAAAACAAATAAATAACATTTTAAATTAAATGTACTTTGGATAAACCGCCATGCACTCGAAAAAATTTCATGGCGTCTCGTGCTTCTGCCACTAGCTCGTTGACTAATCTTCATGCGCAATATATAAATATCAAAATAACATCTTTCATTAACTTATTTATTTAATGACCATTAATTTAATATAATGGATTATATTTCTTTAAAAATTAAGTGACATATTTTACTGGACATATTGTTCGCATATACCTAAGAAAGACAATTTATTACTATCTTTTATTAACTGACAAATTTTGCCCAAATCTTTAAAATGATACTTATAGTGTTTTTGTCAAAAAAAATTTCATGGGCAGGGTTAAAACTGCACCCAAAACATTCGCGTGTGCACAGCGTACGCAGTATAGTCCTCCGGGCCGGGAGACATTTTGAAAATTTCATTTTGGCCCGCGCTTAAAAGTATTTGCCCATCCCTGCTTTATATCCTGAATTAATTTACCATCAACTTTCTTACTGCATTTTTGCATCATTATATGAGTTTTAATGGAGAATAATCATAGAAAAAAGAAAATTAATGTTTACTGTATATTAGTAGTACTATATTTTGCAGCTGGTACTTTCTAGTACCAACATATATTTTTGACTCTATGAGAGAAAATAAAACATTAAATTATGAATAAAACAAATGAAGTGCTTACCTGCGAAGTATAGAAGTCTCTAAAAAATAATAGAACCGAATAACTGGTAATAAACCACTAAATTTACTCAGTTGAACAACATGTGTATCAACTCTACCACAAAATGACCCTCGACTGCAGCACGCCAATTATAAAATCCCTACTTTAATTAAAAAGGATTCCTGATTGGTGCTGTCATTTCTTTTCTGCTGTAGGAATGGCATTGTTCATGTCCTTGTGAGTACAGTCAGGAAAAACGGGTTTATTAGGAATATATAGGTGTTTGATTGAAGTGGTACTAATAAGTACCGTCAAGATAAAAAGGGTTAAACTAAATTTAACACTCAAATATGCAAATACAACACATGCATACACACATTTTTATCTCAGACCTCCTCCCTCCTAAATTCTCTGTCAGCTGTGCCTATATTATTGAGAATAATATCTATAGCTATAAATTACATCCCAAATTCTCTATCTTTTCTGCTGAAGCATTTGCCATATTGAAGGCTTTAGAGAAAATGATGCACCACAATAGTAAAAATTTCATTATTTACACTGATTCTCAAAGCGTTTTACACTCTTTGCTCTCTTCTGATACTCAGAACCCTCTCGTTTTGAAAATAATTTCTGCAATAATTGACCTTACATCCATGGGAATCTCGTTAATTTTTAGCTGGATTCCCGCTCACGTCGGCATCAAAGGCAACGAACTTGTAGATAAAGCTGCAAAATCTGCTACTAATTACATTAATACTGGTATTCCTTATTCAGACTTAAAAAATTACATCAAAGAATTAATACAAGCTAAATGGCAGGACTGTTGGAATAACGTGTCGTCAAATAAATTGCGAGAAGTAAAATTAAAAATTACCAAGTGGCCCCAACTCCCTTCTAGGAGACATGACGTAATACTCACTCGTCTACGAGTGGGTCATTGCAGACTCACCCATGCCCATCTCTTGCTTTGTGAAGATCCTCCACAATGTGCTTATTGTAAAACACCTTACACAGTAGCACACATTTTGTCATCGTATTATTGTCTCAAATCAATGTATATAAAATTCTTTAAAAAATTATCGCCGAATCTTGACACAATCATCGGTGAAACGCCACATCCAGGCTTGTTTCCCTTTCTTCGCTGTACGGGTTTTTATTATGAAATCTGAATTCTGTGATTTTTTTGTATGTTAATCTTTATTTCAATTTTTAATTTAGCAATTTTTTGATTTTCAATTTCTCCATTTTTAATTTTGTTTTTTAATTTTCTTGTTATGTATTAATCTATCTTGTATATATTTGCAATTTATTATCTCCGTTTGTTTGATTTTTATGTGCTTTTAACGTTTTAACTTTTAGTTTCGTCTATTTCATTCTCAAAATTCCTTTCTCCTGTGTTAATTTTCTTTTTTATCTATTACTTTGTTTTTTTATTTTCGTCTTGTTTGGCGCAGTTTGTCCTTTCAGGAATTAGCGCCACTAAATTCTAACCAACCAACCAACCAACCAACCTAAATTCTCTCATATAGATGCCTATAATTGCCATGGAAAAATAGACTTCTTTAATTTAGTATTATTATGTAAAAAATTAAAGAATACATTATATCAATCAAAACTATTCAAGAATTGATATAATTTTTACCAAGTTATACAAAATTAGAAATATATGGCCATTTAAGAAAAATAATAGAGATAGCATCTAAACAAAATTTTTTACTTACCAGAATTGATAGACAGCCTGTATCGTTGAAAATTGATAAAATGCCATTTAATGATCGAAAAAAGCAGTTGCAATTTTAAAAAAAAAATGTTAAAAATATTCGATTGCAATGCAATGAAAAAATCTATTCATATTAGTTTTTATAAATTTATATTTATTTTCCGCTTTTGTGCTTGTAAAATATTTAAAACTTCATCTTCAGTTACAGGAATATTTTTATAGATATACAGCAAGCAGAGTCCATTTAAACGCATTTCTGATGTACTGTTTCTCAAATAATTTTTTTCATATTTCATAGTTGAAAACGATCTTTCAGCTGTGCATGTTGTAACTGGCAACTTTTTTTTATTTAAAATTTCTTTTCACTCTCCTTCTTTTCTCACTTTCGAAAAAAAAAATCTTGGGATATATGCACCCGTCTTTTTGCACCCCCTGGGTACGCCTCTGGTATATATGTATGCATGTATATATATATATATGTATATATATATATATATATATATATATATATATATATATATATATATATATATATATATATATATATATATATATATACCGAAGAGCCTGTACATTATACTGTGCTCGCTCGGGAACAAAACAACTACACGATATAGCGGCTATGGATTGCCTATCTAAACATAACTCTATTAGCGACATAATGGAAAAAAATAACTGATTTATATGACTTCGATAAAATTCATATCGTTATGGTTCGTCAGAGTAGTATGCCATCCACGACACACTGATTCCAGAGGAGAGCGAGAATTCCTACACATTATTCGCCATGAGCGAAAAGCTATAACAGCCGAAATCACCAACAGCTACAACAGTGGGCACACAGACAGTGTTTCTCAACACACTGTGCTGCATATATTGCTGCTTATATGCTACGTAGCTGGAGGTCGAAGCATGGCCGATACCGAAGGCCAGCACCCTAACCAATCGGCCATCATTCGGCAACATCGGAATTGGACATTGGAAGAATGGAAGAAAGTAACATGGTCCGACGAATCACGTTTTCCTGTTTATCACATCGACAATCGTGTGCAAATAAGGTAATTTCAAATGAAACCCTAGCTCCCAGATTCACAGTTGGACGAAGACAAGCCGATGGCGGGGGTATTATTAAGTGGGCAGTGTTTTCATGGAGCGCATTAGGATTGATAATTCCCTAGAGCAATCCATAACAACTGTGCACTACGGGATTATCGTTGCACACCTGGTGCTATTCATGACAACAGTATTTCCGGCGGGGGATGGTGTTTACCAACAGGACAATGCACTATGTAATAAGAGTCGAATCGTCAAGGAAAGGTTCGAGAAACATTCCAGTGACTTTCAAGTAATGTCTTGGCGTCCATATTCACCAGATATTAATCCAATAGAGCATTTGTGGTCCTACCTGGAAAATCAAATCCGCGTCCAGAGTTGTATAGAGTTCAATTTAACGACCAGCGTCGTATGAAACTTATGAATACAGCTCCAGAATACCATATCGAGAGAAAACCTTGCGAGGTCGTGCAAGAGCCACGACGGCCAGATAAGATCGTCATTTGTCCATTACAACAAGGTATAACAGGGGTGCTCCAGCTTCTCAGCTCTTTCGTGATTTTTAAACATCCATAAAAACTGTTCCAGAAGACTTCATGCGAAAGAAGACGTCCTATTTTGCAAAAAGCTCAAGTCGTCAGTCCGTTTAGCATGATGCATAGAGATTGGAGTATGGATCGATGAGACCCGGTTTAGCTTAACTACCAATGCTCACCGCACGTTCATGTAGAGAGAACCAGGAACCCATCCCTCCCCTACAATGTAAGCGAAATCGACCATTGTGGCGTCGGGGATTAATGGTCTGGTTGGCATCATGTTGAATAGTCGTACACCCCGCCATGTCTTTGATGAATACACTGTGACTGCTGTGAGATTTTGGAGCCCTACTTTTGCCTTTTTAGGAGTATAGTTGTTTTCTCTTCTTCGGGGGGAGGGGGGACGAACGGTGGCTGAAAGGATAGAGCGCTGCACTTCGGTACCTACGTTCACGTATTCCAATTTCACTGCTGGCATGGATGTTCGTAGCCGTTTGGAATCGGTTTTAAACACTAGGTCCCGGTCTCCTTAACCATCATGTAGCAAAAGGGTAGACTAGTACTCCAAATGAACCGAAACGAACCTTTTGGAGATTTGGTTTGGAGTGCTACGGCCTACTTTTTGCAACACGAGGGCTAATGAGACCGGAACCTACTGCTTAAAGTCGATTTCGAACGGCTACGAACATCCCTGTCACAGTGGGATTCGAACCCATGAACTCCGGTACCGAAGGTCAGCACCCTAACCAATCGGCCATCGCTCGGCAACCTTTTGGAGGAGATAGATTAATTACATTAATTCAAGGATATAATCTGGTTGCAATATTCCTTTTATAGCAAAAGGAGGTGATTAGTTAAGAGCTTATTTTACTGGAAAATACAGTGTATATGCCTTTAACTAAGGATGCAATTTCCCCCCTTTCGCCGTAAAAAGATGTTGTCAATTCAAAGTATTATTCAATTTGGGTTTGATTGACTTATTCTGATATATCGTTCTTAACCTACCCATCGTTAATACAAACGTTGAGGATAAAACGTTCGTCTTTAATATTACCTTTAGTTGAAGAAACTGAATCACGCTGATTCAAAAGAAATAAATATAAAAACACCTTAATATCGAATTATTACGTTTTACAAAAGAAAACAAAAGGTCAAGCGTTCTCATCACTGCGTTCTGCTATACCCTTGACATGTCATCATTGTCTTAAGAGGTATTGTTATTGGCTGTCTTTTTATGCAAGAATCAAGAAAAAAAATATCTGATGGGAAAAAAATATGTATGCTAATTAGACATTTCCAGGATTATAATAAAGATGAAAATACAAATACAGGCCTCATTTCTACGCTTCCTTTTGAATTGTGCATATATACATTATTAATCAATATCAATAATTTTATAAAAAAAACCTTTTTTATCTACAGAGTGATTGTAACTCTAATTAAAAAAAAAAACCCGAAATTTATATCATTCGTAATCAAAAACCCTGAACTTAAAACAGTTAATTACATATAACAAATAATTTCATGTTGCTAATATTAGATTTAATATATTGCTAGTAAATTTCAAGCAGTGTTTGATTTGGAACGTTACGGTCTACTGTTTTGCAC
The DNA here is from genome assembly GCA_032207245.1 of Pardosa pseudoannulata. NCBI lineage: Eukaryota > Metazoa > Arthropoda > Arachnida > Araneae > Lycosidae > Pardosa > Pardosa pseudoannulata. Next base: position 125,164,265 of record CM063504.1, read on the forward strand.
ACGAGAGCTAATGAGACCGGGACCTACAGCTTAAAGCCGATTCTGAACGGTTACGAATAACCATGCCATAGTGGGATCAAGCAGTGATTTTAATTGTTAGTAAATTAAAGCAACGATTATTTTAACAATTAAAATGAAAAACTCTGCAAACTTCTTTTGGAGAATCCTAAAAGTTATCTTAAACTCTTTCGAATCTTAAATGAATCTTAGATGTTAAACAAATGAACATTCTTAGAATTGGATTATTTAAATCTTGAATATCAAATACATTTCATTTACGATCAATCTGTTTTTGGTACAATAAGTGCAGGATTAAACTATAACCAGATACAGAAGTAAAATATTACCCCACACACACACACAAACACCCACAAGAGTCGCGTGAATGTGTCCGCGCAGCGCTACTGCTTATACGAATCAACACCCATTCGAAGGTCAAAGCATATAGTTCAGCAAATCACCTTTTCTCTTCTACTCCCCCCCACACACACAAGTAGACTGTGTAGCTCTGCAGCTGAAACATGAAACACAAGCGATAACAAAAGTTTGATGACAAGCCTTTTTAATTTGATTTTTTTTCTTTTTTGAATTTAAACTACCAGAGTGGAAATTTTCACCCCCCAAAGGCCCCTCCACATTATGGTCCACTGCAAGCCATTGCCACCGTCTGGAGGGGGTATGGCTTATCGTGGTCGATGGTGACAGACGATAAAATAGCCTTGGCGGACGATGGCTTCGGAGGCGGTTTTTCTCCAAAGATCAAAGCAGCCAGATGCGAAACAAAAGTGAGCAGTAGACCCTATGGACGAATCCACAAGCTCGGCTCATTTAGTGGCCCAACATGTGGATGTAACCCGTGAATCATCGTCCAAGGTCACCATTAGGAAGTGGTGAACAATTTGCCATAGTGTGGAGGCTACATAAGACATTATCCTAACCCGGAAGGATAACTGCAAAAACCCGGAATTCAGGGTACCTCCGGAGCACAATCACCACTGCATCTAGAATCGTCTCAGATAGCACAAAAATATCAGTCTACATCAGATGACCCCCTCCCCTAAGTGATGTTCTTGAACATTTTTTTTATGTTTAACAGTTTGTTAATATTACCACTTGGTAACTTAGCGAACTAATTCATTCATTTTTTGAAGCAAGTCTTCAAAAATCAACAGCAATCCAGCTTTTTTTCGTGAATGACGCGAAAGTTTAGTTATTCAGAAAAATCGCAGTAAAACGAAATCTACTTTGTTTTTATGAACGTAAGATTATTTAACAAAAAAAAAAAACCCAATATTTTTACGAAATCACAAAAGTAAACGATTTTTAAAAATTAAAGTCCGATAATATGTCAGCGCATATTTCTTCATCACTATCTTTGTCACAACGGCTCATTTTATCAATTTTGTATTCAACAATAAAAAACCAAGTTTCAAATTGACAAAACACGACTTGTACGTTCTGGAGCTAGGAATTCGATTACAGACGAAATAACGCAACAAAAGACCGAGTGACTCGACAATCATAACTTGTGGAAAGAAAAAATGCAAAGTGTTGCATAGCAACGCAAACAATGCGCATATGTCACACATACATATAATTATACGTATTTAGTAGATTTGTGGTGGTTAGCAGGTATCCACCACATTTCTACTAAATACGTATTTTTACGTGACCAGCGCTCCAGTGACAGACTGCAAAAAACGTAAAAATACGTTGCCCGCACGCGAACAGTTAATAGTGATCTGAGAGAGAAACTAAACTAATACAGACTCTACAAATCATAATTAGATCCAATTTTATTATGTATATATATATGAAATACAAAAACAATAAAATCAAACTTGACAACACAAACATTAAACTTTCTTCTTTATGTATCAAGTTCAAATTGACACGCATTTCCTATATATGTGAACAAAAACAAACATTAAATCAATTTCTTTAAACAATAGTTAGCTAATTATATCACCCTGAGAAACCACCAGGTACATGTACTTCATGAGGAACTAAAAAACAAAAATGAAGTTTCAAATACTCATTTTAAAGATGCAAAATGGAGCGTTGATTATCACTGAGAACAGTGCATCTTAGCATTTCTGGGGAAATAAACCAAAACAACAGTCAATACATAATAAGGTACATATACAATAAGTAACTAAGTTAAAACTTTTGTAATCATGAATTTGCTATAATAGGATGCAGTGTTCTCAGCACAAATTCAGTTCAGAAATAGTGGAAAAAGTGACCATTTTTCTGAAAAAAGTGGGTTTTAAGTGACCTATACTTTTTAAAATGTGGTCAAACAGTACTTATTTGTGTATGACAAAGTTTTTTTAGGTGCATAATTTAAGTACACTAATTATGTTAATAAAATTAATTGATTTGAAGTGGAGAACTATCCACTGATTAATGTTTTAACCTATCATCAAAAAATAATATATATATCAGCAAAATTATTTTCATGGAAACCAGCATTATTCAATATTAAGACACTTCAAATACCACAGACATTGAATTTAAGTATTGAGATCTTCATTTAAAGCTTTTTCAAATTATTCTTTTTGGAATTTTTTTTTCAACTGAACTGTTCTTATAATTCTTTAATCTGTCATATAAAATATGAACTCTTTCTGGAATATGATTTTATATTTCAGAAAAAGCTAAGCCCTTTGCAAAATATTTTCTTAAGTTTCATTGTTTTCTCCAATAATAATAAGTTTTCATTTTGTAGCAATTCATCCCCTATATAATAATAGCCTAAGTTATCTGTACGTCTGTCCTGAATTTCATTAAGCAGTTGGACCTGGAATGGATAGAGGCATCCATAGTTAGCAAAAATAAAAGCGAGTAATGTTTATCTTCTCCTAAACTATAGATCCGATTCTAAAATAAATTGGTATAAATATGCTTCATATCACAGCGAAAAATAAATTCTTTAAACGTTCGAAATACACCCCTTCCCCTCTTTTTGAGCTTTAAATGCCCTTATTTCAACTCCTATTTTCCCCAGCTAAGAGCAGGCGATTAAATTTATCAATTTATCACATATTAAATAATTAAAAATAACAATTTTTCTAGCATTATGACGTCATTCCTTTAACCATCTCATTGAATCATTTCTTATTTTAAATTATTTAAATCATGCCTTATTTTCATACGTTTTATCATTGATCTTAGATATTACGTAAATTATTTTCTTTTATATTTGGCTTAAATAATAGATTAGGTACTTATGTGATAATTTTAAATTTAATCGTCGATTATTTTTTGTTGCAAGATAATTCTCAGCTAAAAAACAAACCATTTTTTTTTTTTACCTGCCTTATAAGGTACTTTACAATTTTGGAAAATTAAAAATTTTTCTGATCCCGTCATATGAAGGGCTATAGGCTAGTATTGAGATAATGTTGAGTAGGGCTGGCTGATATATCATAATACAACAATATATCAATATTTCTTTAAGGATGCAGTAATGGTATTGAAATTTCAATCCCTCTGATACACCATTTCAAACAGTATTTCATCCTTCTTACAAAATTTAAAAAAGAAATAATATAATTGAAACAAGTTCAAAAGTGACCATTTTGCAAAAAGCAAGATGTTATGTAACAAAAAATAAAAAAGGGACTTTTAAGTCAAAAAAGTGACAACCGAGAACTCTGCAGGATGACACAAATAGGGATTATTTGGAAAAGTAGAAACTTTGAATAAGATGCAAGTTCAATAGTTATTCTGAGCACTTATAATAAGGAACAAATGATTGCTTCCAACATTTAATTTCATATACAGATAAGCTTGAAATACTTTGTCTTACCAAGGCAGTTTAAGTAACAGTTAAAAATTTTTCATTTTAGAAATGCAGAAATAGGTTGACAGAAACATTTTTGTTCAAATGTATTTTAGGATTTTATCGCATCTATTTGTAAACCTACAGACTTTTACATAATCAACACTCCATTATGGGGAAATTAAAAAAAAAAAAAAAAATCAGATCACTGAAAACATTTGGCACGTGACTCTAGAAATTTTTCGTGCCTCTAAAAGGAAGACTTTGTTCACAAGTTGAGTGATGAAAGACAAATCTCATGGAGATTTAGGCTTTTGATGATAAAATAAACACATTGATTCATACTGTAAAATTTTGATTTTTGGAACATCCAAAGTAAAAAATAAATGAATAAGAAATAAAATAAAAATATGCTTTATTTTTTTTTTCTTTTTGAAAAATATTTTGGTTTTTAACTATTTCAAAGAAGTCAAAGATGAACAGTACAGGTAGATCATCAAGCATATGACTTTTTTTATGTTGTGATTTTTTAAATAAATTTTAGTCAATTGCTTCAAATAAATTATTTATATATACAACTAATGTCATTCTATAATCAGGAAGCTTTTGAAAATATAATGGCAGAAATTTCTATTTTAATTCAATGCATTCTCCAAGTAAAATACAAAGTTAAAATAAGATTTTTTTTTTTTTTTTTTTTAATGATTAAAGTGAAATGTTTCAAAATACACCAGAGCACTCCAAAGATACTGAGTAAAGATTTAACTTGCTGTTGTCAATTTAATTAATCATAATACATTTTAATGAATACCTATAATTTAATGCTTATAATAAAACTGTTTCATTATTAGACTAAAGTACCTTACAAATATGTAAAAAGTATTTTGATTTCCTGAAATTTAGATATTACAATTGCATAGCAAAAATGATAGAGCAGAGGAGAATGCTTTTACATAAAATTTGGCTTTATCTACAAGTGTTTTAAAAATGCACAGCCTTTACTCTAGTAAACAATTTAATCCTTTCACGAAACTTCCCTATGTGTAAAGAAATGAAAATTGTAATACGAAAAATATTCAAAGGGACAAATTTACTTTTTAAAAAAATTAGGAGTGCCACTTAAAATATTCGTTCCTCCCAGATAAACTTTCTCATTTTTAGGACTTCATTTCAATATGTTGAGACTACCTGTGAATATATTTTTGACTTAGTTGAAATATAAATACAATTATGATGTGAATGATAAATAGCAAATAAAAACTAAATTGTAAACTTTTGTACTCTTTACAATCGAATTTTTATTAATAATAAAATAATGAACAAGTATCTCAGAAAATGAGATATAAAACAGTTAATAAAATTGCATTTGTAATATCATTTATGAGAAATTGTGTAGTTAAGGTTGCGAAGAACAAACAAGTGTATTACTGTATACATAATGCTCATGTAAAGTAACTAATTGTTTCACCCTCAGAGTATGTTATTGGCAGATTAAATAAATTTGCCTGGACCAACATACGATCCAAGGTTTTCATTCTGAAATAGTATTTCCTCCACCTGAAAGATTAATTTCATACCATTTTTATTCTTTAAAAAAAATGAGATAAATTACCTTCTGTATTATAAATCTTTTGCTTCAATTTCTGAGCAACCTTAAAGACACATTTCATTTAAAATTAATACTAAAGATATTACTTCAAAACATGCTTAAAAAATTAGTAAATGGACATTTTAGGTAAAAATCTATCTAAATATTCATTCCAACACACCAAACATAACAATGATATTTCGTTACAAACAATTTGCAAAAACAAAAAGTAAAAAAAAATATATCTCACAATTCAACAATAAATATGAATTATGAGATAAAGTCAATTATGACCAAGTGCTTATTTGAGATCAGAATTGTACTATAAAAAGAAATTTAACTACATATTAATTATAACAATTTTAAATTTTAAAAACATCCAGGTTTAAAAATGTGTGCTAACAATAAAAGAAAATATGACAGACAATATAAAAATATATCAGAAAAAATTTAACACAAAGCAAAAACAAAATAAAAACTAATAAAAAAAATTGTATGTGGGTATATAAAATAACCAATGACTGCTGTAAAAAATAGATAATAACTCCAAAAATAAACACTAGATACTAATAAAAGATAATACACACTAGATACATAGACTAGATAATAATACTGATATAATATATAATAAAATTCGAAGATAAAACAAAATAAAAACTAATAAAAAAATTGTATGTGTGTATATAAAGTAACCAATGACTGCTGTAAAAAATAGATAACTCCAAAAATAAACAAACACTAGATACTAATAAAAGGTAATACAGACTAGATACATAGACTAGATAATAATAATACTAATATAATATATAAAAAAATTCAAAGATAAAATAAAGACAAATAAATGCAGTTGGAGTTATCAAGGCATTCTTAACAGTGCAATTATTAATGCTAAAAAAGATTTTGGAAGATATGCTTTAATTAAACATATTTGAACAAGTAAATGGAAATTTTTAAAAATTATGCACTAAAACATATTTTAGTAAAAAAAAAAAACCCCTATTTTAACTTGCATCTCATTTAAACTAACAAAACAGCTTTCTAACTTGATCACGTTGAAGTAAATAAATGAAATATTGATGACAGTATTTGATCAACAACAGGTATAATAAAGAATTGATCTAAAACATGCACAAACACCTTTATCTCACTCAAATATTACATTTTGACTTTAAACTACTGAAAGAATATATAAACATTAACCATTCATCAACACTTCAGATAAAATATTAAACTTGTCAACTTTCAAGCTAACAAATTTAGGAGATATTAAAAGTTTTCTTTAAATAATCAGCACTGGGTAACATACAAATGCTCGAACAATGTCAAAACAGTAACTAAAAAATATGTATCTCAATGGGCATCATAAAAAGTGAGAAAATTAAATTTTAAAAAAGCTAAAGTGCATACTGCCAGTTAAATCATAGAGGATATAAAGACAATTATTATATAATTAAAACATTGTGAAGTAAATATCTTAAAGTAGCAGAGTACAAAATAAGTTTAAAAAAAAGTAAGCTTACTTCAATTTTAATGAACATGGTTTATAGAAATCTGTTATATTATTTCTTTGATTATAATAAATATGGTTATCTAAGCTTTTCTTTACCTACAGCAACAATAAGAACTTTCATTGTAGATTTTGATTTCATTCTTTCACAAATCACTAAACTTGAAATCATATATAAGTTACTGATACTAACATAAATAAATCTTCAAGATGATATAAAAGTGAGCTTTTAAATCACAAAGATAACTATGATTCAAAAATCTCTATGCAGCCTTACAGTAAAAAGACATCATTAACTAGTTCTTTACATTAAGCATGTTTATGGGGATCACTTGTATACCGACAGTTAGGCGGGAGTGCCAATTCCCCTAATTATCTGATCAGGAGGCCTCAAAAAAATGAGATTTTAAGTTTTATTAGTACTTATATTTGCATTTGAGCTAAATGACTAATTTTAAAGCATTAGATTGTCCCTTAGTTAAGTGTTGCTTTCTCCACTCCCCATTTTAGGCTTCTACCCTCCTTTATAGGTATATTGTTCAGAATTACCTAAATTTAAAAAATATTATAATACAGTATGAAGAAATACATCAGACGAAAAGATAATGATAATTATAATAATGTTATATTAAAATAAGAAGGTAGCATAAAAAAATAGCTCGTGGGTCAGATCCCAAGTGCTTTTAAAAGTATAAATTGTATGATGCTAATAAATTCTGAATATTTTCAAAACTGTAAATAATGTAAGCAGATTGAAACTTTAGTAGGTTAAGAGATTAAGATGGAAATCTACAGCCTTGAAGCTGCATGAGGCCTCCATAAAGGCATTGTATTAATTAACATTTAATTATATAACTTATGATAATTTAAGAATGAATAATATTGCATTGTTTCAATGTTAGTTTTTTATAATCTAACATTTTTCTAATGTATTCTTGTATAACACAATAAACTTATGTAAAAATAATTCTACTTTATAGTTCCTATTTGAAACAGTACTTTAAATATAACTGTTAATTACAATATAATAAAAGATAAATGTTACAGAATAAGATACTATCCATAGGTGAATACAAAAATATTTTGACTTACAATATTTTATATTAAATAATAGTCTTATTTTTTTTTCATTACTTCTATATAATATAAATTGATACAAAAGCATTAATTACGTCCCACGTTGTATTTATACGATTATCAACTTTTTCGGCCTTCTTTATCTTAATTTTAATATGGCTTCTAATAAAAAGGTTCCCTACTTCTGGTCTATATTGTTGAATTTTATTTATTGACAGATAAATTAAAAAATTTTTTTGATTAAAACAGGTGGATTTTTTTTTAATATTTGTCTGATAGGTGTAAGCTGGGTTATTTTATTTTTTTTAAATCACTTTCACTATTTAATTACATGCATGTAAATATATATTATATTTTGTGATGATCATTCCAATAAGGGAGGCTTCAAGCAGATTTTTGCCATAGGTCTTAATAGCTGTAGGTTAGCCATTGATGGGGATAAAATTAATAGAAAAATTCTAAGATATAGCAAAAAGGTTATACTTATGGAGAGAAAATTTAAAATCTTGCATATTTTCTACTGCATCCCCCAATACTGAATAACAAGGGAAAGGTAATGATAAACAAAAGAAAACAAAGTTATATTAGATACAGAAATACTAATAACAGGAGACTTCATTCTTTTTTTTAAGAAATAAAAAAAAAACTTATCAAGGAATTACAAATGATGCCCATTGTTTTCTATTACATATCAAACTGAAAACTTAAACTGATCACATCACAAAGGTATAGAAATGACTACCTTGTATACAGAAGTGGCAGTTGACACATAAAATAAACCAACAACAAACCACACTTCATACCACTTTTCTAAGGGAATGTTAAAGAGAAATCTTAATTTGTAAACACATACTGGAGAACAATAGCAAAGCTATATCACACATATGCACTTATGTACAATAAATGCAATAGATATTCTGCTCCAAAGCATAGTAATTTCACTCATGGTGAAAATGTTTTAAAGCTTAAGCACAAATATGTGCCCCAGCATCGGTATGTAATGACTACGTTGCAATGTATACAAGAGAAATAATAATACATAAAGTTCAAATTAATATCACTTCATTAAAAAAAACTTTATAGTCCTAAAACAAGATGCCAACAAAATATAACTGAAATTATGGCAACTAAACTGTTTTCGAAGGAAAAATAACTATGATAAAAATAAAATCAAAAACACTATACATCAATGTATCTGCATATTTTACCAGAACTATTCATAACGCACTTTCATATAATAATCTTTACAGTTTAGAAGTTACTTTTAACTACAAATATTTTTAATATTTTTACTATCTCTTAATGCAGCCCAAACATTAAATATTAAAAAAGTACTACAATAATGATTAAAAACATGCCAGCATGAAATTCATAGTAAAACAGGTACTTTTTGGTATAAAAATGTGAAGGAAAAAAATTGTTATTAAACTTTCATATATAATAAATTATATTTAATGTCATAGCACAATTACAATTCATTAAAACTGATTAACACATAATATTATGAAGAGTTTAATGATTCATTCTTATGTTCTTTCAACAGATGCATTCATTAATATGTGATCTATAAACATACACTAAATATTTAAGTATAGTTTTACTGTTTTGAATTTTTAAAAACTACCAAATTTAAGAAATGGAATACACTTAAAGGTCAAATCATTTCTCTTAATGTTACATAGAAACTAAAATTTTACTTTGCAAAAGAAAGAATAAAAAATGCAAAAGGCTTATGTATATGCTAAATAATAATCACCTATATTTTATTACATAAGAGAACGACATCTTTAATAAATATAATGCCATCTTACTAATTTTGTTACAAATACCACATATCACAGTTAATGTAACTTTCTTAAAAACAAAATTCTTGAACAAGATTTATATACCTCTTCATTTTCATCCTCAGGTAAAGCATTAAGGCTATCTCAGTATACATCTCACTATAAACTTAAATAACATTACCTGTTTTTATAAAAAAGATTAAAGAATTATTACTATTATTATAAACTCAGAGAATTCACAGAAATTGAAACAAATACCATATTCTCAAGTTTCTAAGAAAGTATTTCTTTTTTAAATCTCCAGACAAGAAATTAAATACTGGCAAAAAATAACTAATGAAAAAAACTTTAAGATTTAAATTTACAAATTTACATATAAAAAATTTTTTTTCCAAAACTTTAAGAAATAAAAAAAATTACATAAAATAACTTTAAATCATAAAAATAAAGTAAATAATTATTTTATTTAAAACCTAAGGATTTTTTTTAAATATAACTCAACTGCAATTAAATTGGCATAAATATAAAATAAAACAATTACTGATAAAATAGAAGAGATATTACAAAATATAGGTAGGAGATTATTAAAATATTACAACACATTCCTATGTGCATATTTGTAAATGTAACTAGTGTAATAATTTTATGCTTTTAGTAACACATGGCAACAAATTTCAGTCATTAAATTATTCTCAAAACAAGTGAAACTACACATTCACACATACATACACACAAACGCACAATGTTGCAACGTGCTCATTATCAAAATGCATAGCAATGACCAGCCTCATGAAAAAGTGCAGGCACATGAATAATGGAAGAAATTCAATGGCAGTGACGCAGGCTGAAAGATGATTTAGCTCTATTGGTCTGACTACAGTGCAGCTGCAATACAATGCTTTTAAAAATAGCAAAAATTTATAGAATTAGACATCAAACATGGCACAAAATGTTGACATACAACATTTGTTAAGAATTAGTTGTTTGAACTTTTGTGTAATACTAAACTGTTAGAGGAAGAATTGTGTAAGTATAAATCATAACCCAAGGAATACAATCTGCTATCAAAAAACTACTAATAAAAATCCAAACATATAATGTATTTAAAAATCTAAAATTCGATACTCCAAACAAAATTCCAAATGTTAACTAATTTAGTTACAGCTTCAAAAGTACTACAAGAGTTACAGAACTTTATGAATCTGATATATGTAAACTGTACAAATAACTTTTTCTTTAAAAAGAATTTAAACAAAATCACTGGAAGAAATGTTTCAAAAAATTATATTAAATAAAGTATTACAAATAATTAATCTTATTTAAGTGCATTCAAGTTATTATGAATATATTTATATTTATTAAGATGATATAAGAAAAATACAAAACTTTTCACACCATTGATTTTTTCAAAATAATTCACCACTGCAGTACAAAGTTAATTTAAAACTCAAAATTACATTACAAAATCTCACAAATTATTAGCAGATTATAAACCTCAAATTATGATCATTCTAACATCTATAATACTGATTCTAGCAAATATTACACATACCAGAAATATTTAAACTTTTCATTAGATAATAAATAAATATAACTATTACTAAAAAAAAAAAGCTTAATAAAATTTTAAAAAGTCAAGTATTCTAAGCTCTAAAACAGTAATGCATTTTTCATGAGAAAAAAAAAAGTCTTTAAATACTGACATAAAATATCGAACTACTATTGGGATGCAATAATCTGTAGTGACAAAATATTTTTTCGCGCACATTTTTGCGTGTCAATTTCACTCTGCCATTATTTACACGCACATGTACCGCGCAAATTCCTAATTCTAAAAACCTTTATGTGTGTGTATATATATGTATACATATATATATATATATATGTATATATACATATACATATGTATATACAAAAATCCAAAATCAGGAGATCAGAACATGATTTTACTTTGAAGGAAGAGTTTATCCATTGACACAATTACAGTATTTTTTAAAGTAAATACTATTTCCTTCTTGCTATGAATGAAAATTCTACCTCACTTTAATTCTTTTTGTTTATTCTATATGAAAATATTATCTATGACATTTAAAAATAGATAAATTTTACCTTAACAATTGTGACTCATACTTTTTTTAAAAAATATGCATTTGTAAATTACACTATTCTGGTAAATACAGGTATTCATCTGGAAGCCAAAATTTTAATATTATTTAAAGATTGTTTTAACTGTTCAGTGAGCACATCTTCAGACTAATGCAAAAATGTAACATTTAATGATTGATTTATTTCAGTTAAAAAATAAGAATTTAGAAAATAAAATATAAATGTAATATATATATATATATATATATATACAACTAAAGAAAGACTAATTGAATACAGGTGAAAATATTTATTGAAAACCTGTGTCATAACTCTAGAAATGAGAATTTTTTTTAACAAACTTCTGCAGGAAAAAAATTAAGGCATGCTACAGAGAAGCGCATTTTACTTATACTGCAAGCAACAGTTATAAATGTACACTGTAGTCTTTAGAATGCATAACTATAAGCAATCAAGGAAAAAAATAATCTTAGTATGGTGGTAAGTTTAATATTTACAGCTTTATAAGCAAATATATAAGCACAAAATAGAATTGTGTTTATTATAAATTGAAAATCAAAAAGATCTCTTAGATCCAATTTTTATTCAAAACGAATTCTGGACTTAAAAAATTGCATTATAAAAATAATGACTAGCTTATCACTGTTTTTAAGAGTTCTATTCAGGCAGCAGCATAAACTTTTGGATCGAGTGCAATCAGAGCATACAGCTTTATAAAGCATACTAACATATCAGCTAGCTTATCCATTAGTTATGCCACATACAGAGCTCAGAGAGAAAAGCTGCAGTTGTAAAAGGAAGACATTGAAGCCATTAGCATGACCATCTATGGATATAAGTATAACAATGGCCCTTACATAACAGGTCAGGTGCTCAACAATTCACTGAAACAGACAAATGCTAAACAAATAAAGACAGTAAACTTTTTTAACTGCATATTTAGAGTAATTTTTAAGAGGGAAGTTATAATACCTTTGTATGACATACAATTTTAACTTAATAATTATAAAATTGTATCATAATGAAGTTCAATAATGAAAGCAGTAACATCACGATGAAAAGTCAGGTCTTGAACAATTATGGTCATGCTTTGAATCACAAATATTTATGATGAAAGAAAATTCTAAAACCACATTCCTAATTTTAATACAGATTGTAATCTGAATACTAATTTTATAGATTTTATATGAATACCTGATGATGTATTGTATAACATTTTAGTTAAAAAACAGTCAGAGGACAAAAGTAATACATAATTAAAATTTGGTTAAACAAATTGATACACAGATAACTACACTGTCAACTTTTAACTAAAAACAATATATGTTCTTTAAAAAAATACACAATACTATCTTACGTAATTGAGCTAATTACATGATATTCACTTTAAGTGATTAAAAAATCTTAAAAAGTGTATAATACCCAAGAGTTTTTGTATAATCACAATGGTTTCTAAAATGTGATAAACTGGAAGCATGACAACCAGAACATTTAATCCATTAAAAATTATATTGGACTGCCACTTAAGAAAAAAAAATAATTTTTAAAATAAAATGTACACAATCAATACATTTATTTACAACTGAATAGACATAAACTTAATAATTAACCAGGCAGATCCTTAAAATAAAAGTGTAATTTCAATGTACAATTATATATAGTTTTTCAGAATTATAATTAACTAGAATTGTTTCATAAAATTAAGATTACAAATTTCCACTGCTTCTAAAAAAAAGTCACTGTAACCATTTCTGGAAGGAAAGGAAGAGATTTTTTCAAATGTTTGATTATATTTAATAAGTAACAATACAACTCTACAAAACAGAATCGTTAAACTATTTCCACAAGTTCAAATATCAACCTAGTTAATAATCAAAGGAATTACAAACTTATGATTCTTACATTATTATATTTATTAATTACCATAATAATTAAAGTAACATTTCTAAATTTATCAATTCTTCCCATGAAAGTATGACTCAATTTAAGAATTTGAAACATACAACCATTGTGATTATACAATTTTTTTTTGTTGTTGTTGATGTTTGCAGCAAGTATAAAATATCCCCACAAGCTACTTATCTAAAGTTGAATTCAATTCAAGTGCCTCTTAAATTTAAGCTATTGTATAAGATATCAAATGTATGATAAAAGATTGATTTGACTAATTTTGTACAGAAGTATGTGAGAGTGAAAAGCTATGTGTTTCAAGCGAATTGCATGGCAGGGCAGCTGTAGTCAGACCAGCCACTCTTTCTTAGGTGGTTGGGGTCGCCTGCGTCCAGTTGCGGACTTGACTACTTTGCATGAGAGTAGGCGCCTCCGCTGTGGCCGCCGTCCTGCATTCGGTGGAGGAACATATTTCCCGGATAGGGAGGCGGCTTCTCCTCCGGCTGGCAATGCGGGCTGTTGAAGGTAGGCTCGGCTATGATTGGTGAGGCATAAGGGAGGATAATGGAAGTTAAGAACATTCTGTGCAAAGCAAAAACAACAATGCAATAAAACACAAGACAACTCAACACTTAAACACAAAAAATTAATATTGAAATTGTTTCAAGAGCACTTTGATATCTAGAATGGAAATTGAATTTCATCCTAGGAATAAGAATAATTGAAATTTTAAACCCATAAAGAAAAAATGAAAATGGATTAAACCAAATTATCATCAATTCAGTAAATAAAAAGATACATAAAAATATTTAAAATAAGATATGTTAAAAGTTACATAAAGTTTATTTTAATAATGCATAAAGTACAGTCGACTTTCGATAGCACCACTGACTCTGTTTATCCTTAATTCCTACTTGCATCAAAGTTTTATCAAAGTACAAAATTTAAACCAATGTAAATCAGAAGAATTCTTTTTCTGACAATCTCAAAGTTCACTCTGGTTTCTTCAATGTTTTAGAATGCCTTTGAGTCAAGTAATTAAAAAATAAAATGAATGACTGTTTGTAAAGAATATGACACTTGCTTTTGGAAGATATACAAATGGTTTTAGGGTAGATGAAATGATATTTCCTAAGGTTTGGTTTAGAGTGGTACAGTTTAATTTTTTGCAACACAAGTGCTAATGAGATTGAAACCTACTGCTTAAAGTTGATTTTGAACAGCTACAGACATCCATTCCAACAGTGGGATTTAAAACCATGAACTCTGGCACCAAAAAGCCGGGTCCTAAAGATTCAGACAGTGCTTGGCAACATTTCCTTAACCATATCTACTGCTTTGTAAAATGCAAATTTTTCTATTAGTTGTTTTAATGTTTTGATATATGATTAAACGATAAAATATGTGAAGCAATGTAACTTTCTGACTCTGTAGATTTAGATTGAAAATTCTTCAAGTGTAAAGAAATCCTAGATAAAAATATTATCAAAGAAATAATAGCTCAAGAATGCAGAAGGCACAGATGAGGAAGATGAATTTCAGATATTTTATACATAATAAATAATGAATGATTATTAGTTCTCCAATAATTGTATCAGTGTTGAAATGAATTCTGAGAAAATGAATCAAAAGATATAATTAATGTTTTATTAAAAATTAATGATTTCATTCTACTATTACTTTTAATGATAAATGTAGGTTTATCAGAATGAATGTAAAAGTATTTTTCTTTATTGCTACATTTTAGAGCATATTTTTGCTGTAATAGTAAAATACCCCAGAATAAAATATGTGCTTTAAGGGAAAAAAAAACTTGAGATAATCCCTTCAAGATAAAACTTTGATTACCTTGAATGTTCTTGGTCCTGATAACTTAATGAGATATTGAAAATCAACTGTATTTAAACATCACTGTTTTACTAAACTTACAAAACACAATTTTGATAAATTACAGAGAAGTGTATTTTAATAATACTTAACAACTGATTACTATAATAATGGAACACATAGATAAATTTTAAATTTATTTTTAGGAAAACATATGTATCTCAAAAAAATAACTTTTCTAACAAAATTTAAGCCTAGAAAGTCAATAAAAACTTAAGGCAACATAAGAGTAATTTAAACACTCATAATACTAAATTTCTCAACTATTAAATATTTAAAAGAGAACACATACACACACTCCAACTATATATTTTCCCTTAGTTTGAACTTTAGTGAAAAAGAATAACACTTTTACTATAAAAATTGGACTTAAATCCACTTGTATGCAAGAAAAATGGAAGAAAAAACTAAAATATAAATGAATCAGCACCACTTGTATGATAAATATCCTATGTAGCCAAATTTAAACTATCAATGATTAAAATATTCTCATTTGACAAATAAAATCTTTTAATTTCAACTATACTGAGTTACAAAAAATTACTCTATAAACAATTGATCATCAGAAGAATTAGGGAATTCTGTCTTACTAGGGTATGGTGACTGGCCTAGAACCATTGAGTGAGGAGTGCCGAGATGTGCTTCAGTTTCCAGTTGCCGCTGCTGTGCCTCTTTGCGAAAAACACATATAATCACTCCAACTACACACACACAGCATATCAGGAAGAGCCCAAGAACGAGAGACCAAAACGTTCCAAAGTTAAGTCCCAAAATTTGCTTTGTAGCAGTTTCATCTATAAATTGTAAAAGTTAACTCTTAATAAACAGATTTTAAATTTTATATTAATCATATACATAATTTATATTAAAGCTGTACCTATTAAAACAGAAAATGTGGTATTAAAATATAAACAAAAACTTATTTCTAAAAAAAATGATTCTACATAGAATTAGAGATTATGCCTTATTGTAATATAAAAATATAAAACCATTGAGATTCATGAATACATAATTCAAGATAAGAAAAAATACTTTTGTTCTCTTTAGACAGGAAAAAGGAAGAATCAATGTAAAATTAGTTATACAAAATGTAATATCTATATAAACAAAATAGTTAGCTTTGTAATACATTCAGTACAAGATAATGTATATAAAATATTACACAGAACATTACACATCCCACAGTTGAAACAATTGAATTAACCATTTCAATATGTGTTGGGGTTATTGCATCTCAAGATAAGTTTATTACTTGGATACAAGGTTAAGCTACATGACATGTTGTCTCAAATGCCGAGCCTTCAACTTCCTCAAGAACAGCCTGGCAAAGTTCTTGTTATATTAAACAAACACAACTTTAATTAAGGAAATATAAAAGTTTGTACAGAATTTTATGTGGTATTACAGGAAAAAGCACATACTGAATGTGTTCAGTATCTTGTGTTATTGAGAAAAGCATTTACATATAATATTAATGTTACCTGATAAATTTAACATTTGTTTCCTGGTAAAAAATTTTTTATCAAAATATTTCATAAAAATTTTCTCAATTATTTAAGCTATACCTAAGCCTATTCTAAGGAAGAAATTTCTTACTCATTCTAATTCTTTTAAAAGGGCAAGGTGATGAGGTATATTCTTTCTTGATACTGACTGTGAAACTCAACAAAATTTTGGATTTCTCATAAAATAAAAGGAAAAAAGAAAAAAGAAAAAAAAAAGAAAGAAAAGAACCATTCGATAAAATTGTAGTTCCCCCCCCCTCAAAAAAAAAAAAAAAGGAGAAACATTAATGAAAGAGCAGGAATATATAAAGTACGTATGAAGAATAAGTTTTTAATCAGAAATCCCCAAACGAAGTTTCTTTTCCTAAATTATTAACTTTTACTAGCAGAACTGAGTTGAAACACCAAAGTTTGATTTACAGTGAATTGAACTATTTTTGTTAATAAACTTACTTTAATTATTTCATTTCAAAAATAGATACTTAACTTGCATAGTATGATTGCATTTATAGGTGATGTTAGCAATTAGAAATTTGCCATATGTAGAAGCATCAACAAATGTTCTTGAAAGTACTACTCAATTTCAAAATCAAACATCCTTTACTCCAAAATTTTCCCTATGCACTTACTTGGTTCTGACAACTTTCTCCAATTTACCCCTTTCATTGCTACAAAGGTAAAACACCACCAACAGAATGCCAAAAAAAGAGGGGCATGAATGAAAACTCTGACAATGTTGATCCTACATCTATGCCTTCTAGACCAGCAGTTCTCTAACTTTTTTCCCAGTGAAATTCCTACCATGTGCTCAAGGAACCCCAGAGTGCCACAGAATCATCAGTGACATCTTGAGATAAATACAAGAACAATTCATATTTCCCTCTCCTAAAAAAGATCATAAGCAAGATGATTCCAAAGAGTAGTATTTTGAATGCCTTGCACTTGTCAGCCAATCCAAGTATTAAGAATTCATAGCATGTTTCGATATTGGCAGAATGGTGAGGAAAGACAACTTAAATTAAGTATCTTTCTTCCTTCTTTGATGATTTCACAAGTTTTAATCAACTATATTTGATTATTGCCACAACTCCTGGCATATGTTTGTGACACCCCAGGGTGTTAAAACTTGTTCAACTTTTATACTAAAAATTACAGGAGAGTAACAATTTAGACATTATGGGAGAATTTTTCTTAAATCTATTTATAATCAATACTGTAACATACATTAAAAAAAAAAAAAAAAAAAAAAAAAAAAAAACTGATTCTTATTTGGGCAAGTTGGAGTTTCTGAGCTCAATGCTTTCCTATAATCTTGAAAGTAATGACAAAATACAAAAAATTCAAGACCCACTATTCCTTAAACAAAATCACTTTAAAAAATAATAACAGAAAAATTAAAAAGGCTTTTACGAGAGACCAGAACAAAGAAACAATGAACACTCAAGATTCCAAAATCCTCAAAATAAGGTGACTTTACCATCAAAGATTATATTTATGGTTAAAAAAGTTACATACCACCACAAAGTGCTTGATTGGTTTCATCACTGTTGTCTCCACAGTGATTTACACCATCGCAAGTCAAATTTTGGGAGATGCACAGTTGATTTAAGCATCGAAAGTTTTTACATCCCGCACCTGCATAAATATTTTTAAAAACTTAATCATGCATATCATGTGAACATTCATGTACATCCAAAACCATCAGAAAGTTATTTCATTTAATGCTCTTTCTCATAAAATATATAGTTATAGCTCAATTTCTTTTTAAATCAATTGCATGCATAACAAGTTTATCCAAAATGGAACCAAAGAATAAAGATAAGGATAAAAGTTTTGACAAAATAAAACTTTTGAAATTTTTCAAGTAACAGATACTGAAGAGTATACATAAATCCTAAACATTGCTTCAGTAAAGAAAATTATAAATAAATAGTGAAAAAAACTTGTAACAATGATGTACATATCAAAACATATACAAATGTTCAAACTGTTAAGAAATTACTACATAAATACATGAATTATATAAAAAGGTACTCAAATATGTGATTAATAATATGGTTAAATAGCCAGTTCAGTAAAATAAGAAAACTATAAAACTAATATAAGTTTACTTATATTAGTTTTATAGTATTCTTATTTTACTATGAGACTTATTTTACTATTATTTTATTAAGAGAAAAAAAAACTTAAATCTATGAACATGTATAATCATAAAAAATAATAAATTTAATTCAAACATAAAAAAACGATATTTTTATGTAAGTTCAAATGCTGTTAATAATTTATTAACTTAGATTTAATAATTCAAAATAACTGCTTTTAAAGATATATTGCTGATAACCAGAATTAAACATAGAAACTAGTTTAAAAATCTAAAACGATTTCTTTTTTTCCAGAACAGAGTACAACAGTTACAACATAACATAACAAAAATTAGAAAGGTGCTCAAGTGAGTGATGAATTACAATAAAATTTATCATTTTTAAGTCAGTGAAATTAGACTTATTAGCCTAATATTTAATTAAGCTTTATCAACAATCAAAAATCTTCACTAAGAAAAAGGTTAGAAACAAATAGCAATTTTAATACTGAGTAATGAATACCTAAATCATAGGCATTAGTTCAATCAATAAAATAAAAACATACCTGGCTTCTTGACAGCAGTTATAATTAGTTTAAAACCATTTCCAGCATGACTCCAATTATCAGTAATGTATTTGAGCGTAACATGGTTGGTCTTAGTAAAAATTGTTCGGACCTCATTCCGAGTACTTCGGCAAGATAAATCTTTCTAAAATATTAAATACATAGTTAATAAGAATATGGAACAAATTATATTTGTGTTTTAAACATTTTTATTCAAAAATACTAAGGTATTAGTTTGATTTAAGGAGATAAGAATTATTTCCAGGGATTTTCATGAAACATTTCTTAATATTCTTCTAAAAGAAACAGTTATTTTAATTTCATAGTTTTGATATATATATATATGTATATTTAAAAAGTTCACGACAAAGAAATGAACTATTTTGTTTTATTAATTTTCTTTTCTTCACTTCTATGCAACAGTCAAACCACTTAAGAAATCTACAGGGAGATTTCTACAGTACAATAGGAATTGGGTAGCAGTGCTGGTGCTCTTGTGAGCTGCCCCAACCTAATTCTAATTGGGAGATTCCTAAAATGTTAGATTGATAAATATAAACAGAGAAATCCATAAAAATGTCATCTCCACACCTGGAATGATTTTGATATCCCATGGTTATAAATGCACTTCATAATAGCAAAATAGCAAATAATGAAATTATCCTCAACCAGAGCATACATAGGAGATCATAGCTATTGGAGTAGCTCTTAATTATGCTCTGAACACTGACAAAATTAGTATTTGGATTTTGACTGATAGCAAGAGTGCTATGCAGTATTTTAAAACTGGCCAAAAATATTTGATATCCCAGACCAGGTTATTATGAGGCTTCTCTGTGAGATTGTTCTGTAAGCACCTGCATGCCTTCAGTGAATTCCTTCATACATTGGGGTATATGGTAACCAAGAATGATTGTCATTGTCTGATAAACAATTTAAATGAGCTTACTCCCTTGGAAATCCACTCCTTAAACAGGCTGCAACTGTTCTCTGTATGGAGTCTCCCACCAGTTCACCTGATTTGTTCCTATCATGCAGTGGCCCCCGATCTCTTTAATCAGCCATGGCGATTTAAAATGTTTGAGGTTCTTAAATGGGGAGATGATTTATGCTCCTTATTCCTGTTCCCTCTCTGCCAGTCCAGCTCAGCTTTTTCATTGTCTTGACACCTCCTCGAGGCAGATGTGAGATGAGCAGGATCTGGCACGAGGCATTTTGGACCTGGTATAGGCTTTCCTACACCAGGATGAGGAACAACAACAGACCATATATAGTAATCTAATATTTATAGTATGATCTAATAGTTAGAATTAAACTATAACCAGAGGTGATTGTGTCTCTCAGTAAAAAACCTTGAATTTTATATTATTTATAATCAAAAACCTGGAACTGAAAAAGTTAAATTACATATAACAAATAATTGCATGCTACTAATAATAGATATTAATGTATTGCTAGTAAAATTCAAGCACTCATTTTAATTGTTAGTAAATTAAAGCAGTGACTACTTTAATTTTAACAATTAAAAACTTACTAAAGTTCTTTTGGAGAATCTCCCTCTTAGACGTTAAACAAATTAGCCTTCTTAGAATTGGATTTTTAAATCTTGAATATCCAATACATTTTATTTCCAATAAATCTGTTTTCTAGTATATTACGCACTATATAAACTATAAAATATTACCCACACACACGAACACCCACAAGAGTCGCAAGAATGCGTCTTTGCAATGTTATGCTTACACATGAATCAACACCCATTTGAAATTCAAACCTTATTGTTCAGAAAATTACCTCTTATCTTCTAACCCCAACCCCCACAATAAGCAAAAATGCTGAAGAATACTTGTTCTGCAGCTGAAACACAAAACACAAGTGATAACGAAAGTTTGGTGAAAAGCTTTTTTAATTTATTTAAAAAGTTTTTTTACTTCTTTGATATCAAACTACCATGGTGGAAATTTTCAGAATTTAAAAAAGAATTTTGGAGTATCTCCAGAGCACAATCACCCCTGTATAGCAATACATAGCTAGAAAATAAAATGTTTAATCTCTATTTAAAAGAAAAGTTAAAATTTACATTTAAAATATATTTGTGAGAACAAAGGGCTAATACCACAATGACAAACTATTGTGTTAGAATAAAGTAAAAACTATAAATGCAAAACAATGAAAAGGGGAAACAAATTTAAAAATAGCTGTTGTGTAAACACAATAAAGTTACTTTTACAGTACAGAGACAAGTAAAACTTAGTGGCCAGAGCAGAACTAAGCTTATAATTACTTAATTTTGTGGTCCTTTTCATGTTGGATGTGCTTTTAATATTTTTAATAATGGCAATCTAGTTAAGACTTACTTTAGCTTAAAGATTTGAAAACAGCCAAAAAAACTAAAGAAATCTCATATACATGTGTAATTTTAGGTATGATATTGTAGACAAAACACCTAACCCTTTGGGGAAATTATACTCAGGTATATTATGACAAAATTACCATTTTAGCACAAAACAAACCAATTTTAATATTTATAATTACATGTATATACAGCTCAAAATATAAAACATCTTTTACATTTTTGAAAAAACATTGAACTATATTATCCATGAAAGCATCAGGAGTTAAAAAACATTATTGATCATCTATCACTTACGAAAATATAAAGGATGCTTAAAATCAAGTTCCCAACCTAAATTAATACTTTAAAACATTTTTTTTCAATTTTGTATAAAATCATATAATACTGGTTACAAATAGTTTGTAACATATAATACTGGTTATCAAAGAAACCAAGCATTGCCCATATTTTTTAACATTTTCCAGTATTCCTCACAGTTTTGACAGCAATAGTAATACAAAATGATTTTAAGCTACAAAAAATTCAGTGGGTATTAGGAAATGCGAACAGTAAAAAAAGGGGGGGTAAAAAAATAATTTTATAATCAGAATATGTTCCATTCACTCTTATTTACTGGGGTAATGGAGATATTTTCAATTAGATGATAATTAGATTAAATCCTGTATGCCTGCATGCTATTTCTTCCAAAATATGGCTTAAAATTTAATGGGAGAGTGAGAGGTTCCCTTCTGTGTAATACTATGCTATAGCAAATAACAATGATCTAAACTTTCTGTTTGATCTGCAATAGCCCTATAGATATCTTATATTATTTTAGAATATTGTTTTATCAAGCCACAAATAGTTTAGATGTGTTGTAAATATTATTTTCTCCATTATAAATTAAAGAGCTACATGTCTTTACAGTGGTTAAGAAAATTACATATGATTTTCAACTTAAAACCACCCGTTACAATTTAATATAATTTGCGACTATTTTCAGTTTTATGCATTAATCTGTTTTATTAATTAATAACACTGAAAACATTCTTAATTTATTTCTTTTCTTGTAATAATAAAATTCACACTTAGTGGGGAGGTTGGATATTTTTAGAATTATTGAAATCATCTTCACTATTCCGACAATTGATTTCCTATTCTTCTGTGATACCTTTTGGCTTTGATTAGATTTTTAAATACCCCCTGCCAAAATCATTAAAAAATTTATAACTCATTAATACTAAAATCTAGAAGCCGATAATATAAACTTGGCTGACTTAAACCCACATTTCAAGATAAGGTTGTATGTAAATTAATTGTATGTAATTTAATTACATACATGATTATCTAAATTAAAATAATCTTTTAACTCATTAAAAAAATTATGAGTTTCTATTCCATGCAAAAGAACAGGATATTTTTACTAATGTAAGTATTTCAATTTCACCAGTTAATATATTGCATTATATTTTGTATTTGAAAGTAATCTGAAAGTATAATATAGCCTATATTAAAATATAAAACACCACAGCATTCAAGTATTTAAAAATTGGTGCCAACCAATTTAATCTCATAACTTCTTGTAATGCATTTTAGTAAAGGACAAATAAAAAAAAAAATAAAATAAGTAGAATAAACACTTTTTTTTAATTTGCAATCAACCATTTTATATTTTAGTAATCACATATTGTATTATTTTATACCAGCAGTCTTTCTTATTTCACAAATATAATGTTGAAGTAGATTTAAAAACTATTTAGAAAGTATTTTCATTTAAATTAAGGAAAAAAATTGAAAAATTTTTTTATTAGTACTGATTTTATAAACATAAAGCTGAAGTATTTACCACTTGTAAATTTGCTTTACATTTACAAATTACTTGTGCATTTAAAAAATCTATGACTTAGAAAAAAGAACCTCTGAAAATAAATTAAGGATTTGTTTTCAATCATTTTACAGTTGATAATACTCATCTAAGTTCTATAAAACTTAAATATACCAAATTTCACCGAAATCAGTCAAAAATTATGGATTTGTATAAAGAACATAGAAAAAATAAAATTTTCATTTATATATAAGATAGATAAACAGCATTATAGGATTAGTTAAAAAGATAAGCATATAAAATAAAGATACACTTCTGTATAAAGTAAACTGTTGAATATATCAACAAAATAAAATATAATTAAAAAACCCAACTGATGATGTCAGGATAAAAATTTAAACATCACCAGCAGATAAACTTTATTAAACATGGTACATCTTAACAAATATACAAATCATACCTCATACTTCCCATATGCATGAGCCCCATCATATATATATAAATGATCATTACAGTCCAGAGCAAGATGTTCAAAACGAAGCATAAATGTTTGTAGAACTGTGTCAGTATGAAATGTAACTACACATTTCATGTCCCGCTCATTTTCTGAAGTAACCACTGCTCCATCCACTTTTTTGTACAAAGGTTGATCGTTTTCAAGCAAGCATAACGTTGAAGTATGAACTGAAAAGAAAGGTACATAAATCTTAAAATACATGCTAAAAACCTATTTTAAGAAAAAGCAAACTTATTCAATATTTTAAGGTATCCATCTATGTTAAAAACATCATTTTTTGCCAAAAATCATTTTTTTTTATTATTATTTCTCTATTGTAAAATTTCAATGTTTAGGCATCTAAATCTGTTTTTGTTTTGTCTCTATGGCATTTTAAAGAAAAATTACAGCTATTTAAACATAAGTGACAGCTGTCAAAATAAAATGGAAGTAGCGACTTCGGAACTGGAAGTTGTGAATTAAAAGCCTTAAAAGGAACGTTTTTTAAGCAAAACTTTTTAAATTTTCATGAAGAATAGTTTAAACATTTTTCTAGTCTTTTTAATAATCAGCAACTTGGCAATTAGAAAGTTTTGAAGCAAGAAAGTGTGGGGAATTTTAAACATGTATTTTAATTTTTTAATAGTTAAAGTTGCTTTCATAAACTTCAAATGCATTTTTCTCAGAACGGTATTTTTAATAAAATGTTGAAACCTGAAATGTGATTTCTCAAAAAGTTCTTAAAATATTGTGTTGAAAAATATTATGAATGCTTTTGATAGTATTTACTAGTGAATGACCTAAAAGCTTTAAATTTGGATAATTTTTAATGATGTTACACTCATAGTTAGATATAAAGGTAATGAAAATTCGTTAAAAATTCAATGTGTATGATTTTGAAGGACCAAAATTTTTTAACCAAATGTAAATTAAGCAAAGATTTTAGGTGATTCACTAGTCCAGTGTATAAAAAACGTGTTGCATCAAAAAATATTGATATAATTTATTAAAAAATTAGACCTTTTGAAAACATCCAATTTTTTTACTAAATTTTCTTCATTTATTAGAAGTTTTATAAACACTTCTCCATGAATAAATTTTTTAAGTGCAAATTCTCTATGATAATATAAAAAATAAATCTAAAAATGTAAAAACATGAACTAATTTCTACATTTAAAGAAAAAAGTTCTCCAAACATAGACAGATACCTTAAATTCTTTTATAGCCAATACATATTTGAGATTTTCATGCTGAACTGTACTACAATAAGCAGAGCTAGTTACATCAGGCAATAACAAGACAGTCACTTAAGTAGCAAAATCAAAACATTTGAAGGACAACATTTTAGACTTGAATCATACTGAGAATATTTACTACACAATCTTAATTTAACCCATTTAACCTAGCATCCCTTATTAGAGATACTTCTAAAAATGTACCATAAACTCTCAAACACTGCATTATCAACATAAATTTGACACAAATGTACTCTTAAGTTTTTATTTTTTTTTAATTCAGTAGATGTTAGCATATATCAATCATTTACTCAGTCGTATAGATATTTCATTTTCCAGTTCAGTGCAAAAACAATTTTTCGCAATGTCTAGAAAAAAAGGGTAAGTTTCTTCAATTACTTATCATACAATTTGCTTAAAATTAACAAAAGTATCAGTACATGCATTTATAAGGAAATTTTTTTCTTCATTTTCACTTAAACTGAGATTTTGATAGTTTGCTCAAATTTTGCATTACTCCCTAATACAGGATAATAAGCCATTACCATAGCTATCAGGATGGTATTATGCTATGATATTGCACCCAAATATTAATTATTTTATTTTAGATAATAAATGATAGCTATATGTTATTAGTATTATTAATTGTGATAATTGAAGGTTTAATAATTTTAATACAGTATTAACCAAGATAATGAATAACTAATCAAAATTACTTATTTTTTTTAAACTTTAATAATAAAAAATTAAAATATTGCTAAACTACAAATAAAAGAAAAATTACTAAAAAGAAAAAAAAATTAAACTTTTTCTTCTATCTTGAATATCTCTTATTTTATTATTATTTATTATGTTTCAATGAAGTATGTAACTTTTCCAAACTGAGTTGCTTGTTTACAATTCCTCTAAATGGAAAACACTATACTCACTACTACATAATACCCCTTTTTAATTATATTTAATTTTTTATAAATAAAACTTAAATTCTTAAGCAGGAATATTTTCAGTAATTTTCCTGCAGAATTTATGCGATAAAACTACATAATATTGACAAAAATATACAATTTGAGGTTTAATGGGCTAAAACAAATCAGATTAAAACAAGATTTTTAAAACAAGTCAGATTATTTTGTAAAACAATATTTATTGAAAATTTAAAACATTACTCTTACAAGAATTCTTATAAGAATATTTGAATAATTCATAATCTTTTTTAACAAATTTTTTGTCATTGAAATCCACTTTATTATTTATTTCCTTACATTTAATCTCTTCCTGTCCAGAAATTTTTAAATCTAAATTATTTAGGAAAATTAGACATCTTATGATGAGAAAATTAAATTTTAGTATGCAACTTACGTATCAAGTTAAATTAACTAGATACATAAAGTTCAAGATAATGTCTTTAACGTATATTTATAACAAGACTAATTTTTCCATACACGTACAAAAAGAAAAGCCCATTACAATGTAGTGCATATTTAGTTCCCATATGATATAATTGAAAAAAAAGATGTGACCATACTATTATACAATATGATTCATAAGGTATATCATTGTTACGAATAGATACTTTTTAAACTTTTCTTGAATCCTGACATGCACTAGATTTTGAGTAACAATATATATATTCTTAAACTAGAAACTTTCATTTAAATTAATATATCTAATAAAAGCAAACTTCTTAATTTAACTGTGCTCTGAAAACATTTTTACAATATTAGATATTTATACAAAGAGCATATAGCTAATTTTCATTATAGTTTATTTCAGAACCTAAAAAAAGAAGGGAGGTTATAATTTGTGGATTAAAAATTATACAACATATACATTATAATAGTAGTTTCATTATTGAAACTAGTAGTTCTAGTACTATAACACTCTTTACACAGCCTGAAATATCAAGATGCTGTTTAATCACAATATCATAAGCTGAAAAATTTTATTTCTCTTAATTACTGAACAACACGAAAAGGAACGATATATGATGATCCCAGTTAAATAACATTTTAAATATTTTCGCACGACGTGTTTGAGATGAATTTAAATTGAGTTAAAACTACAATAGCCATTTAATATATCACATAAAAGTGCATATTTTTCCAATTGTTTGCCTTTTAATGAGTGTATGATATAATTTTCAAGAAGTTCTTCAAGTAGGAACATAAGTAATATTTAAAGGGTCACAACACAAGTACATATACAAGACAAATGTTAAATTTTGAAATGAAAATCAAAACACCATCGGTTATATTAGTGTTCAGAGTAAACGTGAAACTTACAGTTCTTATTGTTGTCAGGTAAAACAACATTTCTACACAGAAATAAACTAAGTAATAAACATTGCAGCCAAACATGAGACCAATGATCTCTTTGCCCACTCGCCATTTTAAGCGGTTCCCCAGCAGCATCGTTTGTTTAATAGATATAGTGGTTTCATTCTTTTACGCATCAACTGCTTATTACGAACAATATAACCCATATTCATTGTTCAAAACCAAGTTATTTTAACCTATATTATCAGAGCCAACACATTTCGGCGTAAATAACTACAACCGACCACGAACATGACATTTATGAGGGATAGAGACACGCCCACTATGAGTTCTTGCTTGAGAGTAACAGTTAACTTCTTATAGTAACATATTTAAAAAATAAATAACTAAATAAACAAGGAAAGAAAAATTTCATCATCAACATCACATAAAATTTCTGTGTATTACAATAAAAAAATAATTTTATCTAACATTTATCTTTGAGTGGTATTTGTAAAAAAAAAATACATTATGAAAATATATATTAAATATAAATTGAACAAAACTAGGATTGTTCTCCCTTTCTCCTTTATCTCCTTCTTAAATTAATCATTACCTCTAAGTAAACAGTAAATGATAATTTATACATTGATCTTTAACTTTAAAAAAATGGTGATATAGCAAAAACAAAAACTATCAGTAAATAAACAGATAGAACTCTGTCAATATATAAACAATAGACTGGCAGAATGTGATCGTTTTATAAGTCTACGTTTGCTTACTTAGCGTGAAAAAAAATTAAGTACTACCAATAACAGTATAAGTACCACTATAATTTCTTAAATGTCGAGCATCGGTGGTTCAGTGGTAGAATGCTCGCCTGCCACGCGGGCGGCCCGGGTTCGATTCCCGGCCGATGCATACTCAATTTTTACTCTTCTAATTTACGTAATACAATAATGACGATATCAGTAACTAATAACAGGTTAATATTAGATTATTATTTCATTGTTTGAAATGATTTACAACGTGCAGTCCAGAATTTTAGAAATTTAAATACCACAGTAGAGTATATAAATATAAAAGCAATATTTTATCTAACCCTTCCAATATGTTGATTAAAAGTTCGTATTAAATGCCTTGAATGGGTTAAAAAATTTATCCCTTCTGATTTATAGTATTTTGGACAATCTGATAAATAAGGAAAATTCATCATATTGCTGCTCTTTTTAATAATAAGCATTTAACTTTAAAAGAAATATCCATGCATGATTTATTTTGCTTTTATATATTATTAGAGCCACAAAGTAAGTAAATTAAGTAAAGGCATATTTTGAAGAGCTTTTACAATAATAGAAAGCACTGTTAAATGTTTTAAAAGTTACTAATGCTTTTTAAAAATTTTTAATTTGGTGTAAATGGTTAAGATATTATCATCACTAAATAATGCAGTAACTAGAAACATTTTTTATTGGATCATGATGTAAATTTATCTCCTGTTGTAATATTTTGAAAGTTAAAACCCATAAATCGAAAACAGAAATAGCAACATTTTATGGATTTGAGTTATTTCTAAATTTTATAGCAAACTATTATCAAATTGACTTGTATACAGCTATAACAAAAAACGCAAAATTTTAAAGCTTGTATTTCTAGATTATTTAAAACTTTTTGTTTTCTGTACGTACTACTAAAGTAAACATAAAATTAATCCTAGAATGAAATAAAATATATACCTTCTCTAAATCCATGAAGCACTCAAGCTTGTGTTTTGTACGAACAGCAGCATATTTAAAAATATATTATTTGATCATTTTAAAATGTGGCCTCAAAAATAATTTCTATTTGTGATTGTGTAATGTTTGCTTAATTATAAAAAAATTAAGAGAAAATATTTTTTTTTTTTTTAAATATTCTTAAATGAGAAATGTTATCAGTAGTAATATCGAATGAAAAAATAGTCTAGTCAATGTAAAGTTAAAAATAATAGCCTTTAAAATACATCTGAGAATGAAATATTTAATATATTCTCTCCTGATATGGGAAACACCTAAGAAGTAAGATATCATTACATATAATTAATTGAACATTTTAAGACAAAATTGATTATACTACTTATTCTGACTAAAAGTTCATACAAAATCTCTTAAATGAAATTTTATCCTAAGAATGACATGATGAATTTACTGTATGAATTAAAAAGACCCTAAATTAACATTGTATGACTAGGAAAAATCAGAATTCTAAAATATGGAAGTAATTGGAAAATTAGTTAAATGTGTAGTGGAATTAAAATACTGAAGTTAAAATTTTTAGATAAAATTATTTCCATCATGGTATTTTACCAAAAAATTTCTAATAACATGAAATTTTTAAAATGCACAAAAAAAATTGCAGTTTTTTAGTAAAATGTTTTCTATGCTTAGTAATTTAATTTACAAAATTTATAAATTACCCTCCATGCTTATTTGACAAGTACTTAACTTTTGCTTTGTTGAACAAAAAAAAAAAAAAAAAAAAAAAAAAAGAGAGTCATTTTTCTCTTAAGCAAAAGGTTTCAAACTTGTGTCATTTGTTCTAATATATTGAAAGGAATGAAGCAAATGAAGGTTGATTTATATTATTAATAAACATTCAACATTAGTTGAAATGTCCATGGATAACATGTTCTCTCATATATCATCAAAACCGTAAAGAAAATAAGCAAAAACATATTCTGGAGCGATTTAAAAACTACAACATACTAATAAATAAATAAATCGTATTAGTATTACAGTAGTCTTTCTAACAGTTTAATTTGGAGTAATATGATAAACACATATACCTTAAGTGAAGTTAATCATAATCTGGATTATACATTAACCAGATAAATTTAAAGGAGAAAAGGCTTCACCAGCTGTTATTCTATCATACTCAATTCATAATGACATAGTTTAGAAATTTAACCTCTAAAAAGAAAAAAGAAATGGCACAGGAAAAAAATACTATATTTATTCTATAAATATTTACAAATAACATAAATTAGCGTGTTGAAAAATCTATAAAAGAATGGGCACATTCTTTACAAGCTTCTTCAATAGTAGGATATATATATTTATAACCACTTTCCAAAGTCCTCTTGGGAATAACTTTTTGTCCTTCTATCATCATAGTAGCTCTTTCTTTTCCAAATGCTAAATTAACAGCAAAACTTGGTAAAGGAATCAATGCAGGCCTCCACATTGCACGAGCAAGGGCTTTTGAAAACTCTGCATTTGTCACCACTTGAGGAGCTACACCATTTAAAACGCCATATACTTTTTCAGACTGAATAGCATAAGTAAATAACCCAGCAACATCTTCAACATGAATCCAAGGGAAATACTGCTTTCCATTAGCAATGGGTCCTCCCATGCCAAAATAAAATGGCCAGTATATCTGACTTATTATGCCACCTGATCTTCCTAATACAACACCTATAAAATAAAATATTTCAGTTCTGAAAAGATTTATAAAAATGGTATATATTAGAAACAAATTCTATTAAAGTATATAATTATTACTACAATGAAACCTCTCTGAGCAGCCACCCCTCCGTACCGAGAATATTTGGCTGCTCTGAAGGGTTTTATTTACTATTACAAGATAATTACTATAATGCATAATATAAACAAGTCTGACATATATTCCTTATGTAAATGAAATTTAAAACTTATCTAAAGAGAAAATAGTACTTTATTTCATGCTTCTTTACATTTATTTAAAAAAAGGTTACAATTTGATTCTGTTTGTTCTGTAGTCTTCATACTCCTTCAAAATCAAATTCTTTTCTTTAATGACTTTGTTGATTTCCGTTTTTCCGCAGTTAAATAATTCAGCTAACTTTCTTGCCGATTTGCCATTCTCATATCCAAGCAGAACT
>CM063504.1:125201088-125211088 GCA_032207245.1 Pardosa pseudoannulata
TTCAAAAATCTCAAAAGAAAAACAGATCAAGCTTCAGCAAATAAAATAAGTAAAAAGTGTTTAGTTTACTACATTCAAAAAAGGTAAATACTTATATCATTTTAGTCATTTATATATCAAGAATACTGAACTCTGAAGAATAATTTAAAATATCACAAAAAAAAATATTTAAATCATGTTCTAGAAAATATTCCAAAAACCAATTGCAAAATAATAACAATTAAAATTCAGTTTAACAGATAATACTTCTATAAAATATGCATTATAATCTGAACATTGCTAAATAGTATATATTTCAAAATTACAGAAAATTACCTCTTAATTTATATTATAGGAATTAGGGATCATGTCATAACTGTATATAAAAACCAATACCTATGTTCACTGATTTTATACATAATTTTAATTTTCAAGTTGAAAATTAGCATTTTTAAAAAAAGTAAATAACTAGAGCACAAAATATGGGAGAAACAAATAGCCAAGGATTTTTTTAATGAATGATCAATAAAGAAAATGGGAATAAAGAAGGAATAATCAACTAAGATGATTTTTAAATGATTTGTATTTTAACCCTTTCATGGGCCGTGGGAAGATTACTTCCCACAAGGTGGGAAGATTACTTCCCACCTTCACAATCTTACAAAATAGACATGTGGGAAGTGCAAAACCCATTCTAATATATTGGTCTTGTTATTGAAACAACGGGAAGACTGATTCCCGCTTCAGTTTTGGGCTGTCATCAATTGTTTGATTGACTGAATAAAATTAGCAACTCTGTTTTGAGCAACTTCTCCTGGTTATTACATATTTCCAGACTAACGAAAGTTGATCAACCATTGTCCAATTCTCTGAAATGATATAGGGTCAAGCATCGTTTTCATCTCATGCAAAATTTTTATATAATATTTTTCTGAATCATGGCTGAATGGGTATTGATCTTTGTAGCCATTCGGGATCAGTTTCAAACAGAGGATACTTGTCTCATTAGCCAATAATAATGTCAGCTAAGTTTAGAAACGTGGAGTAAGAAATAAATGGCCCATGAAAGGGTTAAAGTAAGACCTTTTTGTTTAATAGTTTTTTAACAAAATGCTAACTTTAGATGCATTTTAATCATTTAAATAATATGTAGGAGTAGAATAGGCACTATAATTTCAAAGTTCGTGGCACAAATATAAGCAAATGAAGTAAAATAATTAATATTTTAGGCTTTCACATTAGGAAAATAAAATTGTCAATATTTTACAAAATCAGGATTAGTTATACCAGATTTAACTGCAGGAAGCTTATTTCTATGGCTATGAATATCCGTGTCAATAATACTATACAATATTTATAAGATCAGGGTTGGCATGATTTAAATCAGTTGATTTTTTTAAAAAAAATCATTGATTTAAATCATTTGTTTTCACTTCTCTTAAAACCTACATTCGAAAGACAGGAGAATTGGGAATCAGTCAGCACAGAAATACCAATAAGTAAATAAGTGTCTATAGATAGTATGTTTTCTAAGAATTTAGGGGTTATCAGAAAGTATGTAGTAGGGGTAGGTACAATGACTAGTGGAATTTATTTTATATAATGGGGGGGGGGGTAAAGAGAGTATTACAGAACTTGAAATCCAGTTTGTCTACCAAATAACAACAGCCGTCACATTATCTGCTAGAATGGAAAGACAGTTTTCTTCTTTTGGTATAGTTCATTCTAGCCTTCGTTACCAATTAGGAGTGGATATGACATCAAAACTAGTGTTTTTATTGAAACAGTTAAATCCATAATTCGTTGCTTAAAAACATTGAAATAATTGTGATTTTTTTGTTTTTTAATAAATAGTTTGCATTAAATGAATATTTAATATGTTCTTTAAATTTACATCTTATTTAGTTTGCACCATCCAATTACAAAATAAGGAAAAGTATTTGGATTAAAATTTATGTATTTAATTTTAGGTAATCATTCTGTAGATTATACTAGATAGATCAGTTGTTACTTATAACAAACTATTCCATGTATATTGCAAAAAATATAAAAACACAACAATTAAAATTAGAATTCAGAAAAAAATCAAATAAATCTGATTTAAATCGAAAAAAATCTGATTTAAATCAAATAAATCTAATTTTTTTTTTATTCTTTTAAAAAAATCATGATTTTTTTTTCCAACCCTGTATAAGATACAAATTTTAACAGTAATTCGTAATAGAAGTAACTTTTAAAAATTTCTTAAAATGTTCCTAAAATAATTATTTGACCAAAAAAAAATATATTTTTTGAAATTCAAAATAATTTTCTTTTTGCCTTGTCTGAAAGGTTCAAATGGAAAATGTAGCCTATCTTCGAACCATAAAACTGAAATTTAAAATGATATGATCGTCTGACCTTTTAAGTATATTAACCATGACTTGTAATCATCTGTCTACTATAAAAGCTGCATGCATAACAATATAAGAAAAGGCTGTATAGCCAGTCCACATCTTACCTAGGAAATGACAGAAATATATAAAATTATATACATATATATAAATATATACCATATATAATATATAGAAAACATAAATAGCTATATTTATGTTTAAATTTTAGGAGTAAAACCAATTACAAATCTAAATTACAGCAAAATAAGGAAAATTTAAAATAAATTAATTTTTTTGACATATGGTTAATAATTTTTAAAAATAACAAAAACAAAATAAGATATTGGATTGAAAGAGATATTAGACTTTAAGAGTTAACTTATAATCAAGTCATTTTTATTTGTCTTATTTAATTAATAATTTTTTGGGAGGGGTACATGCTATGGTAAGAACAGTTCAAAAAATCTTTTTATATTGGCCTCTAATAAAAATTTTAAAAAATAAAGAAATGATAGGATGAATAGGAAATAAAATTATTTCATTATAAGTTAAATTTCCCTACAGAAAACTCTGTAATTTTCTAACAGTAGGTTATATAAAAATTGAATTAATTAAATTTAATATTAAAATTAGATAGACTTCCATTCTTCCACACAAAAAAAAAGTTTTCAGTAGACAAAAATTGTAACATTATATAAGTAAATTAGGCTGATTTCCCTTACAGCAGTAAGGTACAGAATATAATATTAGTTAACAAGTCAAATTAAAAAAAAAGGTATACTTAAAATGCATGTTGACTATTAATTTATAACTAGAGTCAGCAGAAATGAGAATTTCTAGAATAAGCTATGTAATTAATTAGCTACTTTTTACGCTTCTAGAAAAGCATTATCAAGCGTCATAAAACATAAAATTTGTATAGTTTATATAAATCTATAATTTATCTTTTAAATATCTTGATGCTTTTGAACTCTTTAACATTACCTTCTTCTGGGATCAAGTACATTTTGACCAGCAACATTAATAACAGCTTCACATGAAGAAGGTAAACCATCTTGTGCCAGTTCATTCTATAAAGAAGGATGTACTGAATATCATGGTTTTTATGCAATTATAAACTGTTATAATTACTTTTTTAACCTCAGCTTACCCAGGACATAGCACCCAGGCCAGGTTGTCTTGAAACTATAACAACTTCATAACCAATATTCTTTAAATTTCTACTTATTGCTCTTCCAATGAACCCACTTCCACCACCTTTAATATCAAAATAAATACTATAAATTAGATGGGGATAAAAGAAATTTAAGAAAAAAAATTTTTTTTTAACTACTGACCAATGACAACTGTTCCTAGAGGCATGATTTCAGCTATCAAATAAAACCACAGCAAACTGAAATGAAAATTTTGAAATGAATAGGTAGCCATTTCATTATTAAAAATATGTATATTTATTAAAATTGCAGATTTTAACTTTTTTTTTCACCAAAATATACGCGAATGGTTAAATAAAAAAAAAATACTTACAAATGCAATATGGAGTAACAAACACAAAAGTTAACAAGTTTTACAATATTATTTTTTCCAGTTTTTACTAATTCAGACTAAAACAGTATTTAAAGTCAAACGTAAATAAACAAACTCTTCTCACTTTACATGGGAAAATTTAGTTTTGAGGTGAACTTAGAATTTTCTTACTCCAAGTAAGTACCGCCATCTATGTGTATTTATATGTATTAATATTTTAAAACTTCAAATGGAATGTAGTATGAGATTTATAGTCAAAAGATTTCTTCACTAATTTACGGAAATTGTAGTAACTATTTATAACCATAAACTCTTGTATTTCTTGAGCCATTCCTTTTTCTCAAGAAGGAGAAATCTTTGATAGCATAATCATTTCTCAATAATCTCATATTTATCTTTTCTTTTTATGAAAGCGTCTTTTTTGCTTAGATGAACCTAAATATATGATTGAATGGTAAATTTATTTAATCACTTTTTTCTTAAATTAAAAGAAAAATAATGAAAATATGCTAAATTTTAAACAACAATGTACATCTGTAATCATATTATTCTTTACCCTCAAATCCGAAACAATTCTCTCCGCATCAAATGAACTTCATTCAGGGCTCTCGTGGCCCCGCTTCATCTCAGTATATCACATATTAAGACCATTTCCCTCCCAAATAAAGTACCTAATTATAGTTAAAGTGACCAAACATCTCGGTTTTAGACAAAATATCTTCGCGTCTCTACATTTTTCTTAAATGTCTCAGTATTTAACGATATCCTTTAAATAAACTCGGATTTTAACGTAGTCCCTTTTTTCCCGATTTTCTGTTTCTTCAACTATCAAACAAAAAGATTGAACAGCTGCATTCTTCCGAAAGAAATCATAAATGTATTTATGGTTTTCAATTGGCAAATAAATAAATAAAAATAAATAAAAGGAGAAACTCTTTATTGAATTTTTTTTTTCGTCTATGTGAAGGTAATCAACATTTTTACTCTTGCGTCCTGGTTTTGTTTTTTAAAGAATTCAGTTTGTTTTAGATCTGATATCTCAATGTTTAATGATTTATGGAAATCAGCGGACATCTTAAAAATGTTTATACAGCCATCTCTAGTAGACATTAAAAACAAAAAGGGAAATTATAAAGAATTTTTTTATGGAATTTGTGAAAAAAAGGATTTTCGCCCGAACAGGGACTCGAACCCTGGACCGTTAGGTTAAAAGCCTAACGCTCTACCGACTGAGCTATCCGGGCTCAGAGATGGATCGTCATGATTGTGTTCAGTTTGCGGAATGGCGGGATATTTAATATATCAAGTTTTTTTTTCTTTTTTGTTATAATAGAAGTTATTAGAATGAAACTGACCAAACTAAAAATTTAATATCAAGTTTATTTTAACAACTTAACATTAAATATGAGAGTTCAATTTAGATTTAAAACGAATATGGATCGTAATTTATTCTTATTGAAGACGTACATCAAGTTTTTAAATAACACCCACCAGTACCTATAAACCTTGACTCTTTTAGCTTGATAATACGTAGAATTAATTAACTTAATGTGTTTCCAAAACTTAACAAATAAAGGATATTGATGATTCAGTTTTCTTGTATATTATCAACGTACATATTCTTCATTAATTGGAGGAAATATTTAACCATTTGTAAAAGTTTGCTCAAATCTACCATTGTCTGAATCGTACCACTGCCATTATTTAAAAAAAAAAGCACCTTCAGCGTGATGTGCTACTGAACCAATCATAGTATTTCAACTAATTATTAACAAAAAAAATAAGCTTTCTATACACACCGCTAGTAAGTTTTTGTTACTTTCTCTAGAATTTTTTACGTTTACTATTGTCTTCGAACTACTGTACTCTAATTTATTCTGCGGTAATTAAAACCTATTTGGTTAAAACGACGGCTCAATGCGTTATTCCATTATTATGTATTATTGATGTCGTTGTTGTGGCTTATCTTCCAGCTGTCTGACAAAGTCAGACAAGATCCATCAGACCGCTGACCCTTAGGAAGTCAAGAACAAGAAGGGGGATGAATATATGTCCTCTCTGGAAAGTCCCAAAAAGTCCAGAGTGTGATCAATAGGAGCTTGCTGATCTTGACATTTTGAGCAGACTAGAAAATCTTTCTGTGAGACTCTTAGTATGACCACTTGCCAGTGTGCAAATTGCCATCTGAGAGGTTCTATCAAACTGAGTGTAAACGATAAGAACCAGGCTCTTTGCCAGCGTACCAGGAATGGGTAGGAGGGACCTTTACTCCTTCGAAAGTTCAAAATTGACAATGGATTGATGTTCTAAAAAGGTGAGGGTTGAAGAGGAAAAATTGGAGTGGCTGCAACCCTCTTTGGCCAAATTATTCACTCACTCGTCTATTTCATCGTATTCAAAGTAGTCTTGAACAATTCCACAGGTATGAATAGGGGCATTTCCATCTTGTAAGACTGGTTGTTTATTAGGAAACAAAGTTTTTATCATCGGGTGAAGGTGGTCAGCCAGGATACTAACATAATTATCTCCTGTAATACGACCATCCAGAACAGCAAGTGAGCCAAGACCACTATGTGATATCGCACCCTAGATCATCACTTGACCGTTGACATGCTTAACATGATAGACTTCTAGTGGCGTTCTCCAAACGTAAACACATCCTTTTGTCGGAAATAATCCGAACGACGATACGTCTTACCATATTACATTCTCCCATTGTTGTCGAGCCCAATTTTTATGCTTGCTATACCATATGCATCGCTTCAAGACATTGCATGGTGTAATTAATAGTTTTGAAATGCCGCTCTACCATGAATATTTACCATAAGCAGTTCACGCCGATTGATTTGAATATTTTTTGATGAAACTGCTTCATGAAGATATGTGTTCATTTCAG
The DNA here is from genome assembly GCA_032207245.1 of Pardosa pseudoannulata. Lineage (NCBI taxonomy): Eukaryota > Metazoa > Arthropoda > Arachnida > Araneae > Lycosidae > Pardosa > Pardosa pseudoannulata. The sequence goes on from CM063504.1 coordinate 125,207,866, forward strand.
ATGTTATCTGGGATACTGGTGTTTTGTGTATTTTTATCACAATCCGCTTCAAAACCCTTCTTCTCTGTCATTCAGCTTCGACTTTCAACTACTAATGTGCTTTTTAGAGGATGTTTTTCCATGTTTCAAATACGCCGGAATTACAGTCGACACTGTACATCTCCCAACACCTAGAAGGGTTACTGTAATCGTTACTGAGGCTCCAGCAAGACGGATCCCAACAATCATGCCTCTTCAGAAATCAGAGACGTCGGCCATAACGCAATTTTAACAAAGAAATATATTTTGCATCCAACCTCTATCACTGTTAGTAGCAGACTCTTGTGTGTACTTTTCATCCGCATATTATTTTGATCCAACCCCTGTATAATTTCTATTGCTATTTACTAAAATATGTCAAGAGTAAATCACATGACCGTATGTATCCTCACTGATACGATAGTTAAAACATTGATTAGTTTTCCTCTTTAGCTTTGATGATCCCAAAAATTAACATAACTATAGGTCACTTATTTGTATTCCATTGCTAACAAGAACTATAGAGAATTACACTTAAAAAATTTATTCCTGGAGAAGTTTTTATAAAATTTCTAATAAATGAAGAAAATTTAGTAAAAAAATCGGGTTTTTTCAAAAGGTCTAATTTTTTAACAAATTAAATTATTTCAATATTTTTTATGCAACACATTTCTTATACACTGGACTAGTGAATCACCTAAAATCTTTGCTTAATTTACATTTGGTAAAAAATTTTGGTCCTTCAAAATCATACACATTGAATTTTTAACGAATTTTCGTTATCTTTATAGTTAATTATGAGTGTAACATCATTAAAAAATATCCAAATCTAAAGCTTTTAGGTCATTCACTAGTAAATACTATCAAAAGCATTCAAAATAATTCATAAAAATATTTTAAGAACTTTTTGAGAAATCACATTTCAAGTTTCAACATTTTATTAAAAATACCGTTCTGAGAAAAACGCATTTGAAGTTTATGAAAGCCACTTTAACTATTAAAAAATTAAAATACATGTTTAAAATTCCCCACACTTTCTTGCTTCAAAACTTTCTAATTGCCAAGTTGCTAATTATTAAAAATATTAAAAAAATTTTTAATCTTCATGAAAATTTAAAATGTTTTGTCCAAAAAATGCTCTTTAAAAGGCTTTAAATTCACAACTTCCGGTTCCGAAGTCGCTACTTCCGTTTTGTTTTGACAGTTGTCACTGATGTTTAAACAGCTGTAACTTTTCTTTAAAATGCCGTAGAGACAAAACAAAAACAGATTTAGAAGCCTAAAAGTTGAAATTTTACAATAGAAAAATAAAAAAAATTATGATTTTTGGCAAAAAATGACGTTTTTAACGTAGACGGATACCTTAAGGTAGCACTTCGCTTGAAAGGCACGGGTCCGAGGTACGATCCTCGAGCTGGGTAAGGTTGACTCAGCCTTTCATCCCTTCAATGGATAAACAAACTGAGGACCAAGCACGCTTGGCAACTAAACACTAGGGGTTCCGCGTAAGGTTGACCACTTAACCGGCACATATGCTTCGCACTCCAGGACCCTTGGGGGCCTCTTGAAAACGGAGATTTTCTCCATAGGCCCCGACCCCCAAGTTGGGCTTTTGGGCCGAGGAGTAAGTCTTATCTGCTTAGACGTACAGCCCCACAGCTATTTATTTACTATTGCTCAAAAAGGCTATTAATAATATTGGTGATGAATAAAAAATGTCAATATAATTTATGGCTTTTATTTTTATACATTCTGTCTTCATTGTTAAAACATGAAATTCAGATTGATTGGACTCTTTATTTTTGTCTCTTCATAATACATATTTATACGGTATGAATACCCGGTTTGAACAGAGAGCTTACATTTTTTTTTCCTGGCCACCTTTTTTTTTTCTTAAGAACTAGCATATAGCCCGTCATATGACGGGATCAGTAAAATTTTTAATTTCCCAGAATTGTAAAGTACCCTCTGAGGAAGGTAAAAAAGTGGTTTGTTTTTTGGCTCAGAATTATCTGGTACACGATCAATAATTTGTTTATCTTCATACTCCTCTAAAGTCTTCCGATACTGTGAATGCAGTTTAGAATCACGTTGAATTCATTTAGAAAGATAATTCAAAGTTTTGTTAGCTACGTCGAAATTATCGTTCAGTTCTTCAGTTTTTTTTTTTTTTACTCTCTTTTTTTTCCACAGTAATTAATGGAAGTAAAGGAATGAAACTATCATTTCCACTACACCCTGGAGGTAGATAGAATTTGTTGTTAATACCAGTGATAAAATTTTCATTGCAACAAAAAATAATCGATGATTAAATTTAAAATTTATCACATATGTATCTAATCTATTCTTTCAGCGAAATATAAAAGAAACTTATTTACGTAATATCTGAGTTCAGTGAAACGTATGAAAATAATGCAGACTATATTTAAATAATTTAAAATAAGAAAGGATTAAATGAGATGTTTAAAGGAATGACGTCATAATGCTAGAAAAAAAATGTTATTTTCACCTATTTATTATGTGACAAATTGATAAATTTAATCGCCTGCTCTTTACCGGAGAAAATAGGGCTTGAAATAGTGGCATTAAATGCTAGAAAAGGGGGGAAGGGTAGATTTCGAACGTTGCTAACCCTAACTCATCATAACCCAATACGGATGCCTTCACCAGCTCCAGGTCCAACTGCTTCATAAATTCGAGGACAAATGGACAGGTAACTTAAACAATTTAATAATTGCTTAAGTTATATTGTATATAACTTAATTGTATATTGCTTATATTGTTATATAATATGTATTGTTTAAAAAATACCTGTCGAAAATATCTGGTTGGTTTACAGCATGATATCACTGATGGAGGAGACATGGCAAATTTCTAATTGCAAACATAACCTATAAATGCAATCATACTATGCAAGTTAAGTATCTATTTTTGAAATGAAATAATTTAAGTTTATTAACAAAAATAGTTCAATTCACTGGGAATCAAACTTTGTTTCATCTCACTTCTGCTAGTAAAAATTAATAATTTAGGAAAAGAAACTTCATTTGGGGATTTCCGATCAAGTACATATTCTTCATATGCACTTCATACTTTCTTTCCTCTTCATTAATGCTTCTCCATTTGTTTTGGATTAAACTACAATTTCATCAAATGGTTCTTTTTTTTTCTTTTATGAAAAATTCAAAATTCTGTTCTGTTGGTA
>CM063504.1:125216088-125288588 GCA_032207245.1 Pardosa pseudoannulata
TGAGATATTAATTTATAATAATATCAGAGTATATCTATTAAGCAATAGTTTATATCAAATTAGTTTCACAATTAATACACAAATATAAAGTTAACGTTAAAGGAAACAGTTTAAGAGGGTAAGTATAAATCCCGGAACATATTTTAAGAACTACTATTATAAGTACTTTAAAATTAGAAAAATATAAGGGAAAAGATATAGCTCCGATCGGAAAAATATATTTAAAAATAACACGGCTGTATAGTGTACTATATACAGCCGTGTGTGATGCACTTAGTGCGTCGCATTTTTTCTCGCCAAATTTGGCAATTTTGTGGACTTACCTAGTAGCGATAACTGAGCCAAGATAATTTTCCGTTCCTATATCAATTATAATAATTTAATCTGTAAATATTATTTAAAAAAAGGTGTTTGTGTTTAAAACTGTTTAAAATGTTATATTTTTTTATACTTCCATCTGCAAATTTTGCTAAAAATAAATGTTTCATTGTGTTTTAAATAGTATTGTAATATTTCTTTAAATTTTAATGTAAAATTTTGAAAATAAAATTGTATGAAATGTTAGATTTATTTAAGCTTATGAGAAAAACGTACTTTCTGTCATTTTATTATTTGGCCATCAACATAAAGATCAAAATTATGGCGGTCGATAAAAAAAGGTGGGGGGGGCGCAAGATGCATCTGTTCCCCATTTTAATATTTCTATGAATAATTCTTTTCCTTGAGAGAAGATTGTTTTATATGAATAACATTTAAGTACAATGGTCCACGTTTCTAGATTACTAGGACCCAACGGGGCAATGCTACTCGAGTCCGCAGAATTTCTTGAGCTACACATGTTATCCGGGAGGTGTACTAGAGTAACAGCTTTGCAGGCTTGTTTCAGATAAAGATATCTACCTCTATTGCCAGATGCATTGGAAAAACTTTATAATTATACAACAGCCGGTAGCATTATATGTAGAATGAATCCTTTAAAATTACCCAAAATTCTGCGTCAAGGTAGAATTTTCGGAATGATTGTCGGGAACAGTGCCCTAAAATTTGTAAAAGCTGATTATCATTTTGAAAAAAAAATGTTGACTAGCGTTACAAGGGAGTTTATACAATATGCATTACCGGTTGTTTTACAAGAAGGCGTGAAATTTAGAGTAATTGTCGTTGTTGGTACTGCGATTTAGTAGACGAGCCAAGCACGTGAGCCAGAGGCTACTCGAATTAAGGCGAAGGACAGAGCCTTCCGTTTGCAGAGCATCGTTGAGATGAAAGAACGACTTAATGTTCAAGTGGGTCCTCGTAATTTAAAAGCAAGGACCAAACAAAAGACACCCTCCCTATGTCTTGGGCCGAACGATGGCCGATTGGTTAGGGTGCTGGCCTTCGGTACCGGAGTTCGTGGGTTCGAATCCCACAATGGCATGGATGTTCGTAGCCGTTCGGAATCGGCTTTAAGCTGTAGGTCCCGGTCTCATTAGCCCTCGTGTTGCAAAAAGTAGACCGTAGCACTCTAAACCAAACCAAACCCTATGTCTTGGTCTGCCATCATCAAAGGTATTGGTTCGGAACATGGAGGAGATTGTAAACCCGAATCTATTTTAAGCGCCCTATCCACCATTATTGAACACGGCGGATTTTTAGCCGACACGAACATCGCATTCCTCGGGTTATGAGATCGTTGCCTTTGCTAACCAAGCTACCGCGGCTACTTTTTAGTAATGAAACTCTGATATAACTTTCATGCTTCCTAAAGAGGGTTAAACTAAACTGCGGATTAGAGAGCTTTCAAAACTTCAAGGCCAGAACAAGGGCGTGGCAAAGGAGGCATTTGTTCCGGGCGTATCAGTTGTAGGGCTCCACGACGCTCTTTTAATTTGCGCTGTAAATTTTTATCAAATCTTAGTAAGTACTGAAGCATATTTAATTTACGCTCCAGTATTTAACACACGAATTTAAATGAAACTATTTTTATGGAACAACTAAAAAAATAATAAAAATATTGAGGAAGGACTTATGACATACCCTTTTATTTTTATTTGTTAATTTATATACCTTGTATGGCAATAAAATTCAAAAACAGAAGAGAATAATCAGTAATTTAAAAACTACCGTTTTATGTTGAGCAACTCTTCTAGCTTTTAAAACTAACTTATTCAAACCATCATCTGCATACAGGACCGTAGTCAGAAATTGTTTTCCGGGGGGGGGAAAGGGGGAAAATCATTGATATTTGTGGATGATAATTCAGTAAAACAAAATTCAAGCATTAAGGCATGGATGAGATATTACAATGATATTTTTAAATAAAATAATTAAAAAGATTTAATGTTATCTTCTTAACTAGAAAAGACAAAATATAGCAGAATATAGAGAAAATTTTACATTTTCGGACAGCAGATCAGCAAAACTTTGTATAGCCAAAGCATTTTTTTTTTTACACGTTCTTATATAGCTCTGTAGATGGCACCTACACACACCTGGAACATTTTCTTTTGACGAAATGGTCTTCTAGAATTTCGGGAGGGGATCAGTCCCCTAAATCCCTCCCCCTTGCATACGGCCTTGTCTGCATATATAGTCATGATTATGAACCGAAAATAATGCTAAATTTGTCAAACTCTTGTGACCAGCTTTATTATGAAGAAAGTTTTTACTCTTTTTATGTTTCAAAATGATCATTCAAAGCTTGCATTAAAAAACTAGTAATGTACACAAATGTGAAAATGCAGTTCAGGGTGCCCCTTTGTTGTTTTGGCGATAATTTTTGGAATCAATAGTGCCAACATATCTTTTAAGATGTTGGCCATAAAAATCCAATAAAACACATAAACAAATATTAAAATAGTAAAAAAATACAGTATATATAAAATTTATACACATATTGTACCAAATTTTTAAATTTGCAAACGTATGGCGAACATTTTTTTCAATTTTTTAAATCATACAGAAACCTAACAGAAAATAAAGATACTTACTTTATAAAAGCAATGAAAGGGAAATAAAAAGCATAAACTATGAGTAATCAAATATTTAAAACTGTATACAAAAATTTTATACACAACTGCAATCGAAATAGTCCTAAATTTGCCATATATGAGAAAACTCACTTGGCGATGATAAATATAGATAAAGAGTCAAATTCCGCTATTACCCTAAGCTGCAATGAAGCCGTACACAAATTTTTATAAGTTTAAAAAATTCTTGCAATGCATAAAGATGAAAATATTTCGGTGACAATTCAGACCAGCCCCCCAATAAAGTTTCTTTTCATGACTCATTGTGGTTGGCGGTAATAACTCAATATTCGAGTAAAAAACGACGATTCTTTTAAATATTACTACACATTTATTAACAAGTACACAAAGAATAATAAGGAACAAGCATTCAGGTAAAGGATAGATCGTTCCAACCGCATTCTCCTCCTTCTGTTTTTCTCCCCGTTGTCATTCCCCAGCAACATAAAAACTGCATACCATGGTACAGGAATTCTTCTGCCTCTTGGGCTACCTATCGTTCACCTATCGCCTATCTATCTATCTACCTATATCACCTATCTACTTATCGCCTGCACACAGTTCAATTCTCACCCCCCACCCTCCTATAAATACTTCCTTGTTTTTAAATCTCACTATGTATTTGAGAACTAAAGTTTTTTTTAATAAAGTTTTTAAACAATGCATTAATTTTTTGTTTTAAGGGGAAAAATTATCTCACTTATATACTTGCACTCACCTTTGATCTATTTAGGTAATTAAAAAATTTAAGAAGACATTAAGATTGAAAAAAAGAAGAAATCATTTGGAAAATCCGAAGATGACTCTTATTTGTTCTGAGGCTACGAGGGAGAAACTGGATGTTTGGAAAAGGCTGAATCAACCGAAGTATCTTTTGAACACCGTATTATGATTGAAGTTCAATAAATAATATTTATTCATTAAATTTTCATTTAGATGCAATTATAAAAACTATAGGAAAAGGAAATTTCCGAAATATAAATACTAAGGATTTTTGATTTGCTCCCATGTGACAGCTCTGGTGCGTTACGCAAAATTATAAAAAAAAAGTAGTATTTTGTACAGCGAAACACATTAATGTTTCCTCTTCGGAACTTGCAAATTTGCCCCTTAAAAAACCTTTTTCTCTATATTTTCATGCCTAATTTTTTATCATTAAAATGAAATTTCATAATAACAGTATATGTTATTTCTATACTTTGGCATTTTTAAGTAACGGTATGTGATTAGTCCTACAAAGAGTTATTTTATTCATGGATTTCTGTAAGCTACAGAATTTATACCTAAAACGTAAATATTACATAAAAACTCAAGGATGCCCTTGTTTGTAATTACAATTTTTTACAACCGACTTTTAGTAAAACAACATTTTTAAAAGTGAATTTTTAAATGCATGCTCCCATATGGGAGCATTCGCGTGTAAAAGGTTAAATTTCTTTTATTCTAGTGTTAAATTTTTGAAAGATACGGATGCACGTGACCCTCCACTAAAAACTTATCAATAATGTCATTTATTTACCAATGTATAATAATCAGAGACATTTTAAAACCTTTCAAAGCGTTTCTTTATGAACTTGTCAAGAGCTAATAAAATGTCATACTCTTCCTTTTATTCTCTGTAAAGACTTCTATAACCTACTCCGTTTTTCAATCCCCCTACATACTTCAGTTATAGGTTTTCCATTTTACTGCCAAAATAGTAAAAAATAAATAAATGTGTATGAAGACTTTATTTTTTGACATATTTTTGACTATCAAAGTCTTGACGATTTTATCAGTTTGTTTTTCTTGACTTTCATTGTTCATTTCATTTAACTTTTATTGCTCAATTAAGTATTTATTTGACAGAGGTACTGAGGGAGATTCAATGAATTCTAGTATGGCAAGACTCCGAATGATCCACCCCAAAAGAAAGCAATGGGTGAGGAACCATAAATTGACTCCTGATGAATAGTAATAGAACTCTCGGAAGAATGTAAAATCTGTAAAAGTAATCTCATATTTGGGGCATAAATATTTTAAGCTTTCACTGAATGAACTATTTAAACGATGACCAACATGTACGGTGCAGTACCACACTCTGTGAGTTCGAATTCTACGTTTGGAATAGTAGTTCGTAACCTTTCAGAACTTTATATTACCTTCCGTTTTTAGAGACGGTTAAAATATTGTTTGTAGAATTTTTATGCTTTCTCCGAAAGATTTTCCCTTTTAACTAAGCTTCTATGAACAATCTCAAAAATTTTTTAGTTTCCTCTAATTTTTTTTTCATCTGGATCAACATTTTAGTATTTTGTTAGCCTCACGGATTTACTTTTCCGGCAGGTACGTCGACTGAAAACATGACGAATAGTGAAATTTATTTTTAAAAAATCTTTCTTTAATAAATTATTATTACAATTCACTAGGTTAGTGCCTTAGACGAGTAACTTATGCGGTACTAAACGGCTATGTAGGAGATCGATAATCAAAACACGTATGAACATTAAATATTATAGATGAAAATACAATGGAAATTTTTCATATTTTCCATTGTTGGCTATCTTGAAATTCCGTTCCAAACACATTGATGGTCCCTGTGCTACTGTCAATAAACACATTGTTGATACTTAACTAAAATATCCATCAACTAGGAACAGATTTGCTAGGAGTTTTATCTTGGTTGTTTTCTAGATGCCCGAGACATCCGAACATGTGCAACCATTGCATACATTGCTGCAAAGTGACAACAAAGAAGTGGAGGAACGTTCCGCCACCAGAAAAGGTTGATCCATCTGAATTCTGTCGTAGGGAATGTGAAGATATTTGTTGTGTACATCCCATTTGTGGGAAGCTTCATAAAGGTGAGTGACATAGATGATGAATACGAATAATTTATAATATTTGTACAGTGTTATAAATATGTAAATATGTTATTTATATTTACAGTGTTCTCTCCTTTATGCGCTTTTCATTTTTACTACTCTCTTAGATATACCTATCTGTCTTCTGATACCTGTTAAATCATATGAGAAATAACGTTCAATTTCTCTCAGTTATACGATATAGAATTATACGCCTGTCTCATTAGTTCGATGGTATTTTTCTGTTAAGAAATGCATTGTCCTCTCACTTAAACGGCGACAATTTGGTCAAACAAGTATGTTTCAGAATTTTATAAGTTCTGTTTTATGTACGGTCGTTTCTCTCTCTATTCTTAAGAAAAAGAATGGACTAATTTAAAAGATATTAGTGTGCTTATTAAGAAATTTAAGTTTAAGAAAAGTTCTCAATTTTTATGTCTATTATTGATATATATTGCATCGAAGACCATAAGAAAAATACATCGTTCAATTTGTCACACCCAAAAGCAAGTGAATTACGTGATTTCATTTCCATGAGACATTTTGATTTTTCCATTGATTTTTCAGCTTTTTTGAAAGTCAAGAGTAAACCTTGATCATTTAAATTAGCTTGAAAATTACATAGGCAGCTATTTAATTATTGGAGGAGTAAAATTTTTTTCCTGGGGCAGCTGAAAAAATATGGGCAGCGGACAAAAATTAGCATTTATTCTAGCGTTAATTTTAGGAGACGGGTAAAAAGAATTTATGTCGGCGAACACTACTATAAATCTGATATTTTACAGCTGGGAAATTAAGTATTAAAGAATGAGAAGGGGAAAAGGAAAATTTTAGATAGATATTTTAGATGTAATAATTTTGATATATTACAGATATGTGTATGTATATACATAAAAATAGATAGATAAATAGATATAGGGATCTATATATGTACCTAGTATAGAGATAAATGGATATATATATAGATATACATATGTATATAGGGAGAGAGAAACATTGTTATGGCTCTTACGCTTTTTTAAAAGTCGTTTGCCAAAAGAGTCATTGTAATCTTTTCATCGTGCGCTTTTTTCAGCACGTTTCATCGGATTTCGTCTCGTTCTTTAAACATTTATGGTTAATGCAGTGTTTCTTTGGGGTAAAAGCTCTGAAGTTTCAAATTTCTTTTCTTTCGTCTTTCTAAAAATGAGTTTTACACCCCATTGCACGACTGGTAATGATCTACGGAAATAGTCTTTGATGATCTTTTCTTCTTTCCACGAGAATTTCACAGCATCTCTTTGACTGGCGTCCTTCGCTATGTTTACCTTTTTCTTTTCTTACCTTTAAGGCAAAAACGACAAGAAACATAAATATGACCTTCATGCAGAGTGGTCAGTTCGGTTTATTGATGATGTAGAAGACATATTATCATTTCCTTTCTTTGGTGCAAATATGTTATACAATTTATTTGTAATCATGGCAGCAAAAAGGGAACCTGTTTCCGGTAAACAATGAATAATGAGTTGTATTCATTTTGTTTTAAACGTCGGGGCAAATATTATTGAACTGTGTCAGACTGCTCTACCTGAATCGTTTATTTCAGAATTTTTTCCCCCAGGAATTTGCAACTTCCAATTGATGTATCTCATTCTATTCAAGTTACAAAACTGAAATTCTGCAAACTCATTTTTAGACATATTTTCTTAGATTTTAAATTACAAAGAATACATTTTTCAATGTGTAGGTCACTGCCGGCTCACACATGCACATCTCTTGCTAGGTGAACCGTCTCTACGAAGTGCTATTGCAAGATACCTTATACAGTTGCGCACATTTTAACTTCGTGCTGTTGTTTTAGATCCATGTACATAGTTTATTTTAGAAATTCATCGCTGAATCTTGATACGAGGGTTATTCTGTAATTTGAGATACAGCTAGGTTTTTAAAGTTATACTTACAAAATTTTAGGTTTGTTCAAAGTAGTCTACTCCAGCATCAATGCACTTTTGTAGACGAATTTTCCACAGATTAAATGCCTCAAGCTATTTATTTCTTGGAATAGAGGGGAAAAATGCATTTATAGCTACATCAATCTCTTCTTCTGAATGAAAACGATGTCCACGTAAGTTCTTTTTTAGATTAAAGAATAAAAATCACACATAGCTAGATCAGGTGAATACGGCAGATGTTCTATCACTTTAATTTCTTTTTGTTTAAGGAAATCAACTGTTAATCCGGCTGTACGTGAAGATGCATTGTCATGGTGAAGTATTAGTCCCCTAACATTCACTTCTTGTAGAATGTGGTAAATATTCAGTGGTATACCAGTTTGCTGTTACTGTCTTCTGTCCTTCCAACTTGATGGCTTTGACCAATCACGTACTTCTGAAGAAAATGGCATACATAACCTTTTTCAGTGCGCGTTGTCTTTTCACCATTTTCGATGTGGGAACACCTTCAAAGACCCATACTTTGCTTTCTTGACGTGTTAGAACGTCAAAAAACGGTATCTACGTTTCATGACTCGTTATAATTTTAGAAATGATGCGGTGGCCACCATCATTTAGCAATTTAAGAGTTTCTTTACTGATTCTGGCACGCTCCATTTTTTTGGTGCTCAGTTAGATTATAGGGAACCCAAAGGCAAACTACTTCTTTCATATGTAATTCTTCATTAATTATTTTGTGTATGGCTACGGATCCAATGTTAAGTTCCTTCTGTATAATTTGATAGGTACAGAGATTATCATCCATTAACAATTTTCGTATGGCAGACACATTATCCGGGATTACTGCCGACGGCGGTTTTCCTGTGTGTTCTTCATCCTGAAGAAAATGGCGACCTCTGCTAAATTCTTTAAACCATCTGAATACAGTAGCATAGGCTGGAGATTCATCACCAAATGCCAATTGCAACCGTTGAAAGCATTCTTCTTGATTTAATCCCGCTTTAAAATCGTAGAAAATCATAGCTCGAAAATGTTCTCGCGTCAACTCCATTTTCTCTTCGGTTTAAAATTTATTCTATGCTAAACGAGTTGAAATAAGTCAGTAAAAAATCGTTTTCTGTGTTAAAATACTTTGTATTTTAAAACTAAACCGTTATTTTTATTTTGTAAATTCTTGTCTGCGTGTATCTCAAAATTTTTAGAGTAACCCTCGAATAATCATCGGGGAAACGCCAGATCTACGCTTATTTCCCTTTCTTCGCTGTACTGGCTTTTATTTCTAAGTTTTTAAGTTTTGTAATTTTATTTTTATGCTAATTTTAGATTTAGATTTTTTATTTGTTACCTTTAAATTTTTAAATTTTCAGTTTTTTTTATTTTTTAAGTTTCAGTTTCTATTTATGACTTTTTATTCAAACTTTGCCTACCTATTTTGTAAATATTTTTTTTATCTTAATCTGTCTCTTATGTATTGACGTTGAAAAATTTTTAATGCGCTTTTAACGTCTTTAATTTTTATCTTTGCTTTCCTCAAAACAGTTTTTACTTATGGATTTTTTAAGTTGTTTAATTCACTTCAATTTATACTTGTTTGTCGCAGTATGTCCCGAGAGTATTTTACGTCAATAAACACTAATCAACTAGCAACCAATTAACCTTTAAACATTTTAAACAAAAGATCTTTAAACATTATTTGTTTTTTTTTTTCGGTGGTAATTTTAAAAACTTTGTAAGCAATATATTGAGAACCGATGGCACCAAATTAATTTAAAAAATTTTCTTTAGTCAAACGTGAAAAGAGTAACTGAAAAACGTTATTGGTTTGAGAGTTATTTTAAAACTTAAATACGCTAATTTTTACTATTTTAAAATTTAAAAATAAAATTTCTGGGCAACTGTAATTATGCAAAAATTGTAACTACACATTTCGTGAAAAACTCATGAAATAAAAATAAATAAATATATGGCAATTTTGTGTTCCGATTGTTCTCTTCAGAATGGGCCTAACCGAACGATGGCCGAGTGGTTAGGCTGCTGGCCTTCGAAACCGGAGTTTGTGGGTTCGAATCCCACTATGACATGATTGTTCGTAGCCGTTCGGAATCGGCTTTAAGCAGTAGGCCCCGGTCTCATTAGCCCTCGTGTTGCAAAAAGTAGACCGTAGCGCTTCCAAACCAAACCAAATTCACCATCTGGGAACAACTCTACACTGATAACTGATACTTCCCAAAGTGTTAAAGACATTGACGAATAAATTTGTATCTAATTCCCTCATCAAAGATTGGGAGAACGTAATTGGGTTGTAATATTTCGGCTTACCCTGGAGCGATTATAAATAATGACTTACACTATGGTTCTATTATAAGAAAAAACCTTTCAATAAAGTCTGAGTACAATATTTTTGAGGATTATTATTAAGAGAGGTTAATTAATGATATTAACCATCTTCTTAACAACAGAGTTTGAAAACTTTCAATAGAAGAATAATTTAACAATTGCAAGAGTCAAATTTCTGCTGCTATATGAAAGAACGAATCTATTGCATAAATCGAGGGTATAACTTAGCGTGTCAGGTAAACTAATTCTAGGTAGCTAGGTAGTCTAGATAAAAGTTAGGGCCGAAGGGATAGGGGCCGAAAGCTTAGGGAGCTGATCTTCGGTACCGGAGTTCGGGGGTCCGTTGTGGCGTGGATGTTCGTAACCTTTCATAATCGTTTTTAAAAAGTGGGTCCCGGTCTCATTGACCCTTGCGTTGCAAAAAAGGAGACCGTACCGTTCCAAATTAAACCAAACCTCTTCATAATGTTTCAGATAACTTGCGTCCTGTGTGTGAGCAATGTGATCACCACCCTCCTCCTTCACTCCGTTATAATTACAGCACAGAAGATGGCAACATGGATCGGATGTCAAAATTAGCAACTTATGAAACGGTATGGTTATACACCATTTCCTTCATTTTTTCTGCCTTGTTCGAAGTAAAGAAAGTATTGGAATAATCAAAAATTTAAGTGTTCATATTTTAACAAAATTCTCGTCTTGACCATGCCTTACTGAATTTTGACCAGTTTCAGTACAATCTGCCATAAAAGTTCCCTGTACACCTCTTTTATCATACATAAAAAACCCAACAGTTTTTAAAATTACTTGATAATTCGGTCAGTATTTTGGAAGACTGTACTACGTCTGAAGGTACATACCAGTAAACTTTAATTTTAAAATTTTAAATATCCATTTTAACCAGCCCTGAACTAGTTACGACTAGTGTACTCTTGATGTCTGTACGTAATAGATATATCCTACCATTTCTGAATCTTTTATAAAGTTTTTGATTACTTTTATTTAACCTAGTTCAGACTAGTTTCAGTGTTGCTTATGTACTTACGTACAAAGAAACTTTTACAAGTAATTTGGACTACCATCTACGAATACATTTTCATCCTATTTTCATTCTTACGCCTTCCCATACATAGTTATGCAAGATATGAATTTGCATACGTAAAGAGACTCAATTCTCGCATAGCCGTAGAGTGTCGAAATCTTGCATTCAGTTTTGTTGTAACATCTAGCTGTGCCAAAGCCTCCTAGAGAACTGTCTAGGAGGCTTTGGCTGTGCGCCTCCTTTTTTTTTTTTTTTTTTTTTTTTTTTAAATCTACTGAACTAAACTCCTCGGCACTACAGCCAAACTTGCGGCCCTGGTCTAAGGTGCTAATCTCCGTTTTTGAGACAAAGGATTCTGGGGTACGAAACATGTCTTGTTTAGGTGGTCACCCTTACGCGGAATCATCAGAGTTTAGTTTACAAACATGATTGGTCTTCAATTTGTGTAACCACTGAGGGGATGAAAGGCTGAGTCAACCTTGCCCAGCCCGAAGATATTGAAATCTAGACTCTACATATATTAACACTGCTCGTCATTACTCAAAAACTAGTAACCATAAAATATTGGAACTTTGTATTAAGGACTGTTGTAGGATCTAGTTCTGCATCTTTTTTTTATTTGCAATATTAACATATCCACTTTAACAATGCTTTTTAAATCCATTTTGAAGACCAAAAAAATTATTACTTTTGAATAATTTGGAAATTTTATTGTGTTATTACTTCCTGCGTCTTAATCGCAAAAGCTTCTGTCTATCCGATATATCTACGAGACGAAAAAATGCAATGTAACGGATATTGACGGCATCGGTTGTCGCCCAATGACAGTACCTGATCTTTTGCCCAGACAACACTTTGAGAAACGAAACTAACTTTGAATATGTAAGGCAATGTTCAAATGCTAATGCTGGTGACAAATTGCACAATGAAATGAATATGTGCATTATTTGATAAACGTGCAAGGAAATCATGTGCTGTTCACATTAGATAGTTTTTAATATAGTTTCTGAAGGTAGCAAGGTTATTTTTTTAAGGTAGCATTTTTCGGGATTTTATCTAATTGAATCGGAATTTTTTCTATTACATTATATCCCAATACATATACATTTTAGGCAAGCAAAATGTGAATGTATTGTACACTTGCATATATCTGCCAGTAATTCTGAAGATGAACTATGATAGATCAAAAATTACAGAATTATCAATGCCGCACATATAAATATTTTTGCCGTAGGAAATTGCGTTCTTTACGTAATAGAGAGCACAATTACCTGCAGCCAACAGTACGAGAAATCTCGGTGATTCAACGCATAGATAATCTGCGTTAGGCACCGTCAAAATGGCCTTTGCGATTACATCTTTAATTTTAGAGAAGTTAACTTACATCTTTAATTTTAGAGAAGAAATACTTGCTAAAACGCGACGTTGTATTTGCAATAAGCGAACTGAGACATGTGGTACCATTAGACTGCTACACGATAAAGCTCGTACTAGCAAGTTCGTGCAAAACTGCAGGAATACGTATGGAAGTTTGACAACACTCTCAATATAGCCTGGGCTTGATCCCTTCAAACTTTCAAATGTTTGTACTCATAACGAGTTTCCTTAGTGGCGAGAAGTTTGACTGTAACGATAAAATCAAACAAGCAGTGCGACAAGTGGCTTTCGGAACTGGAGAGTTAAGATCATCCATGACTGTGGCACGTAAAATATATTTGTAGTCACAATGTTCTCCAAATTCTCAAATGATACTCTGGGGACGACAATCCAAACCTAGGAGTCTTCTGCTTGGTCCTTGCTTCTAAATTATGAGTATCCACTTGAGTTAAGTTGTTATTTCCTCCTAGTGGTGCTTGTCTAACGAAAGACGCACTCGTTCGCCTTAATTTGTGGGGCCTCTGCATGCAAGTGGCATTGGCAACAACATCAAAAACAGCTCCGGTTAATTGTTTTCTTCATAACTGTATTCAAAATTACGCTCATTACTTATTGATACCTTCTGGAATTACTTCTAGTTCCTGGCAACGGAATAAACAGAATAATAAAATGTACTATTTTTATGTCAGTGATTTTCTTCTCTTGGAATCTTTAAGCTTTCTCCCATGGAGTTGTCTCATGTAGTGAAGCACGTCTCAACTCGTTCAGAATTTGATTTACGTATGAAATGGACGTGCAAAATATTGGTATACTATTAGTTATTATAAACATGAAAAAGAGTAAATAACCAAATTTCATTTAAGTTTTCATACTCTTCGATAGAAATATTAATAAAGTATTATTTGCGAACCACAATAATGTGGGTTAACTTGTTAGTGGTTTTAATCTGTACATATTTGAGACACGATTCTAACGATAAACATTATCTATGTATTTTCAGACTACCAACGAACTGCATGGCAGGAGCATATTTCACGAAGGCGGCGAGCGTTGCAAGATGCAAACTCCTCGTTTCTTAGAATCATCAATCTTGTTTCTCAGATACGGACAAAGCCTGTAATGCATGGACGACTTTCATATGTGACGAAAGATCTCATTATTTGTATACTTTGAAAGTTATCAGTGTTCGGACATTCTTATGAAAGCAATAAAGTAATATATTCGTTTTGTTTACTTTTTAGTATTTCTGTGTTTACCAAAGAACTGTCACTGAATGCTCACCCCATATATCTGAAGAATCATACCATACAACTGAATCTTGATTTTTGAATAAGTATGTTAAAGAGTCTCTCGCCTACCAACGGGAAATACATTTTTGCGCTCTCGTCGCAAAGATTGTAAATGATCATTAAATATTATGACTACTTTTATTTGATGAGTGTAATGACCGTGGTAGCTCAGTCGGCAAAGGCATCGATTTTGTAACAGGAGATCTGAGAGTTTGAAGATAGAACCAGTTAAAAATCTGTGTATTAATGACGGCTGAGAATGTTCTCCAAGTTCTCAAAGGATACCTATAGAGCTGGAAGGCCTTGTCTAAGGTCTTCTGTTTGGCCATTGCTCCTAAACTACGAGAACCCATTATACTTGTTTGTGTTGTCCCAGGGAGTAATGCTGGCCGCCTATATGATGTTCCTATAATTAAATGGCCGACAAATATCGAAGACTTGGTAGTGCGACTGTTATAAAAGAAAGTGCCCCCGCACTGGAAATCATCATTTATCATTAGTCAATTATAAACAATTATATTCAAAATCGATAGTTTTTTATTCAATGGAACCTTTTTAAAGAAAGAATTATTTGTTTTCTCTAAGTTGTTACTTCACAAAATATTTTTGAAAAATTATTGCGCTGGGTCTCGATTACATCCGTTTGGGTATAATTAAGTACTAGTTCAACGTTTATCAATAAAATCAAAGAAAACTATAGCTTTTCAAAGTAAGCAAAGTATGTTTCAAATTCATTTTTAAGGCTTATCAGTTTTTCCGCTTACGTTCTGGATCTACAAGATCTGAAACAACAAGGAGAGCGTCAGCGAGTTGTGCATGTATCAACTGCAACCTTGAACTGCACAAACAAGGATGGCGGCGTTGAAAGAAATTTTAAAATTCCGCTATGAAATTTGCATTAATACTTTTGCTGTATGCCGTTAGATTGGGTGGTATGCATGCGTCCTCCAAGTTTGACACCCATGATGAATCGGTTAACAAGCTGTTGTTAATCCTGGAAGGTACCTTAAACAATTTTTTTCTTTGCCGAACGACGACCGAAATGTTAGAATGCTGATTGTCGGTACCCAAGTTCTTGGGTTCGAATCCTATTGTAGCATGGTTGTTCGTAGCAGTTCCGAATCGGCTTTAAACAGTAGATCTCGGTCTCATTAGCCCTAGTATTCAAGAAAGTAGACCGCAGCGCTCCAAAACAAACCCTAAAACATTTTGTTTTGTTTTTAATAACGTGGGGATCAATTTCCTGTTAAGTATTCACCCATACAATACCACGGATTTTGTAAACATTTTAATACAGGAGCACCATATAAGCGGCCAGTATTACTTCCTAACACAACACACACAATGTGGGTCCTCGTAATTTAGAAACAGGGACCGTGCAGAAGAGGTTCCAGGCTTGCTTGCCACCTCCAGAGGTATCGTTTGGGAACATGACATTGCGAATATGAACTTATTTGATGTGCCCTAGCCACCATTAATGTACAAGGTGAATCTTTGGCCAGATCGAGCCCCGAAACCGCAACTCTCCAGTTACAAAATCGCTGTCTTTGCCGACTGAGCCTGATACCTAAAACATTTTCCCACATATCCAAAGGACATAAATGATAAACCCATGCGTCAAGATTTCTAGTCCTTGGGAGGTTGGCAGGTGATTGAGAACTACGGAGAATTGGGAGAAGAAATCTTATTTCTTTGAGGAAAATAAAAACTGCCGGGAATCTTCGGTGCACGTGCCATACCGAACGTCATCCATCTATCAGAGTAGATAACCCGTTGCGAGTTTCAAATGGTAAACTCCGGGTTACTAGTTAAAAAAAAAAAAATGAAATTACAAATCCTAGTCATATACAGGGTCTCACAAAATGACCGCATAAACTCTGCACAGCTAGATTTCTCGTTGGGAATACATACAAACTGCCCAATTAAGCGTTCGTGTACGATCCATAGTTTACGAGAAAAATACGGAAAACAAAGTAGGACGTCACTGCCGGTGCAAGAAAAAACACTTTATTGATCATATCAACAGCAGTATATGCACGGGCGTACTCCCTAACAGTTCGTAACGCATTTCCATTACATCGGCCGTACATCAGGTACATGTAGCAGTAGTCACGAACGAAATGCATGGCCACCATACCAAGACTACTGGTAGCTGCAAGATGCAGCCTTTTAATAAATACCAGTTCAACGGTGGGTTAACGTCATTCCATGGCACGCACGCATGCATGACGCGATATGCGCGGCGAACGTTTTAAACATTATTGTCGGGAAAGATATGCAAATACTGTTGTTGATATAGCAAATAAAGTGTTTTTTCTTGCACCGGCAGTGACGTCACACTTTGTTTTCCGTATATTTCTCGAAAACTATGGATTGTACAGGAACGCTTCTTTGAGCTATTTTTATGTACTCCCAACAAGGAACCTAGTCGTGAGAGATTATGCGGTCATTTTGGGACACCCTGTATACCAATTTAACTGGGTTTTACGATATTTTCACTATTAAAGCAATTACTAACCCTTTAAAACATTTGCTATAATAAAATACGGTTTACGGTCATATCGAAATTTTGCAGGCTGGTAACTTTTTTAAAC
Source organism: Pardosa pseudoannulata (assembly GCA_032207245.1). Taxonomy (NCBI): domain Eukaryota; kingdom Metazoa; phylum Arthropoda; class Arachnida; order Araneae; family Lycosidae; genus Pardosa; species Pardosa pseudoannulata. The sequence goes on from CM063504.1 coordinate 125,232,513, forward strand.
AATGTTTAGAAACTTGCCGACATATTCATAAAGAAGGTCTTAAATATTATACTAAAATTTGAATTAAATGCACTAAGTTTTCATTGAGATATGCGTAATATATATATTAGAAATGATTTAATAACTGTAACTGTACTCATCTTTTTAATAACTGTAACTGTATTTATCTATATAATAACTGTAACTGTACTATTCATTCTGATGTCTGTAGTTGCTGAGTTAGCGTACTCAACATGTGCTGCTGTTTATAATAAATACTTCACTTTTGAATATGACCCAGTAGTTGAGTTTTACGATTAATACTGAAGTATTAAGCAAGAACAAAGGTTCTTTGATTTGATAATCACGCCAGATCTCACAATATGAACTCTAAATATAAATAATTTGTAACTGCATATGCGAAAAATACATTTTGTCTATCAGTGTTTCGGTGTGTGTGAAGCACATTTTCCAACATATAAGAAAATTTTACTTCAATAACTTTACTGATACCGAACACATTGAAAATTTAGAAAATGGTTTTTAGAAACTTAACGAGTCTCAACTTAGAAAAGGTTTTACTCAAATTGAATTTTTATTTTATGGATCACACCCATTTGCTGCAAGTGAACTGAAAGTATTAACAGCACTTAATAGCTAATACAGTTATCAACAAAAAAAAAAATGTGTTATCACGAAAAAATACTTAAATGCTTCATTTATAAAGTATGTATTCTTTGCACTTCGTGAAAATTCCCTCGCAGAGAACCATTAAGTTTTTAAGAATAGTACCGTGTATAACAGTTAACACAGTTTCAAAGCGTTAGGATGGTCTTGGGTTCGATTCCTGAATAAGATTTAGATGTATTTGTGTTGTCTACTCACAGAGAGAAAGATTGGCCGTCTATAACAAAATGGTTAGCAAGCCTGGTGTTGCAATGAGAAGAATTGAATGAAGAGAAACACTCTTTTTCAAACACAAAAAAACTTATATTACGCCGTTATATAACACAAAATCGAATAAATGACATTAAAGAATTTGCATGTGAAAAACAACAAAATGAAAAATGGACAGCATTCTAGGTGCAGTGCGGATGCGTTCTCGATGCGAAGTGCGACTACTATAGTCCATGTAAAATCTATTGGCGCTTCAAGGTCACACTTTCTCGTTTCCCCAGTCATCGGTTACTATGGTAGCGACCAAGAAGCCTGTGCATTCACACTTATTTTCAACACTTCAGTTAAGGATTTGATTCCAATACGTTCAGACGACTTGCTTTATTATTATAAGCAAAGTCAAATTTTTCAGTTGTGTATAAATGCGTTAACTATTTGCATAAAGAAAAGTTTAACAATATGTATAAAATGGTTATAATAAATCACAGATATTTTTGTAAAAATACAAAAATTCATTTTAATTTAGAATTCTTACTAAAACATTAGGAATCTCTACCTTCTAAAGAAATTTTCACTTTCTAAAAATGTGTCAACAGACCATAAGTCTTTAAATACATAATAAAATAATACAAAATAGTGTTATTGCATTAAGACCTCTTTCAATTCTTGTAAAATCATAAAATAATTAATACAGTACAATTTTGGAATAGAAACTTTACTATGGTCCACATAACTTCATAATATAGTTATTAACATACAACTTAAATTTAAGGAATTTGAGAACTACATTCTCTTAAATAAATTAATTAAGAAATACTTTTGATATTTAGATTAAAAGAATCATACAAATATAAAGAAAAATAGTGAGAAATTATAACTAATTACTCATTAAAATTAGCGAAATATTCAATCATCTTAATGATATTAATTATTTCTGTAAATAATGCAACTGTGTGTGGAAAAAAAATTAGATTTACTTTTTCAGTAGAATTTTTTAAATCTTACGGATTAGAATATAACATACAATTTCAAATTGTAATTTTATGAAATGGGATTATATCTTAAATTTATGAACTTAGAAACTGGTCTGAAATTACTCATAAAATTTTGTGTAAAGTATTAAGTATTCTTCAAAGTGTAGTCTAAATAAACATACTTTCATCATGCACGGAGAGCCCACACGATGCATGACACCCCTTAACACAGTGGGAAAAAAAGAGTAAAATAATTCTCCAACTGTCGTTACCATAGTTACAGTTGGTCATCGGGGAAAAATCAGTGACCTTGAAGTGCCTATTGAGTTTACACAGAGTATAGAGAATTCTGAATAGCGCCGAAAAGAATCCCAGTAATATTAAGTTGTTTTGTTCCGGATGCACCGAAACACTTGGGGTATTACACAGGTTTATGCTGAATACCGCAAGTGCAAATGACTCAAGTTACGTAGCTCGAGAAAATTTTGAGAGCAAACGATACTTCGGTACTCTTTACATGCGGAAAGTTACCGATAGCTGCAGGTTGCGGAAACTTTCCGGCAGCAAATTTGGTAGAGAGAACTTCCCGATAGTAAGAAAACATCGACTTATTTGAGTTACGAATATATAGCTCAGTTAGACCTTCTTTTGCCAAAATGTGAAAATTCCATGCCATCTCCACGGATACCAAACTGATATTAAAAGTATGAACTAAAAAGTTGTTTTTAAATATATTAATGCTGAATTTAAGGCAGTATAAAAGTATGATGTAAATATTGTATCTTCAGTCTTGATCTTATATTTTATGTTTTTCATACTAGTAGAAATCTTGTTAACAATGCTAAGTAATAAAAAGATCGAAGCCTTTCGGCTTTTATTTTACATATTTTAAGCACAAAATTTACAATCTCATGGATACCTGTGATGTTAGTCTGAACCCAAAATTTGTGTTTACATATAATAAAACTGTTTTTAAAATACTATCAAAGTATGATTTTAATATTATTTATCTTTAATCATCATATTTATATATTTTATTTTCATCATAACCATAATTTTCATATTGTGATTTTCAAATTTTAATTTCTTGATTTTTATATATTTTAATAACTGTGTTCAAAACAAAACATTGATGTTTAGATTTTAGGTATTGATATATAGTAGTAATATGATAAATTTTGATGGAATAACTATCATTTTACAGTTTTTTTTTCAGTACAAATATAACTTTTTATCAAGTTTTTTATCAATGAATCAATGCAGTAATATTTACATCATAATATTCATCAGTTACAAATTTTTATGCATTCCATCATAATAGTAATGTATAAAATATCTGTAAGAGAATGTAACTTGCAGAAACCCAGAAAATTTTAACTGCAGGTCAATTAAGCTGCATAGTCTCATTAGAATTGTTGCAAAAAGTACACCGTAGCACTAACCAAATATAAAGCGCCTCTATATGCTTAATAAAATTCCATACTGTATATAATAATGCTCCATAAAACTAATCATGGTAAAAGTTTCCGTGAGACAATCTCTTCGATTTAACTCTTGAGATTTGGATGCCACTTTTACCAATACCGTACGCATGCAAAGAAAAATGCGAATTATTTATTTGTTTATATTACAAACATTGCTGTTGCCGAAACTGAAAATCAGAATTATAATTCTAAATTTCTGATTGGTTTAAATGGTGCAAAGTAGAAGATCCCATTAAACTCCGCCTCTAAAATAAGCCCAGCCCAAAGGCGGGATTTATTTCTCAAACTCGATAGTAAGCTAGTTACCGCACCTTCGTTTCCGTGCTCCCAGAGTACTTGAATTAGTTCGGCAAAGGTATCGTTAGCCAAGTTTATACGTCATACCGCACTTGCGGTAGAACCGCAATAAGTAACTAGACTTATAGGAAAAGAATTTATTGTTAATACCGATGATAAAATTTTCATTGCAACAAAAAATAATCGATGATTCAATTTAAAATTATCACATATGTACCTAACCTATTATTGAAGCCAAATATAAAAGAAAATCATTTACGTAATATCTAAGTTCAGTGGTAAAAGATATTATAATAGTGTAGATGATATTTAAATAGTTTAAAATATGAAAGGATTCAATGAGATGGTTAAAGGAATGACGTCACAATGCTAGAAAAAATTGTTATTTTTCCTATTTATTAAGGGCCGATCCCACCAAAGTCGTTTAACGCTAAGCGCGATTAATTTCGGTTTAAATGGAGAATTGCATTCCCTCATTGTTTGGCGCCAGGGTTAATCGTGGCTAATCGTAGTTAGCCGTTAAACGACTTTGGTGGGATCGGCCCTAAGTGATAAATGGTTAAATTTAATCGCCTGCTCTTAACCGGGGAAAATAGGGCTTGAAATAATGGCATTAAACTCTCGAAAAGGGGCGAAGGGGTGGATTTCGAACGTTTTAAAGACGACAGTATTTTTTGCTGTGATATGTAGCATATTTATACAAATTTATTTTAGAATCGGACCGATAGTTTAGGAGAAGATAAACTTTATTCGCTTTGAATGGATGCCTGTATCCATTCCAGGTCCAACCGCTTGATAAATTTGCGGACAGATAACTTAGGCTATTATTATATAGGGGATAATCTGTGCAATCATGGTTGCCTATTCTACAGTGGAGTGTTTTACGTCTTGGCGAAACCTAAATACACTGGTTTGGGGACAAAACGAGATGTTGCGTTTTCATTCGTCCACGGCCACTCTCCACCGTTGCTTAATTATCCAGATGTGTACAACATATCCTTCGATTATTTATTGCAATAGCTTTTATCTTCCCAAAAAGTTCATCAAACTTCAGTACAATTGCATTCAACCCCATTCCTCAATATTTCTAGAAGTTTCGGAAAATTCGCTTGAAACCTGTGCAGGTAGTACGGAAAAGAAGACAGCCACTTTTACTGTGCTAAATGCGCAGTTTCGAAACGCTCTTCATAACTGAAGTTCCTATTCAACGGTCTTCAAATTTTAATTACTGCCATACTTGGGACAAAAGAATCGGTAAACAAAAGATCGAGATGATTGGATTATCGTTTATGAATGCTCCGTTTTCGTTTGCAAGGGAATGATGCAATTCGTTGCGACGGTATTCTACGTTGCTTTGAACTCATTCTACTTCTATGTTATTAGGGTTCGCCAAGCTAGTATAAGATAGTATTTGCCTGCCCTCTACTTCTGCGTGCAATGTAGTATTTCGCCGTCTCTTATCAGTGCTTACACCTAGCAGATATTGTATAGGCCACGATAGTATTTGCCTGCCCTCTACTTCTGCGTGCAATGTAGTATTTCGCCGTCTCTTATCAATGCTTACACCTAGCAGATATTGTATAGGCCACCCTAGAAATTTAGCCGCCTGCGTGAATGCATATACTGCAAACCTTGTGTGTGGGGGGGGCGGAGAGACTGAGAAGAAAAATTAAGAAAGGAATCCACTCCAGGCTATAAAATTTTATTCAGATGTCATATGCCCCAATAGCAACTTTGTTTTAAAAGAAGAAACTCGGCCCGGCAGAAGATCACTAGCACACAAGATTTAACTGTCCTCTCTAGGAACTCTACACGGTCTGTTATTAAATAATGAAGGTTTACTAGTAAAGGTTTCACAAAGCGTAAAATTTTATTAATTGATGCTTCAATTTTTAACTATAAAATTCCAAACCTGATATATATATATATATATATATATATGTGTGTGTGTGTGTGTGTGTGTGTGTGTGTGTGTGTGTGTGTGTGTGTGTGTGTGTGTGTGTGTGTGTGTGTGTGTGTGTGAGGAAAATTCTCAGAAGTTTTCAAATCTGAAGTCAAGAGCTAAAAAATTCCCAAGTCCTTTTGCATTACCCTTTTTGACCCCTAACCTAAATTGACCACTAGGGCTACAGTTTAGGCCCTCAAAGAAGGGGTCTGACCAATTATAACTCTACATTGCCCTAGCGAACAATTCTGGAAATTTCCTAAATTGTTCCCCCTTCTCTGGGGGCGGATATTGCAAGGAAAATTCTCAGGGTTTTCAAATCTGAAGTCAAGAGCTAAAAAATTCCCAAGTCCTTTTGCATTACCCTTTTTTACCCCTAACCTAAATTGACCACTAGGGCTACAGTTTAGGCCATCAAAGAAGGGGTCTGACCAATTATAACTCTACATTGCCCTAGCGAACAATTTAGGAACTTTCCAAACAAAAAGGAGATGCATGCTGTCGGAGGCAGATTTTCCCACAGATTTTGACTGAGATGTTGTTAAGGTCCGTTTACTTATAACTTCATGCTAGCTGACCCTTTAGTTTGTCCTGTCCCTATGATGAAGTGAGAACCCATCCTCCGACGTTATCTTATTAAGATAACGTCGGAGGATATCTTATTAAGATGCGTTAAAATTTTGTGGCACAGTTGTTTACTTATCATCTTATTATAACAGAGTCAGATTTAGTTGGTAGACAAGGTAGGAGATTGCCTAGAGAAGCAAAATTTAGGATCAACAAACCCCGCCTGAACTAGAACGCAATAAATAAGCAAATGAAAAAATAAAAGTAAGAAAAATTAAAAATACAAAAAAATTTTCCGTTTACTATAATAGGAGTAAAACATTTTATTTTATAAAGATAAAAAAAGAGGCTGTTATACTAAAGATTTTAAGTCTCAAAAATTACTATATCCACTTAAGAAAGTTTTCATTGTCATTTCCATTAGTAAGCAGTTAAAAACGAATTTTAGCATGGTTTTGTTTCTGATCCTCAATAAACAAACGTGGCACAAAGTTTACATTGTCTCGACGCATCTGAAGTTTTTCAATTCAAATTTCATGACATGTTCCTACGCTGATGCTCACTTCGTTAGAAACGTATCCAACAGTTAAACAACGAGATTTACGAATTACACTATCAACTCTCTCTGCAGAGTTTGCATCTATTTATCATCTATGCTTGGAATCCTGATCAACCGATATTCTGCATTTTTCAGAACATTTGCGCCACTTTTCATTCGGCTCATATTGTCCTGTTTTCGTATTTAACGATTGCAAGCAATTGTAATGATTTTATAGCAGTTTAGCCTAGTTTATAGCAAAATTTCACATAGAAATGCAGACTATTTTCTTTTGTCTCTTACATTATCACATTATCACTAATTAATGTGATGAACTGTTTCTGTGCTTGATCACTCCAGCAGCTAAAGCACGGCGGCTATTAGTTACAGCAAGGCAAACTGAATAAGAATTTATTGCATTAACCAGGTACTAGATGTGCTCTGTAGATTTCCCAAAGTGAACTCCAGTCGTCCTCGCCAACCTGCAAAGGTCCATGTCAACGAAAGGTGTGTCAATAAAAGATCATGCCGAAAAATTGGTGTGCATAAGATATAAATAGGGATTCAATAATCTTTATCCCTTTTTAGCATGTTATGATTAAAAGTAAAGTGTTACATAAATTTCATAACTCACCCAACAGAGATCTTACCTATGTACTTACATAAGATTTATACATAGGCATATAAATTATTTTTTAAGTATCTTTTATAAACTTAAGTGAGACTTTAGATAAACTTAATTATAGATTTCCGTCTGTAATGACATAGGCCACTGTCGATTTTGGGTACTTCAGATCGCTAGATATGTACTTAGGGATCGGCCACATTTGTGATACCCGATAATTATACCTTTCTCAAAATCAGAGAGCTCCGAACTGCGCGGCATCTTGCATGCGACTAATGCCGATGTATACCGGCGGATGCCGTGACGTAACTCAGGACCTCAGGACCCTCATTTGCATAGGTGTCCAAATACCTATTGCTAGACAGTGTATTACCTGATAAAATTAAACTAATAATGAATTAATGCTGGAAATGTTATAATTTCAAAGCGTTAGGATGGTCTTGGGTTCGATTCCTGAATAAGATTTAGATGTATTTGTGTTGTCTACTCACAGAGAGAAAGATTGGCCGTCTATAACAAAATGGTTAGCAAGCCTGGTGTTGCAATGAGAAGAATTGAATGAAGAGAAACACTCTTTTTCAAACACAAAAAAACTTATATTACGCCGTTATATAACACAAAATCGAATAAATGACATTAAAGAATTTGCATGTGAAAAACAACAAAATGAAAAATGGACAGCATTCTAGGTGCAGTGCGGATGCGTTCTCGATGCGAAGTGCGACTACTATAGTCCATGTAAAATCTATTGGCGCTTCAAGGTCACACTTTCTCGTTTCCCCAGTCATCGGTTACTATGGTAGCGACCAAGAAGCCTGTGCATTCACACTTATTTTCAACACTTCAGTTAAGGATTTGATTCCAATACGTTCAGACGACTTGCTTTATTATTATAAACAAAGTCAAATTTTTCAGTTGTGTATAAATGCGTTAACTATTTGCATAAAGAAAAGTTTAACAATATGTATAAAATGGTTATAATAAATCACAGATATTTTTGTAAAAATACAAAAATTCGGTGGAGGCCGTGACGTACCTCAGGACCTCAGGACCCTCATTTGCATAGGTGTCCAAATACCTATTGCTAGACAGTGTATTACCTGATAGAATTAAACTAATAACGAATTATTGCTGGAAATGTTATAATTTCAGTTTCATGGTCTATAAAGAGAATAACAAAAATGACTAGGATATCAATATCAATTGAATGCACTGAGAGCCAAAGGGAGGAGAATCTCCAAAATTTGAATCTCCGAGGGCACAACAAATAAAAAGAACCATCAGATACGTAGCTTTAGATAATTTTGGTTCTCATGTAACTTGAGGTACAATTTATGAATTTGATGCTGTTCATAAAACAGTTCTTACAATGCCTAAAGTAACTCTAGTCTTAAAGGAAAACCCAATTTTACTCATCAAAAAGAAACTCAAAGAAAAATTCTGAATAAAATCAGATTCTGTTTCAAAAAATCGCATAGTAAACGAAAACAAATAATGTAGCAAAGTGAGGTTATTTTATCGCGAACTCAATTTTTAATAAATATAAATCGCTACCGTGAAAAAAGTAGAACATTTTTGCATTTACATGAAACATGGATTGATACCAATCTGACTTTTAGGAAATATTGGCAAGCAGATAAAACAGTTGGTGTTTTGGAAACTGGAAATTCGTCCACAAGAATCATAGTCTTATGTTCTAGATTAGATATGGTCTTTATACCAAATTCAAATTTGTTATATAACGTGAATTCGACAAGCGGATATTATCACGGGTAGACGAATTCGAGAATATTTGTAAAGAGGGATGAAGAAAAATCAATTCCAAATCTCCCACAAACTTTAGTTTTGAGGACTGATAACGCTTCCATCCATTCAGACCAGCTAGATAAAGTGCTAAATAAAAACATCGAATAGAAAACAAGAAATTATAGATTAACATGAATATATACTTATGGATATACAAGAAATTATGGAAATAATGGAATAGAGAACGAGAAATTATGGATTGGTTTGTTTCAATTAATATTCCATGTGCAAGTGATTTGAAAATAAATTGTATTATTAGATTTTTAAAAACGCTGCCTTGAAATGAACTATATAATTCGAAAGGATCTTGGAGCATAAGAATAATATCATATAAAGAATCTTAATCGAAATCTTAACGTCTAAATTTATCTAATTTTGATAAGATCTAAATTTATCAAAATTATTAACGTTTTTGGATAACTCTGTTGAAAACGTTATTACAGAACACTGGGGAAAACATTTCTGTCGTGTTGTTTCATTACAAATTTTTTTTCCTAACGCATCTGGAAATACAAGTACTCTATACCGTTATGCTAATACAAGGCTTCGAAGCTGTTACCCATTTAGCACCATTCGGACAGCACGTGTAATTTAAGGTATTCTATGGACGCGAGTAACATAACCCCCGCTGGATCCTCGTAGCAGGAACCAAACAGAATACCCCCCTCCAGGCTTGGCCTGCTACCCCCAGAGGTATTGTATGAGATCTTGGAGTACATTGTAACCACGAACATGTTTTAATATTTTAGTTGCTCCAGTCACCTTTAATGAACACGGCGGATCTTTAATGAACACGGCCAGCCCCGAACCCGCAACCTTTTATTTACGAGATCGCTGCCTTTGCCGACTGAGCTATTTCGTCTCTTATCATCCATTAGTATGGCGTGATTGAACATTTCGTTCATACTCTGTGAATAATATTTCAGACACGAACAGTAATTCAGATAATTTATCAGATGAATATTAGACTAACAAATAAAAGGATATCGCCCTAACGGGTATATACAAAAACATTCAGCCTCCAGCATTTAGAGATGTAGCATCGTCATTATTTTGGCTTTTTTATTGTTTTGTACCTAACTGTTTGTCACAAACTGTGACAAAGAGATGATTTTAAATAACGACAGACATTGGCTAGCTCAAATAATATTATATTTAAAATCCAGTCACCCACAAAAACAAACAGTTAAATACAAAACAATTCATAAAACAAGACAAATAAGCTAAATAATGACGAGGCTACATCTCTGAAAGCTGCTGGCTGACTGACTGTTTTTGTGTACAGCTACTAGAAAGCTATCATTCTATTTGTTACAAGATATTTCATTGATTTTCAGTGATAGTTTTTAGTACAAAAATAAGAAGTATTTTATATTTTATTTATATCATAAGTTTAGGACCAATCTCACTAAAGTCTATCAGTGCTAATCAGTGATTTTTTTTAATCTTTACACGATTAGTGAGATTAGACTATAATATTTTTATTTTTATAACTACATTGACTGTCTTCAAATCACCAAGGAAGATACACAGTTAATGTTCTTTTAGTCAAGTTCAAAGATAACTAGCCAAATATAATGCATTTTAAGTTTATGAAGATTGGTTTGGTTTGGTTTGGAGTGCTACGGTCTACTTTTTGCAACACGAGGGCTAATGAGACCGGTACCTATAGCTTAAAGCCGATTCCGAACGGCTACGTTCATCCATGCCATAGTGGGATTCGAACCCACGAACTCCGGTAAGTTTATGAAGAAAACTAACTTAAATTTGTTATAAATATGAGTTGTTTTAGTTTCGAATTTCTTAAAATTGCTGGTATAAGATATTCTAAAATTGTCCAGGTCCCACTAGCATATAGTAGCATAGGTAATATGAGTGCCCTGTATATTTTTAGTTTTGGTTTGATCTTAGTTGTTTTTTAGTCCGAAGAACAACAATGAAAACAAAAGATAACGGTGTTTTCATCATGTACAGTTGAAAAAATGTGTTTTAATCTCTTGGAACAATTTTTAAGTCCATTTTTAAACAAGCAAGTAAAAAACAAGACTAAAATTTCATTTGCAGCGAGTAATTTTGAATTTCTGTTTTTTTTATTACTTCCTAGTACTTAGTATTTCGGTTTATAACGAAATATCTATTTGACGAAGAAATCTCAGTATAACGAAATTCTCATGACGCACACTACAATTAAAATATAAAAAACGTGTATAATTTCTAATGCGTACAAGGTAATTATGTGGTGTCGGCATCAATTTTTTTTTTTCATTTTTAAATGAATTTGAAGTTTTTTTTCGGCGTTGAATATTTTTCCGGAAAAAGATGTTTTTGTATACATATTTTAATTGAGTAAATTATTATCTTCAATATGTGTAAATATCGATGTCTGTAGGATTTATTGGTTTTATACATGTTCATGTATTGTACATGCATTTCATATATGCGAACCACATGTAATACATGGCTATGTATTGTACTTAGTGTCCAATGTTTTTTTCATTCGCGAATATTTTTGTATACTTTAAAATCTCTCGGGTATCCCCTCCCCCATTCTTTCTTTTTTCCATCCACCATATTTGATCATTAAACAAAAATAAAGTGTTTGAAAATATGTATAAACGTAATGATATTTTTAATTTCTTTACGGAATACAGAAAGCATTGTAATCGTGAAAAATTACAATATTCGGATTTTATCACATATATTTATTTTGACTATGACTGAATCCATTTTCACGAGTTTCGTCGTTGTGCCTGTTCGTACGCAGAAGAACATTTGAACTCTGAAACTTCGACTATCCACACAGATCGCTCTTGATTTCATTACAACTAGTTTCTGCCTGAAGTCTGTACGTACTTACGTATTTACGTATATCACATAATTCAGAATCGATCAGCCTTAGAATGTTAGAATTTTATATTTAGAACTGTTATAATATCTAGTTGAACACATTCATTTTTTATTTTAATATGCACTATATATAAGAAAAATCTCAATGTAAAGCATATTAATGCTACCTGTCTGTGCCGACTTCAGCTCTATCATAATACCCAACAGGAACATATACACAAGCAATCGATACAATGCTCTTCGAGGTGACTGCCTGCGTTTGAAATCTCACTTTTCTCTATTTTGGACGATTTTATATGCTTTATGCATTTTAATTTTCAAAACCATCCTTCTTTCCATTTATCATAAATGTAGAAGCAAAGAACAACTCAACCCTGCTCAAACTACAAGAAAAAAAACGAACTCTTGTGTTTACTTTCGATGGACGTAAGAAAGACGGCAACGTGTACAGACGACACTTCTCGCTGACTGCTTTTTGACCGCCAAGACGGGCGCTGATGTTGTGCCAGACGGGCAATGATGTCCAGTTTTATTTTAATTCTCCCTAAACACCAATTTTGTATATAATGTGTAAATAGTTCAATTAAATAAGTTCATTTTAGTTGAGCCTTTGCATCTTTTCCACCGTGGGAATAAATATCCCACATAAATTATAAGAAAATTTACAGTTCTTTAGAGAAACATGATATGTTGAAAAATTAGTTTTATTGTCATATTGTCAATATAAATTTAAGCAATTTATGCAATCACAAATATAATTTTTTTATATAAGTCCAATTTCCTCAAAAACATAATATTTAATTTAAAAATTTTAACTCATAATTATACTACATTTTTTTTACCAATCATATTATAAATTTCAATCATTTTCATAAGTAAAAGCATAAAATTAGGGCATTTATATATAGCAACATTTTTCAAACCATCCAAATACAAACTCTTAAATATTTTTTCAAATACAGTGAAATAGACCACATTCAACGAAAACGGCTTAATCATATAGTTTAAGCATGAACATCTACATATATACAGTAGAAACCGATAAGCAGAGCTCTACCATTCGAGCTCTACTGATACTCTATAAAAATTTACATTATTGCACGAGGAAGTTGCTAAGAAAGATTTTTCCCCTTTCACAAAATAAAAAAAATTATAGAGAGAAAAATGTTCGACATCAAATAGTTTTAACAGACTTTTTCTCCCGGTTAATGTAATTGTATTATACATTATGATTTTTGTGTAAAATTATTTTATTCATTAAAAATGTAGCTTTAGTTTGAATAATTCGCTGTCGTGGAAAAAGCGACAACCTTGACCGAATAGGTAGGGCACTGCTCTTTGCTACCGGAGTTGGGGGTTCGAAACCCATATAAGGCCTGAATGTTTGCAACCATTCGAAAGCTGCTTTAGTTGGTAGGTCCCTTGTTGCAAAAAAAGTAGACCTACCGCTCCACACCAAACGAAGCGGCACCGATGAGAATCGCTTTATCCCTTCAGCCATCGAAAAGAGAGATAGAGAATGCTTTTCAGTGGCGTTTGGAGGTTTGTGTTTCCCAACTCGTCAAAGTTTACTTTGGAGGATCGCTTTTCGACGGTGCGAAATCAATCCGCGTGTTCAGCGCTCCGTACCTGCCAATAATCCCTAGCTGCCGAACGAAGTGCCGTGGGTGTGGTGGCATTGAATTTATTGATCGACAGTGGGAGAGAGTCATCACACGACCTTGACTCGGTTCGCTTTTCGGATTTCGGGGTGATTGCACTCCCTCCCTTTCTAAGGACGAATGTCGAAGGAAGACAATGATGCTCATACGTGATGCAAATACACTCCGTAGGCGAGCTTCAAAACAAAAGCGTTTGATGGAAATGCAGCTGGGGAAGTTGGGTTCTTTTTCTTTTATTTTAAAGCTGGGTGCAGGTGAAATCTTGGAAATAGTGGAACGCAACGTAAGGAAGGAGAACCCTCGACTGATATTTGATGGCGTAAAACCCATGACGTTATTTAATATCAGGATCCAGTTTTGCCACTTATGACAAAAATGTAAAATTCCCCCTCTCCCAACGGTAAAAATTATTATTAAAAGATATAAATTGCTGATAAATGCAAACCTACGAAATTCGAATAACTCTGTCAAACAAAATCATATTTGTCAAACCCTTCTAAGGCCATGGTAACTATATTGTCACGTGGATACAAGTACAGGTGAAACACAATCACGAGTCAAGCTTAAGATATAACACTGTTTATTAAAGGCCAAGCTACCTAGCTCGTACTCAAACAACTGCCGCTCGCAGTTTTTACAGAGGCTTTTATATGGTAACATAACCTTCTAGAATTATTTTAATGTAACAGAAAATTAGCATAATTTAGAAGTCTTCTTGACTACTTAGCAAATCGAACATAAAATGACGGAAACAAGTTTGTCCTGACGCAGGATCGAACCAGAGACTTTTCGATTCGTAACCCACGACTCTAACCATTGTGCCATGGAGCGTGGCAGTTTTGATTGAAATGTGGCATTATTTACTACCCAACATGCCACCAATATACCAAATATACCACCAAATCATTAATTTTAAATGCCTATTGTAAGCCATTTTGCTACCCTTCATTAGATCTGAAAATATATTAAGTCTTTCTAAATCCCTTACAAATATACTCACCACCAAATATACCACCAATATACTAAATACACCACCAAGTCACTGTTTTTAAAATTCTATGGTAAGCTATTTCACCACTTCCCATTGAGTCTTCCATTTATTAATAACTTCAGAAATAGCAAAGAAAGTCACCTCATGGCATGATTTTAGCATCCAAGGTTAGCTGTCGGTAAAAAAGAGAAAACAACATGCAGCCAATTTGTTTCGATCATAACCTTCCGTTCATAGGATTCATTTTCATTCATTCGACACAATTTTTTTTTTTTTAAGAATGTAGTATTTTCAAACTATGAATTATAAATATTACGTTTTTCCAAACCAGCTGACAATACAGACAGACACGGCAGTACGGGTTTTAAACTGTGTTTAGAATACGAATTTTAAATAAAGTAACTTTATGAACAACTAAGAAAAAATATTAAGGAAGGAATTTTAACATATCCTTTTATTTATTTATTTATTTTTATATAAAACTACATATTTTGTGTGACATCAAAATTCGAAAACAATATTGCATTTAACACATCAATAGTAGAAACTATTGATGAAAGCAAGTTTTAATAAGTTTAAATCTGATAGTGCCTACATTGAAAATATTTCTGAGAGGATTCAGCCCCCACTCCATCTTCGGACTTCCGAATAAGTACTCTTTGGATATGGTATTTAACATATCAATATTATTCGAACACTCACAGACAAAATGCCGCTTGATAATTTTGGTAGCCCGGATAAATGTCTGATTTGTCCACCACTGGGCTCTGAAGAGGGCCCTGTCAATATTCAAACTCTTTCAAGAACACATAACATTGCAATGTTTAGACCAGTGATTCTCAACCACTGCGCCGCTGCACTTTAGCATGCCGCCAAATTTTCAAAATGTATATTTTTCGATTTTTATTTTACATTTGAAATTTTCGACCATTGAGGGAAGTTATTATTTCAAGAAATATCTTAGTGGTGTATCGACATGATAAGTGGAGAAAAGTTCAAATTTTGGATTAACATTAGATTCGATTATACCATCAAAGCCAAAAGAGCTTTAAAAATAGTACACTTTTCTCAATTTATTTGTCTAAGTTCGGATTTTCAGTATTAACCAATATAAAAAAAAAGATCAAGACTGTTAAATGTAGAAGACGATATAAAAGTAGCATTGTTCCAGTATTTGTTCCAGTGTAATTATCATTTTTAATTAGACAACGAGTTGGATACTCATGATATTTTATGACAACGTACTCACCTCCTTGCTTCTTTTGAAGTAGGAGTGTATTAAATTTCTGTTTGGTTACTTTTGCATCGATGCCTTAAATTTATGTTTTGAACTTTTTTACGTTTGGAGGTTAAAGTGAAGACTTCGTACTTTTTTAAGCACTCCGTAAAACCCATTTACCTTGACCTTGACCTTGAGAGTAGCAGCCAAATAGATGGAGCCACAATGACTCTTACTACTCCTCGACTTCTAATTTAATGTAGTAATCTCTTAATAATTTCTCTCTTAACTTTAAATTTCTTAATATCTAATTTAGCATTATTGTAAAACCTTAACTTCTCGCCTCTTTTTCAATTACTTCTTCTTTTCTTCCTAAAAACTTAAAAAACTTTCTTTCACTTTTTAATCTTTATTTTTATATTTATTATTATTATTGAGGAAAGTTCCTTTATTTTCTTTACCTTTTATAACTGTACCTAAAATTTATGTAACTGCACCTTTATATTAATGTTAATTTAATGGAGACACGTGTATGACAGTGTCATTGCTCACCACTGGGGATACGACAGTCATCAAGGAGCCACGTACAACATTACTACTTGGACTTGGACTTGAGAATAGCATTGCCATTTTTACGACCAAATATAAAGGAAATCATTAAAAAACATCAAGCTCAAATTTCGCATTAAAAAATATTTTCTTATAATAAACTTGTAATTAATCCCTTAATAAACATTGTAGAAGGACGAGACTCTTATATCAAAAGACGTTTAGAAAAATACATATTTTTTTTATTTTACATTCAAAATTTTTATCATAAACTATTTTACGCTGTGTATTCTAAATAAGTAAACAACTTTTAAACTTATCTTTTTCTTTATGTGCCGCCAAATTTTGAAATCGTTAAAAGTGTGCAGCGACAAAAAAGGTTGAGAATCACAGGTTTAGACACAAAGGTTCAACGGTTTTTATCATTAGTGTCAAAGGACTGGAGTTATTATTAATTTGTATTTCACTTGGCAGTTTTCTTGCTTTCTTTAAACTCCCTCTTTACAGAAAAAAAAAATCCGAAAGACTTAAAAGAAAGAATGAGTTTAATCAAGTCCAAATAAACACAAAATAAAAATAAAGAAAGCCAATTTTAAACTTAAAATGGAAAGAGAGGAGGTGATACTTTGGAATTTATTCAGTCAAATTCTAATGTTGGTTTATTTATTTATTTTGTGTGTGTGTGTGCGCGCGCGCTCGAGCAACCATTTAAAAAGCGTTCAATTCCAGAGAATGCAACGTTACACATTTCTTACAGAAATAAGTTCTTCACTGAAAAAAAAAAAGGCATTAATTGACAGACACTCGTTATTTAAACTATATTCGTTTAAGGTATCTGTACACTTTCGGAGGTGATTTTCTAAAAATATTGAAATCTTCATTTTTAACGTAAGTATAATGATTGATCTAAGTATAAACACATCTTAAAACCATAAAGAATGTATATAATATAAAATTTGACTGTATTTTTCAAATTTTGTAGATAAAATTAAGATAACAAAAAATATAAATAAAGCATTTTTTTAAATTGGTTTTATTTAACAAGAAAAACGATAAAAAATTGCATTAAAAAGTAAAAAATTTGTCTTTAGTTATGCAACTAGATGGCGATAATATTTAAAAGTCTCTGGAATTAAGATTCCAAGTACGCTGAACAGCTTTTTACATTTACTAAACTGGTTTTAATTTTTTTTCTCCTATCAAAATTACAGCCGAATGATGGCCGATTGGTTAGGGTGCTGGCATTCGGTACTGGAGTTCGTGGGTTCGAACCCCACGTTGGCATGGATGTTCGTAGCCGTTCGGAATCGGCTTTAAGCTGTAGGTCCCGGTCTCAATAGCCCTCGTGTTGCAAAAAGTAGACCGTAGCACTCCAAACCTATCAAAATTTTTATAGTTGAATGTTGCATTGTCACCGGAACTGAACCTGAGTGCAATATTTCAGATCTCTAGCTGGTCAGGAAGGTATTCAAAAATTGATTTTAAAATATCGACTGACAGACAAGTGAAGTTAAGTATAAAAGATTAAAAACTACCCTAAGGGCCGGTCCCACCAAAGTCGTTTAACGCTAACCGCGATTAATCTCTGTTAAAACGGAGAATTGTGTCCTACCATTGGTTGGCGCCATGTGTTAATCCCGGTTAGCCGTTAAACGATTTTGGTCTACCGGCCCTAAAATTACCCTATCGTAAAACACGATAACTCCATAATAAACCATTATATCACTGTTTTTACAGTGGATAATGTTTATAATTAACTACAGCAGCATTGGAAATTTCCCAAAAATTCTATATTATTCGTGAATTAACGGACTGTAAATCACAAAACAATTAATTTTAAGTCATGACTGCAGTCTGTTCCTTGCACAAATATTTATATAACACACATTTAAAATTTCTAAGCATTTAAGCTTTGTGGAAACCAAATTCACCCAAAGTCAATTTTTAGAATAAAAATAAACAATTTAATGTACTGGAGTAGGAATTAACAAATAAGCAAATTTTTCAATTGTCTTCCGGTTGGCAAAGGAGTACATCCGGTATTAAAATTGACTTTCGAATCACTTTAAAAATGCTATAATTCGTGTTCTAAATGACAGAAACAAAAGTAAAGCATTACCTTAGAACTGCAATGTCAGAGGAAAAAATAAATTCTGTCAGAGTCAGTGAAAAAAAAGTATAGTTCGAAAGGTTCACCCAGTCGACAGAGTTTGAAGACTACTGCCATCCTTGTTTTTATTTTAATGTTCCTTGAAATACTCGGCGTTACTCGTGTAAAGATGATGCTTAATATTTTATTTAGATTAAATTGATAATTTTGATTATAGGTGACTGGAGCAAAAATTTATGAAGGTTAGATATAACTGTAATTTTTTTTATATATTAAAGAAATATTATTTTTAACTCAAAGCTTGAGAATATGTGGCGGGGCTAGCGTCAAGCCACTCATTTATTGAAATGTAAAATGTATCTGTTGCATTTGGCAACATGTAAGATTATTCCAGATTGTAATCAGAAGGTGTGCGATGCTGTTCGCTGTGCTAACGCATTGTATTAGTTCTTATAAATAATGTAAGATTAAATGTCTATAATTTAAAGATTTATTTTTCATGAAGTACACTATCGGCACTGCGTCATAGACCCCAAAAATACACAATATTTTCCGTTTATCTGTTCAGAAATTAAACAGACAAAACACCTGGCTTGTTGATTCTTATATAAGGTACATGTAATAAGTCTAAGACGTGTAATCAAAAGTCAAAATTAAAATGGCGTTATTTTCAATTTCTGGTTTCCGTTAGAAAAATCGCTATTCTCACTTGACAGTGTACCAGAGTATTTTTCTAAATATATACTTCGAGATGATAGTCACGTGAGAATTTACTGTAACGAAATCAGAACCAAAATCAAAAAAAATATTTGCAAAAACTAAAAATTTTCAAGAAAATTGTTTGAGACTATTAGTAAAGCCGCTTATTGCATACACACGTGTGAAACAAATTTTCGTGACGTTCGGATGAAAATTCACGAAATCATTAAATTTTTAAGTCAAACTTTGAGCCATTTTTTTAAATTCGTAGGAAAAATATTACGAAAATGTATTTCTTTTAATTACACGGTTCGAGAAAGAAAATTCTGAACTTTTCAACAATGAGAAAACGTACGGAATAGAAGAATTACGAAAATATGCAGGACAATTTAAAAATCTGCGCCGTTAAAACGTTTCAAAGCCGACCTCTCGAACAAAGTCGAACAAAAATAAATAGAAATTGTTATTGCTTTTCAAAAAATTATATTGTGGAACAAAAAATTAGTCGGAATAATCGGTAATCGGTATCAATCGGTAATTTTAATCTAACTTCTTTCAGAATAGACAGATAAGTATTTTAAAATTGCCCCAAACTAGGCAAATATGTTCGCGCATACCATTTCGGCGAACTTCACTGGGTACACTTTAAAGGGTGAAGAAATTAATGTTTTGAAGGTTTTAATTAATACTCTCAATAAAAGTCCCGGGAAAATTTAAAACAGAGAGTGACCTTCCTTTCAATAAGTAAATCTAATATGAAAACTTACCTCGAGTTCAGAACAAAACTGGACATGAAGATGTCTGATCTACAAACAGACAGTTTTCTTTATAAAATAAGCGATGTCCCTACTACATTATACACGATGACAGCAGCCTGACTATCTGATTTATTGTATAAATTCCTAGATCTGAAAATGGGTGAAATGGGCGCGTTGGTGTTTCCTATGAAAACCTTTACTTTTCGGGGAAAGTTATCTATTTCCCCTAACTTCGCCTTTTCTGGTTAGAGACAAGATTGAAGGGGTATATGACTTACAGCTTCTTGAAGTGTGTAGACCAGGGTGATCTACCAATCCCATCTGGTAAAACGTAAAACTAAAATTAAGAAGTAATAAAATTAAATGCTAATTTAATATAGAAACATCCAGTGACTAGTACACCCTAGCGTTTTTGCTGCCATAAGTTGTCATCCCCAACTTTAAAAAAAGCTCAAAATTTAAAAAATGAATACTAATTATTTTCTAGATACATTAATTGAAATATATTTCTGTGGATAGACTTAATTTTACATTAGTTTATTATTATTATTAATTTTATTTTTATTTTTCACTTCACTTCAGGTGGTTTTGCCGTCCCTAAATAAAGTACCCCTTAATAAAAACAAAATGACTTAACATAATTTCTGAGTGGTATGGTTTGGATCACTACTGCCGACTCTTTTTGAAACACGAAGGTGAACAGCTCCAGAACCTACTGCTTAAAACCGATGACGAATGATTGCGAATATATGCTGAAAGAGATACCCTATTAGTATAAATTTTTGACTCGACCTTTATTTTTGGTTTGGTTTAGTTTGGTGTGCTACTGTCTACTGTTTTGCTCACAAGGGATAATGAGACCGGGAACTACAGCTTAAAGACGGCTGCGAACATCCATGCCATAGTGGGATTCGAACCCACGAACTCTGGTATCGACGATCAGCGCTCTAACCAATCGGCCAGCGTTCGGCCTTCATTTTTGGAGGTGAAGAACAAATCAAAGGTCGCGACGAGAAGTTGATATTATTGGGATGATACCAAGTATTACTGCAGTTAATGGTACCTCAGCACTGAATAACTTGGCATCTTTTGTGAGATATTTATCCTTTAATTTTTTTAATTTTTTCGACTGTATGATCTGGTTTCTCTTTTATGATATAAAATAGAAATTTATAAAATTTAACACGTGGAACGTCTTTGTGGGTCATTGTCTGATGAATGGGTCGTACTTTCGCCAACGATGCTCTAGTCGTAAAAGTAACAAAAAAATAAAGGTAACATCTGCATGTATCCTTTAAATTAATCTCTTCTTGAATCCCCTATAAATGGTTTGCTTAATTTTCTAATAAGCAAACTGTTTTATTTATATGCATGTGATAAAAAATAACTATAATCATTACTTGAATTCTTGGATTGGCGAATTGTAATTTAGCTTATTACATCCCATAAAAGGTGTAACGTACAGACTGAACGGTGTGAGGGTCGAACATTGAGAGGTATTTAATACCTTCTTTTGTGTGTGTTATTATTATTATTATTTTTTTTTATTTTACAGATAAATTAAAAACATTTTTGAATAAAAATTTGGTAGATTAATAATTTTTTTTAATAAATATTTGTCAGCTAGCTATAAGTCGCTTTTTTTCTGTGATAAGAATTTTTATTTACCGAATCATTTTAGTTATTTAATTTTAATGATTGCTATTTATGTATTTCTGTTGATATTTTGTTGGTCATTCTAATAAGGTGAGATCTATAGAAATCAAATACATTTTATCTTAGGATCAGCTCTGAGATAGGACCCCATTGGTGACATTTTGTATTAGAAACTTTTTGTCTCTTAGCCAAACATCGTTAATATCGTATCAGTTACATAGAAATTTAATTTTGTAAAGTATAAATTAAAAAATAATACAATGAGAAGGATTATGAGGTTTTTGTTTGTTTTGCTTTGGAGTGCTACGGTCTACTCTTTGAACTCGAGGGCTAACGAGACCGGGACCTACTGCTTAAAGCCGATTCCGAACGGCTACGAACCTCCATGCCATAGTGGGATTCGAACCGATGAACTCCGGTTCCGAAGGCCAGCACCATAACCATTCGGCCATCGTTCGACAATAAGGAGGATAACAGGAACATTCTAGAGCTAAAAATTATGGATATATTTAAACAGAAATTTTTAATTCTGTCAAATTTACATTCCTTATAATTTCTCGAAATAAATGAAAAAAATAACTCAAATGTAAAAAAAGTCGACGTGGAGACCTATACTAATTCTGTACCTAAAATACTTTTTTTCTTAATGGGTCAAAACGTTATTCTAACTTTTAATTACGCGAAACCAACACTCACCAATACAAGTTCAGTTAGCAAACTTCTTGGTAATGGTCCGCTTATTTTGACATTAGACAAAATTTACCAAACTTTATTGATTTTGACAGCGGTTATTTTGACTACATAATCAAGGCGATAATCCCCTATATAAGAATAGCCTAAGTTATCTGTCCGTCTATCCTAGAATTTATGAAGCGGTTGGACCTGGAATGGATAGAGGCATCCATATTGGATTCTTGGTGGATTACGGTTAGCAAAATTCAAAGAGAGTAAAGTTTATCTTCTCCTAAATTATCGATCCGATTCCAAAATAAATTATTATCAATATGCTTCATATCACAGTGGAAAATACTGTCGTCTTTAAAACGTTCGAAATCCACCTTTCCCCCCTTTTAGAGCTTTTAATGCCATTATTTCGAGCCCTATTTTCCCCGGTTAAGAGCAGATTAAATTTATGAATTTATCACATAGTAAATAGATAAAAACAACATTGTTTCCTAGCATTATGACGTCATTCCTTTAACCATCTCATTGAATCATTTCTTATTTTAAATTATTTAAATATCGTCTGCATTATTTTCATACGTTTTATCATTGAACTTAGATATAATGTAAATAATTTTCTTTTATATTTGGCTTAAATAGTAGATTAGGTGATAATTTTAAATTTAATCACCTATTATTTTTTGTTGCAATGAAAATTTTGTCACATGTATTAACAACAAATTCTTTTCATAAAAGTCTAAGAGTCTATTTCCTGGACTAATAAATATCTAGCTTTTAAGTTATATATCTTTGAAAACTAAGAAGTTTGTTCGTTTGTGTATTTGTTTTTTATACGTATACACATGGTTTGCAATCGATTCGCTAAATTATTCGACATGATACATATATACAGCCAAATAATCACTGTCAATATTTAAACCTCTGTTGTCCATCCTATCACTTAATATGAGAATATAAATTAAAGTTGCAACTAACATACGGTTGGTGAGGGGTTTTTTAATGGTAAACAATCGACAATTTTATGTTTTACCATGTCCAAAACTTTTTGAGATAATTCTAAACCTTTAAGTTAAATTCATAATTCATTCGGTTTTTTTTCTTTAATATATATATATATATATATATATATATATATATAATTTTGACGAAGCTAAGAAAACTGAATTTTCTTTCTCAATGAATTCAACGTGATTCTAAACTGCTTTCACAGTATCAGGAGACTTTAGAGGAGTATGAAGATAAATAAATTATTGAGAGTGTGCCAGATAATTCTCAGCCAAAAAATAAACCATTGTTTTACCTGCCTCATAAGGTACTTTACAATTCAGGAAAATTAAAAATTTTACTTGTCTTGTCATATGACGGGCTATAGCCTAGTTTTGATAGAAGAGTAGGAAATAAATTGCCAACATTTTGGTTATGATAGTGAGTTGTTTGCTTCTATTGTTAGTGTAATATAATTTAAAAACTAGTTTGAACTTTAAAATAAATATAACTTTTATTTGGAAGCCTTAATTATACCCGTACTGAAGGCTGTGTGAGAAGCGGCTAGTCTATATATATATATATATAAATGAATTTGTGTCTGTTTGTCTGTGTGTACTAGATAGACTCAAAAACCATGCATCCAATCTGAGTGAAAATTTGGGAAATTCTTAGGTATATCCCTGGGAAGGTTTTGGTAAATTTTTAACGTTCAAAATCCATTCCTTCCTCCTTTTTCGAGCATTTCATATCATTATTCCATGCATTATTTTCCCCTGTTAAAAGCAAACGATTAACTTTTTCATTTATCGCATCATAACTAAGTGAAAGAAGCAATATTTCTAACAATGTGACGTCATCCCAAGTAATTGTTTTAAACGCAGTTTTACTCGGTTAAAAGCAGAAGATTAAAATTTTCAATTTATCACATAATAAATAGGTGAAAATGATTTTTTCTATCATTATGACGTCATTAGTTTAAATGTCTGATTTATTCATTTCTTATTTTACAATATTTAAACATCGTCTGCGTAGTATCCATTCGATTTGACCTGGAAATTTAGATATAAAGTGATTCACTTTCATTTCTAAGTGACGCGAATTAAAGCCTTTTTATATAAGAACTAGTTTTAAATTTAATTCTCGGTTAATTTTTACGTTACAATGAAATGTTTATCAACAATATTCCAACAACAAAAAGTACAAATTTCAGTGACTCACATGGGAAATAAAAATGTATCATATATAGTTAATTTGTATATGGTTGTCAGTATGAATGTGTGTTTCTGTTTCATATAAAAAACCACGTGGTTTGTCATAAATTTCCTTCATTTTGGACATTTATTAATACCACCAAAATTAGCACTGTTGCTGTCAAAACCTCTGCTTCCTATTCTACCACTTAATATTCCAAGATCTATTAACGTTGCTAATCAACGTACAGTAATATAAAAACTGAATGTTGTTATAATACGCTTATAATAGAAATATATAAATATACCAATGACTCGAACTGAACTGTGACGAATTTAGAGAGTTATGCACGAAAAAGAATCTTTGTTTAAAAGTAATACATTAAGTTTACCGTAGCAAAGCACGGGCACACTTGCTAGTAAATAAATAAAGATAACCACTTAAACCTCTCCTAACTCATCCTGATATCGCTCTCCATATTTTTATCAAAATGCTCGTGTCTCTCTGGGACCACCGTCATTTCTCTTTTTCTTCACCCATTTTTATCAGCTGTGTCGTCTTAGGCTGTTTACGACAAAGACGTACTACTCACACTCGTGTTTGAAGAAAAGGGCGCGAAAGTTGGACTGCGGCCCGCTCCCAGTCTCTGACGTCGGGGCATTTGGTGTGGCGATACCACTACCGCTCTCTCCGAAGTGGTGTTATTATGAGGGGCCTTTTTCTTTTCTTTTTTTTTTTTCTCATTTCCCCGTCGGGTCGAAAGGAAGAGGGGGATCTGCCAGACAGCACGAGTCGCTGCAAATGCGCATCACATTATTCAGAACTGGGACACCTTCTCGACTCGAAAACAAGAGCGGCGGGAATATATCATTAAGCGGCACTCTTCTTCTCTTAAAAAGAAAAAATAAGTACGCAGAAGAAAAATCTCCGACTAGATCACGAATGAAAAATTTAGGACAACATACTTACCTGCCAAAAGCTCTACATATCTTACGTTCAGTTTGAACGTTCGGCTTCCTATTATTCTGAGTTAAAGACCAACTGACGCCAAAATTCCAGTGAAGAAAGTACCGTATTGACTCGGATATAAAGTGCAACCTCTTCTGTTAGAAGAAATAAATGGAGAAAATATTTATCTTATATACAGAGCGCTCCCTAAATTTGATATTCAACTATCTTTCCAGGATGTAAACCAATTGTAAGATGAAAAAATAAATCAACGCTGTTCTATGCTTCTAGGCTCCTATCAAAGCTTCTGGGTTATTGATCAAACTCTTATTCCCAAGAACTAAAGAATCTTAACTTTTAATCCCTTAATTTATAATTCAAAAAAGGTTTCCGGAAGTATATACGACAATTTGTAATTAATGTAAAATTAGCGAATACAGTTACTGCCAATATGGCCGGATCTAGCCTATGAGCACAGTTTACGACTATTAGCAATAGAAAAATTCAGGAGTGGCAAAAACCGCATAGAGTGAAAAAAAATCTTAAATCTGAATTAGCGTTGTCTTAATTCAATTATACGCTCTTTTTCATATCAACGTGGTTCTTTCATAAAACTTTTTTAACTTAATTTTTTTTTAATTTCGAAAGGTTGTAATTTTTAGGTTTGTTAACGGCATCAGAAACGCTAGGGCCAGCAAGAATTTTAATATGAGTGATATGAAAATTCATTAATATTCCTATTGATCAAGATTGTTTTCCTTTTATTTTCTTCCTTTCTTGTTCTATGCTCTTATCGTATGATTAAATCAATTAGTGATAAGTATTCTGTCTATACCGCTCATCTATAATTTGCTCAGATAGAGACTAGAAGTAAACAAAAGGGGTCATAATAGCCCAATCGTACGTTTAACTCTTCTATTGCTCTATTGACTTTAAGTCCAGATTTTGAATGATATTTGTCTCTTATTAAGAGTTGGTAATTCAGGATCATCGTTTACTATTTTAAGAATTCAATTTACAGCTGGCATTTCAATTGTAAAATAAATTCATGAACTTTTCTTCTAATGACATTAAAGACGGAATCATATACATCTTTACTTATCCTTTTTAGAAGTTTTTTTCTTTTTTAATATAATGCACCCTCATATTTTTGTTGTTGTTGTTAACACTCAGGGGCACACGCCTGTTAAACATTCGCTTATACAATGTCGCGGAAATTGTTGATCATTTTATTATAAGAGCATCTTATAGGCAGTCAACATTACTAAGACAACACAAACACACAAAGTGGGTTTTCGTAATTTAGAAGCAGAAAGCAATCACCACCACCCCTCAGGCTTGTCTTACAAACTCGAGAGGTATCGTATGAGAACTTGGAGGACATTGCAACTCCGAACTTATTCTATGTGCCACAGCAACGTTGACTAAACACGACATATCTTTGGCCGGCTCAAGCCCCTAATCCGCAACCCTCTGTAGCATCACGCTACTGGAAAACTATTAATATGTATTTGTTTGTGTATTACGGCTCGCTCTGACGTCAGTCGAACGTGTTCTTTGCTATCTGGGGTGTCCCCATGCCTCCATTCTCTCCTCCCTAACCTTTCCTCTAGAAAAGACAGAGAGAGGGGTGTGGGGGATTTCGAGTGACGTCACGAGGGTCAAGTGTCGTTTGATGTGGGAGAAGACGCTGGAAGTGGTTGTCCGGCGGGCGAGGATGAATGGGCCGTACCGAGAATGTAAATGATGTAAATATTTGTATATACCAGAATAAATTCTTCTTTCATCTCCACCTCGCTTGTGTTCGATGTGTCATCCTCATGAGGCCTCTGAAGAACCCTGCTCGACCATAACGCTACCAAGTTATCTATTTTAGAGCTGTGACGTTACACCTCCGATTACGAGATCGCTGCCTTTGCTGATTGAGCTCTACCCGCACATTTGCACTCCCGGTAATTCGGGAAAGAGAATCTTTGCTTACACGTGTAGTACTTACATATTTGACTAAATGAATCATTCCAGAATTAGTATACAATTGCAGTTCCATTTCGTAGATAAAAGTTACAACTTCTGCCTATTTTCAAAGAACTCGTGGTCTTATCACTTTGATTTCGTTGCACAACGTATAAAACGATCGCAACCTTAAAAAAGCAAACACTTCATCCATGCCTCAGGATGTAAAAAAACAGGGTTCTAAATTAATATAACTGAAATTTGATTTATTAATCTTTTTAGGAATAATTCCCATAGTAATGTTTATTGTGCCACGAGCACTTTTAATTAATATCACTTTGTAACCAGAAATGAGAATATAATTATTTTTTTAGTAAACGCGTTTTTTATTATTAATTACCAATCTTATTATACGATAGTTAATTTTGCATGGAAATCGATGGAATCCAAATTATCTCGGCCACCACCAAATCTCACGCTCCAAATCAACCCAACAAATATGAACATTGTTTTATAAGATTACGCCACCAGTCATTCGGGAATGTAAGTTTTACAGTGATGACACCATGAGCTCCAAAAGTCAGGACAAACTTTAAAATTTAATACCTGGACAACGAATAAAGATACAAAGTTGAGCTTTGGGCCAATCGATTGACAATATCTTGGGGGACGTAAGAAAATATAATGGTTTGACTGGATCTTTTGTGAGATGCCTTAACTCAGTCGGCAAGGGCAGCAATCTCTTAACTGAAGGAATGCGGGTTCGGGGCTCGAGACTCCCAAATATCCACAGTGTTCATTAATGGCGGCTTGGACAAGTAAAATAGGTTTGTAGCTGGAATATCCTTCAAGTTTCTAAATGGTACCTCTGGAAGTGGCAGTTCCAGCCAAGGGTTCTTCTGTTTCCTTCTAAATTACGAGGACCCAATTTGTGTATTTTTGTTGTCCTAGGGAACAATGTTGGCTTCCTGTGTGATGCTCCCATAATAAAATAGATAACAAATAGTTTCAGATTTGCAGTGGTGAATGCTATAAGAAGCAAGTGCCCACGCGTTATTAAGAAAAAATTGCTTTTTATTTTCAAATGGCGTTAACAGTTCTCTGCCATCAGATTGTTCATAACAGTACATAGTTTAACAGAACGTCTGCATGAGATACTAGTGGTCGAAGCTGTATACCTTAAAATACTGTTTTTAGTAAAGAATATTCTCATAGAAAAACTGTACATCAACAATGTGAAAAATGCTATTGCAGCAGGTGAACATATCTTTACTGATGCAAGGTGCTGAAGAGCTACTGATGTATATCGCATGTACCAAAATTATTGATAAATTTTTAATTGCAGGTTCTTTGGTGTTACGTGCAATAAATGCACATTTCTTGGGAGTAAGCGTCTGCCATACTGAAAGAAATTATGCTTACTGCTGAGAATGATGCCCCATAGCAGTGCTGCTGAATACCGGAAATCACATTACACACTTATACTGAAACGTTTTTAGCGTCACACATGTGTCAGTAGCTCAATTATTTTAATTGCCGAGGATTTGTCTAGCAATATCGATGGTCTCTTTACACAGTCATGAAGAATTGCTTTCACTCAGTAATTGAGACTATTCAAAAGAAATTTCAGGAAAAATTAAGATTTATTTCATATTAACAAGTCCGACAGATACAAGAAACTCTTTAAGTCTGTGAACCTGTAAAAATGTCCGCAACACCAGAAGCTGATCGCATTATTCCTAATTCTTCTGGGATATTTTCTGAGCTAGAATATTTTTGGTTGTTGTTGTCCATATGTACTCCAAAGCTGTAGCCCAAAGTACGCACAACAACATTTTTAATTCGCAAGAATAACTTGATTTGCTGGGAAAATTAACATCTGGGTTAGATTTTATTTATTTACTTATTTATTGGCAGGGCCATACATTATGTATTCAATACTTCAGTCAAGGGTTTTGACAGTCGTGGAAAGAATTTAGTCTCAGTGAATTACTTCTTTTCTTACTTTTGGATTCTTCGATATTAAAAATTTAAAAATAGAATTGTGAATTGGGAGAATTCCAAGGAACTTTAGAGGCAATAATTTTTTTATATACTGCATATGTACAAATAACTATCGATATTTTGAAATTATCCTTACCAAGAAAAATGATCGAGATGCCGAAAAATAAAACACGTTATATTTTATTATGAGGTATTTGATCGTCAAAACAAATATATATGCCCTCAAACATTAAAGTAAGAGTGTATTACAGACATAAAGTGATTATCTGGAGTAATTTAAATTCTTCATAATCCATTGATAAAGATTTCATAATATTTTAAATTCATAATGAATGTTTTTAAATTTTAAATACTTTTCTTAACGCAACTGTTTTTTTTTAAATAAATTATTAAAACATCATATTATCGGTGTAAATAATTAATTTATTCATAAATCCGAGGGTGTTTTACAAAATAAGGTAACAATAAGGTTTCAGGGATTCGAGTATTCCCCGAGTTAAGGAAATTCTATGCCTAGGTACAACAGACGATCACAGAAATCAAATGTCGCCGCTAGTTCGAGCTAGTACAGCTGCAAACCTTCGAAATTTAAGATTAAAAAAAATGGATACGTTGACAGATACGTAGTCAGCTATTAAAGAAGAAAGCGTAATCAGATTTTGGGGTTTAATGAATCAGCAGAATTTTATCATCAACTAGTGGAAATATACGGATAAAGTATAATGTCAAGAAAGCAGGTGTGGTTTTGTTGCGAAGAATATCAGAAAGGAAGAATAAACATGTCAGACGAGCAATTGGGTCCTTTAAGGGACGGAATGCATGTTCGTGTCCTACGTAGACGTGAGGCTGCCCTCCAAATGCTGTTGTCAGAAGCCGTTAAAGACTCAACATAAGTGTTCCAGCGCTCTCTACTGCAGGTCCTAATCTCTTTCCGGACCAGGGCTTGCAAACGATTGAGAGAAATTTTGAGATTAGGATCTCAAGAATTCTGCCAGTTCCTCCTAACAGAGTTCCTTTCGTTGATTAACCGCCTGATGTGTTTAGGAAGTCGATAATAATCAATGGTCTTGATATGAGGTTTGGTAGTTTCGGCGTAAGCAGCGAGGAGAAAAAGTATAATGTCAAGAAAGCAGGTGTGGTTTTCAGAAAGAATATCAGAAAGGAAGAATAAACGTGTCAGACGAGCAAATGAATGTATTGGAACAACTACCTACTACCTAGATCTCTCATTAAGTGATTTCCCTCTCTCCGGCATTTGGAGAAGCTCCTGGCATTGTAGCATTTCCAACTGATTTCGAAGAATTTCAACACGCCTTCGTGAAGAGGCTCAGCGATAAAGATCCTGGGATCTTTAACATCATTTTCGATAGATTGGTATACAACTAGAACAAATGCTTTAATGACCATGGAGTCTATGTTGAAATATAATCTGTTCCAAATGTCTACTTATATCTGTTTTTCGTTTGTATTTCGTGAATAAACTGTTTTAAAAGACTTGTTACCTTACTTTTTGAACTACCTACGTATAAATTTTACAAAATTTTCTCATCCATTTTGTTATATCCATAGTACTTCTTTTCAGATCCTATGTTAAAACAATCGAGATTACTTTCCATATTAATGTTTTAAAAACATAGTAAAATAGTTTTTCGACATCTCAATAAAAAATTACCCAGTGTTATCCTACAAAAGTCTTCACACTCAAAAAAAAAAAACAAAAAAAAAAAAAAAAAAAAAAAAAAATCTCTGCATATTAGAAATTAGTTTTTTTAGATCTTAGCGAGATATCCTTTAGAATCCACAAACACTTTTGAAGGGCTGAAAATAAAATTCAAGAGGTTTTTTTTTTCTTTTAATATCCCCCATAGTAAATGTGTATGAACATTTTTGGGGGACACTATAAGTCATACTTGAAATTCCAAATTAGGTAGCTTTCCAATTTTATTTGCACTGAATATCTGTGGAAGCGTTGTAAGATATTAGTTTGAACTATCCAATTACAATATATTCTCGTTATTATTTTTCTTTTTGTTAGTCATCTCCCTGTTGTAGAAAAGCTTATCACCAGGACCAAGAGACAATATGCAGTAGGTCCATGGCTAAGGATAAAATGCAGCTTCACTTGAGAGAGGAACCACGTGGGCTAAAGACTGTCTAAACGTCAAGTGGGTCCTCGTAATTTAAAACTAAGGTGAATGTGTGCTCCTTTTTGACGCACACCGCTAGGGTTAAAGAACATCTCAAGCAATTCCTCGTAATTTAGAAGCAGGGCCCAAGCAGAAGACCACCAGGCTTAGCCTGCCATTGATACCTCCAGAGATATCGTTTGGGAACTTGAGGAATTAGGACCAAAAACCTATTTTACACGTTCCATCCATCATAAATGCACACGATGAATCTTTGGCCAGCTCGGGCCTAGATTTCGTAACCTTCCGATTTCGAGATCGCTGCCTGGGCTACCGTGAATTATTCATCTCCTTTATTATATAATAACATTTCTGGCTTTTCTTACAATTCACTAAATTACTCTAAATAGTTCTCTTTTTTTTATAATATCCTTCTAAAATTTCTCTGAATAGTTGCTCGTGTACCATGTAACTTTAAAAATGCAATTTTGATTATGTTTGTGCAGAAATGTTTTGACGATGTGTTTCAAGGGGAGAACAGCCTAAATCTCTTTTGTCCTTATATGATAAATCCCTGTTTTCCAAGGTATTCTCCTGGGTATGGCTCAGTAGACAGAAAAATATCCAAATGTGGAAATAAAAAATAAACATTGCACAGGTATTTGTAGCTTTTCAGACATATGCTGTTCTGTACTGTAATAAATAGCATAAATACGTATCACACGCGTAGAAATTTACTTCCAGGGAGTACGAGAACACGCACATCTGATACAGTAGCGTAATGTAAAAGGGTTGCTCAAACTGAGCCCCATTTTTTAGAGTTGAGAAATATATATCGTTTTTCGTATAGTGTAATTCTGGATTGACAAAAAATTTTCTTCAAGAAGTAATGTTTTTAGATCTGTATTTACTGTTATTAAATTCCAAAACATGCATTCGCATTTAATTTTATCTTGAAACAATTTTAAATTTTTAATAAAAAAATGTTTTTGCAGATTAATATTTACCTCGCTCTAAAAATGGGGCCAGACAAACACCCCGTTTATTCGTGTTCTGGTGTGGAATAAAATATCGATTGGCACAAAACTGCTTAAATAAAATGACAAAAATCACTTAAAACTGCTTTTACCAACTTTTCCAATAAGTGTCGCATCCGCGGAGCTTAGTTTTTCTAAATTAAAAGTAATTAAAGACTATTTGCTCCCACCAACATCTTCAAATTGTCAAATCTACCTATATCAAGAGTTAAATATGAACTCGGTAACAGTTTAGATATTTCGGAATAAGAGAATTTTCTGATTTAAACAATTTGTAAAAGAAAAAAAAAATCGTCAGAATTATATTCCTTTTAACTGCTTCTTAAATGAAGTATTTTATTAAATGAAATATAAGTATTTATTTCATTTATTGAGTTACATCATTGTCTTTTGGAAGTTTGCTAAAATAGTGAGTGACCGTCAAAATGCGAAAGCAACCGTCAACATATTTTGGTAGAATGCTTATATAATAGTTTCAAAGACAGGGACGCCATATGGCTTTTTGTGTACATTCCGAAGATTATCACCTCAAAAATTAAAAAACAAAACAAAAAAAACCACTCAATAATTAATAAAATTTTTATTTTATATTCACGTACACAGATAATTTCAAAACCAATAAGTTTTGATTAGTAAAAAAAAAATTAATTATGAAAAATTTGTATTTGTTTTTTATAATTTTTTGCATACATAAAATCAACAAGTAAAAACAACAAACTAAAATAAATTTGTCTTTAAAAACATTAAACATGTGAAATTTCTAATGTTATTATAAGGTAGTTGGATAATTTAGTACATTCAACGGCTACAGGGTGGAAGGATCTGGCCACCCTTGATGTTTGGTCGTTCCCACACTTTTAGAGGAGGGATGGCTTTGTATTTATAGGGCGATTTCACGCAGCAGTGCACATCTCAGCTTATGACGATTCTGGCTTTAATTTCAAAAGGAAGAGCAGCTTATTGGTTGCCTATTGGCTATCGTAAACATAAAAATGAATGGGAAGGGCATTAAAGCTGTTCATGAAGTTGCATGAAATCACTTTATTTAACAAACTATTGAGATATATCGATTGGTTATAATTGACTTTCTCAATAATTCTCATTGTTCACCTAGATGCAGTAACACAATCGTAAACTGCAAAGGGTAACTGTCTACTTTTGGCAAGGAATGCACAATATTGTCTTATTGAGGATTCACAATTATTTGACAAAGTTCTGGATGAGAATTTTATATTTCGTTTTCAAAGCTTTCATTCAGAGATTACCTCGATTTCACTATTTGTGAGAGGGAATCCCCTCCCGTTCCATTTCATGGATCTTGACAAAGGCCTGCACTTACTAAGTTCTCTTCCAATTACTGTATTCATCAATATGTAATTTTAAAATTATTGAGAGACACACTTTGCAGTCACTCGTCCTATTTGTAGTATTGCACCAATAACCCATGGACTATAATAAATTCGACTACGGAAAATTACTGTTTCCTTTTCTTGATTCCCAAAGCACCGGGTTATTTTGCTCAGTGATTAATTCATCCCTGTATTGAAACCCTTAACACTTAGTTAGCACGTGTTTTGTTCTATCAAAATGAAAATATAAACTGACACATATTATATCACGTCCTTTTTGATGTCTCACATTCGCAATGCAACATTAAGTTATAATAGTATATTTTAAAAATTCTAGTAACCTTTTTTTGAATGCAATTTTCAATACTGATGATTAATAATAGTGTAATGTAATATGCGATTACTTTTAAATATGTGTATTTTCTCTTGATTCTTTATTGTGTTTGGAAGGTTTAGGAAGATAGTGACAATGTCATTTACAAAATATTAATAATCTTCAATCTTTAGATATTAAGTATATTTTATTAACTAAACCACGTAATTTCAGATTTGTGAAGGTTAAAGAGTTCGATCTGTCTTATTTTTAAAATTTGCTTTGATTGTGATTTATCAGAAATATTTAATGTCCCCAAACGAAACGATTTGAAAACTTTATCAACTGTATCCGCAAGTTTAACTCATTATTATACTAGATAATTTTTGGACTTATTTGCCGAAATATTTATTTTATTTAATTAACTTTCATTACTTTGCGTAACTTGTAGTGAATGCATTCTGTTATTTATTTACACCTTCAGAAAGTACTTTGGTGAGCAACACAGAGAGTATTTATTCATCTGTAACATTTTGTGTTCTATGTATGTTTTCTCAATGAACGCATTTTTTTTTCTCATTCTGTGAGATCATTTATGATTGGTATAAAACTAGTACTACTCATTAATGGTTGAAGAAAACGATATTGTGAAATCTTTTTGTTCCTAATTTCTCTTGTGGTGTTTATGTAGGTGGCTTCATTCTTGTGGATTTTGTTTAGAATATGGCTGATAAGCCTGGTAAGCAATATTATATATATTTATTGTTGACAGTACAATTTTCACTCTGGCTTGGCACCTTTGATACTTAGTTTTATTTCTTTCATATTTCTCTAGATATAATATTTTATAGTAAAGAAATATATATCTCTGACCAGAGGTTGAAGCAATTTGAAGCGGCTGAGGGTAAGTAACTCATTTTATTTTGTTGTCTTAATAAGCACCGTCATGTACTTATTTTCTGACAGGTTAAGTTATAAATATGTCATAGAAAATGCCATAAAACTGTAGTACTTCCTACAAAAAATAATTAAAAAATAATTTCTTTACAAATCAGTAAGATTTGTTTTCAGGTCAAGTGATAATACGAATGTTAAAAATTGACGAATAATAAATTTTGATGAACAATTTTTTCAGCGATAGCAAAGTATTTCTTGCAGCAAAAAATATTAAACATTTCAATGCGTTATTTATTATTGAAACTTATTAATCTAAATTTATGACTTTTAACTAATTTTGAATTAATCATTTTGTGCACTTGTATGTTGTAATCGCTAGTTTTCGTTGAATGCATTGTTTTCTCCGCTTCTACAATTCTAGGAAATATGCAAGATTGCAAAGACCCCCAAATTCGTGTGATTTGGATAATAGTTGTACTTTATTGAGCTTTTAAAATATCACTGCTTCATTAAAATTACATTTTTGGATTCATTCTTCCAATTGCTCTTTCAGATGTGTTACTTTTTAATAATATAATGGATTAAAAAAAGCTTATGAAAAAGAAATGATGGTTGTTTTTCACACTTTTTAATTTGACAATTCACTAATCCAGAAAATACTGGATTTTCTTTTCTATTTGAAACTAAATTTTTATAGGGAGGAACTATTAAAGACATAGCATTTATGTAGTTTCAGTAATTAATGTATGTGTAAAATCTGAAGCACATTTCTTCAAAATAAATTACTAGTTATTGATATAGGTTATTGATATGGTATAGTAAAATTTAAAATGACTTTTGTAGGTCATGTGCTACTATCAGTACTTGGAGACAATAAAGAAAAAAAGTTATCAACGGATGTAAATTTCAGTATTTAAAATGTATAATTTTGTTATGGTGTGCAAATATTGTAATTTTACTATTAAAAATTGTCGAAGAAAAAAAATTTACACTTTTGAACTATAGCTTATACGATTTAACACTAAACATACCATATAACGGGTCAAATGACCCATAAGGTT
Organism: Pardosa pseudoannulata; assembly: GCA_032207245.1. Lineage (NCBI taxonomy): Eukaryota > Metazoa > Arthropoda > Arachnida > Araneae > Lycosidae > Pardosa > Pardosa pseudoannulata. Next base: position 125,268,665 of record CM063504.1, read on the forward strand.
TATGTAAAAAATGCGATGGGAAATGAATTAAAAATTTTTATTCTTTGTGTTTGTTATACATAAAAATTGACAATATACAATTTTATTTGATTATAATAATGTTTATTTGTCTATTTCCTTCCAATTTTCATATTTCATACATTGATAATCAGAAAAAATAAAGTCCGGTCATTTGACCGGCTATGGTAGAAATAGGTATGTATTAAGTGTTGGTATGATTAGTGTTAAGAGTTATAAAATTGACACTACATAAAGTAACCATTTAATATGTTCTTTTTCAGAAACAATTAGGATTATTCTAAGTAGAATAATTTAGTAGCATGTCATTCGCACTTTCTCTTATTTATATAATGATGGAATATTAAAAATGATTATATAATTTGTTAATAAAAATTTCCTGTGTTTTAAATTTAATATTCTGACCCACGAAATTGGCCATTTTTATTTTATAGAAAATGTATCCCTTTATTATTTATAAAGAGATCACATGTTCATAGTACTTCAGTAATATTTTTCTACTCTCAATTTTTCAAAAATATTTTTGTTTTATTAATTTTTCAAACATCCTGTTTATGTTCAGAGAACTGAATTTGATCACATTTAAAGTATATTTATAAATTATTTGCTTCTAAACTAAATAAAAGATTTTGAAGGCTTTAATTTTGACTGTTCCTGCTACATATCCATATATCTCTTTGTAAAAAATTTTCATCTATTAAATTTTGTTCTATAAGAAGAAAGTAAACATGTATTAATGGAATTTTAGGTATGGGATAGTGAATTTTTATAAATGATTGTGAATCAAAAATATTCTTATAACTTTTAAATGATTATCTCTTAAGACACTTCTTTGTTTTCTAATTACAATAAATATGTATTTTCAACATAATGCGTAGTAAGTATTTGTATGAATTACTGTTGTAACTGTAATAATAGAGTATATTACGATAATCTTAGCTTCCTCTCTGTCTGTCTCTCAAATAGTTAGGGTTTTATTGAAAACTTTAAAAAACTATATTTAAACATCGAATAACTGAGTTAATGTTACTTAAATGCTGTTATAAAAAGCTAAAAAATTTTGTTTTAATATGTAGAGTATTATAATTATATAAACGTATGTAATATTAGTTCTCATAATTTTAGATTTTATATCATTTGCTTTAAAATTTTTTTAAATCTGGAACTTTATTTGCTTATTGTATTTTATTGCTTATTTTATGAAAATAGTAGTAAAAATAAGCAGTAGTTATTTAGTTGCTTCAGATTACTTCAGACAGCTATAAAATATGTGCAAAATTTATCATTTTAATTGGTTGATGTGACAATGTACTGAAAGCTATATATGTATGTACATATGTCTATGTATTATTAGCTATATATGTATGTATATATGTATCTGTACATTAGAAGTAAAGGGCATTATGTCAAAAATTTCAAATTTTACAGGAATGCATAATAAATATTTCTATTTTTTGTAGATTTATTTAAATGGGATCATTTAATATAAGCTTTTTAAACAATTTTTAGGTAATAGGGTAGACATTGTTTGTAAACATACAAAAATAGTAGAAATAGTTTTATTAATGCCCATGTTATATAGTGGTTTATCATGTTGTGGAGGTAGGTTCCAATTCCCGAGTAAAGGCTGGATGTAGTTTGTGTTATCTTGTCATGTAATGTTAAGCTATACATTGATATATATATATATATATATATATATATATATATATATATATATACCAGTGATCCCTAAGAAACATGTTCTTATCAACATTTGCTCGCAGTGTACTACAATACTCTTGTCTAGGTACCTCCATGTTGTTAAAAAAAAAAAAAGAATTTTTTTATATCCAAAGGGGTGGGTGGGATTACCTTGTTTCATGTTAGATATCATCTCCAATGCTCTAAATCTCTTAATTTTGAGAAATGGAGTTAATGGAGGAAAAAAACACACATGGTTATGCAAAAAGCTAAATTTTCAACAAATGGTCATAGTACCCTTTGCTTTTATATCATAGGTACAACTTTTTTATTTTTTTTTATAAGATGAATTATAACACCTTATAAATAGGTTGTCCATCATTGCAATCTATTTTAGAGGCTGGTGAGACAACATATACTTCAGGTGATAATGTTGAAGAAACAAAAAAGAATGAGGATGAAGAAGAAAAGACAGAGGATAAAGAAGAAGAAACAAATTTTGAATCTGTTGTGACAACTGAAGAACCAAAAGTTGTATCTGTTCCTTCTGAGCCCAAAATGCCTACTTTGGAAGAACTAGCAAATAGTGACTACATCCGTAACAGGTATTTATATTTTTTACTTGCATGCATGCAAAATATGTAAGAAAAAAATGTCTTTTTAATCTCATTAAAAGAATTTTTGTCATCTAATTTTTGTATGAAACAGCTTTGGTATTAAGGAGTACCATATGGTTGCTATTTTCCTAAGTTTACGGTGAAATCCACAATGCTTGAATCACAATGTAATACTTATCATAAAAATGATAAGTATTATGTTGTGATTTAAGTCTTTTATTAGTCTTAAGATACATTTAAAAATTATGTTACAGGATTGGTATACTCGGTATACCCTTAGTGTAGATGTATATGAATATCCTATATCTTTCAACTATTAGTGCAGTTGAGTGTTATATCTTTAGATTTATAGGTTATTTTCTGATTAAATTGTGATCAGAAATCATAAGCTGCTTGAATTTTAAACTTATTGTTTTTGTTGCATACATTAAAATATCATTAAATTAGTACATCTGTTATCTAATTTTAGAATTTGGAAAACATTTTTATTTTAGTAAAAATTGTGAATTAGATTTCTCTCTGCAATGTAAAATGTAAACAATAGTCTGAAATATTTTCAAAAATTGGCAGAAGTTTGATTCTTTAAGATCAATGAGAACTTAATAAAGATCTGGTTGCTAATTCATTTTCTTTTTCTTTTCTGATTTTGGTTTTAATACGTCCGTTCTATGTTGATCAAAATGTGTATGAATATTTTTTAAAAATGTACAAAACTGTGTTTATATTATTTATCAATGTCAGTCAGGGTATGAATGTATTAAAAAAAATAAAAAATGTCATTTTGGGAAAAAAAAAAAGGTGAGTAGAACTATCTAATGATCTTTTCTTTTAATAAAATTCTATGTGTGTGTTTGATTCCCTCCCTTGAATTGTTCTTAAGACATTGATCAGCATATTGTAACAGACTTGAGTAGTAGCGCCATCTATACGAAAGAGATAATACTAAAGCATGTCTGTAATACAGGCATTAAAAATCTGTAAAATCGCATTAGGAAGTAAAAAGTAAAAGTTGCTTTAATACGTACACGTGTTAAAAAATTCATGCATTATTTTCACGAACACAAATAAATTCTAAAATAGTCCGGTAGGTTGAACATAAAAATATTTGAACAGCATTTAATTACGCACTTTTACCTTGTATCTGGTATTAAATATACGTAGTTTAGCGTTTGTTTTGTCCATATTATATTTTAAATGTGAAACTATTTATTGTATCAAAACATTTAAATGTGTGCCAAAGCTTACTAATACTTTTTTAGGCAGCTTTAATATATAGTCAGCACTGTTTCCCAAAATTCAATGTTTTCTTTGGGGAGTGGAGGGAAAGCTTTCTAGTAGGCTCTATTTTCATTAACAAATGCCCTTACACATCTCATTTTAATTTATTTCATTTTTATAAATCAATAGATTTACCATGTTGTAGTATATCTAGTACTTTAAGAAACATGACTTTATAATTTATTCTTAAGTTAAGATTCAAACCAGATGCCATTCTATGTGTTCTGTATGATTATCACCATGTAATATTGAGCAGTTTGTTTTTAAAAATTAAAGTATTTTCTTAAAATTTTTCCTAAATGTGAAGCCTAAATCTGATACATCTGAAAAAAGTTTTTTTATTTTTTTAAAGGAAATTTTTTCTTTGGTTATTTCAGTTAAGATGTATTAGTTTTCTATTGTACATGAAAAAACTGACAATCACCTTTGGAATTAAGTTGCATCTCAAGTGATTCTTCTATAACTCCCCCCCCCCGCACCTTTTTTTTTTATAATTATAGAAGAAACTGTTGTTTCGCTAGGAATATTAAGATTTTTAATTTATATTCAGCTTATGCTACCTCCAATAACGATTATCTTCATGTCTTATTTTAAAGTTCCCCCTGGCGTGTTTATATTTACATTGCATCAAAAGTGATTATTAGAGTTGAATATAAAACTTTCTTGTATTGGAAAGTGTAGTGAGAGATTCCTGTGCAGTTCTTTTTATGTCATTATAGTGTTCTATTTGTGTAACCAGTTTTTAACTTTTCAGTCAAAATAGTATCTCTGTTTAAGGTACATGTTTTTGTATTAAAAGATTTTGTTAATCAAGGGGCAGAATTTAAAGTGTTCTATTGGGTTAGTAACTTCTTACAAAACTCCAGAAGCAACATAAATGTTTGTTTTTCTAATCATTCTGAAATACAAATTCTTAAATATCTATCTCCACAAGTAGTTAATTACTAGAAATATATTTTTTCCACGTTGTTATATACATATATTTAGACTACTGGTTGTTAATAAGATTGTACTCATGGTAAGTTAAGAAGTGGATGCAAAAAATATTTTGCACAACACTCTTTGGATGTATTATATATATCTTTTCTTTTAATCTCAAGATATTTTGGGTGAAAGTTTATTTTTATTTATTTATTTATTAATTTTTTAAGAATTAACCATGTCAAGAACATGCTTTTCTCCCTGTCACTGCAGAATGAGTAACCAGTACATTTAGAGAACCATTCAAAAGCGGAGAAAAAAATGACATTTTATTAAACCTGTGTAGAAAAATAATACATTTAAAAAAAGAGATGATCAGTAAGTGTTGCGAAATATCGACATTGAGGCATGCAATTGTGGGAAATATTATGAACAAAACAAAATAAATAAAACCCACTCATTTCATTGAGCCAAAATACAGATTTTAAAATGCTTATTCTTTTCACACAACTTTTAATAAAATTTTATGAAACTTAGTAATTTTGTTGTATGAAGGCATGAACTTAGTATTAAATTTTGAATTGAATCTGACAAACATTCAATGAGATATGCAAGTTGATTACTAAATTTCTAAGTGGAAATTTACACATGCACTAGTCTGCAGATTATAAGATTTTCTTTGAAGCATAATTCTATTTTGTGAATCACATCCTTAGTTGCCATAAGCATTTTTTCTCAGTTAACCTTTTTATCAGTTTGAAACTATTTGAGCTATTTTTTATGCTACTCATACTGGGATGGTTCACTTGCAGCAAAGGGATATGATCTATGTAAAACAAATTCACCTTACACTGAATCATTCGATCTGCATGCTTTTATAAAGTTACTAAAAAGTACAGAGTTAATTGTCTGTCTTTTGTGTCATTAAAACATATTCACATACCTGCCAACTTGTACAGTTTATTCATAAATTGTACAGATTTGGGTCCCATTGTAAGATGTACATTTGTATGTGAAAAACAGATAGTTTTGAGTTAATTTTGAAAAAAATTCACTGAAAAACTTAAAAAGGTTTTCTACTTTTTGCTATGAGTTAAAGTGGAATACATATATTCAGGGCCGTAACTAAGGCGTGACAAAGGTGGCATCTGCCATGGAGGCATCAGTCTTTGGGGTGGCGCACCATGAAGAAAATGGGGTCCGAAAGAGAACGATTCGCTCAGAGTAGAAATAAAGAAAAGTTGAAATATAGTTTTTTTTAGTATAAAATGCATTGTGTTTATAAATTTTTTTAAATGAATATTCATATTTTTTAAAATGCTTCTAGAGACTAAACTTGTTATATATTCTTACAAAATATTTACCAAACACTCCTAATATGCCTTAATACAAATCCAGGTATTTGTTTTGTATTTTAAAGTTATTAAAACTAAATTTAAATTTAGAAATTCACCAATTTTTTATGGAAGTTTGATGTTTAAATAAAAAATATTCCCCTCAAAAAAACTATTCATTTCAAAATAATACCTATAAAGAGTTGAAAATATTTTTAAATTCTTAAAAATATTTTTAAAGTATTATTAAGGTAAAAATAGAAAAAAAATTAAAAATTAATGTACTAGGAACATTTTAAGATTTAACAAAATATTTTGTGAGTTTATTCTGAAAATATCATAGAAAAAAATGTTTACATATTTTCTCACTATATAAGGTGGTAGGGGCGTAGACCAGTTTTTTGCCACGGGCACTAAAGGACCTAGTTACGGCCCTGCATATATTCTCCATTCACAGTGCAGTTGATAATTCTCTCAACACAGAAATATTGTCTGGTGTTGTTATCACATAGATTGCAGATTGATGGTGCTTTAAAATACAACAGAACTTCCAAAGTTAGCCTGTATATTCTAACAATACCACAAAACAACGTAGAATGGGAGACGATATTCAGCAGTGTACCCAAGACAAGAATAAATTTGCAAGTTTTACCCTTGATAAAAAATTTAAGATGTATATAAATAATTAATTTACAATGTTAATGAAAAATTTTAAAAACAGATTGTTGATGGATTTTCTAACCAAGGCAAAAACAACCACATAGTATTTAAAATACTTTATAATTTTTTTTATTTTTATTTTGTATTTGTAAATTGATATTTAGTTTGGTTTTGAGCACTACAGTCTGTTTTGCTCATGAGGGCTAATGAGACTAGGACCTACTGCTTAAAGTAGATTTCAAATGGCTAGATTGATATTTGAGCAATACAGATCTTGTTTTATACATTCAGATTTCTGCCAAATTGATTTTCTTAATTTAAAGATTTCATTTGTATGCTGTTGATGATTGTGTAAAGTTGTTAGTAATGTAACTCCATAAAAGATAAAAAAATAATGTGCAGATAGTTTTTTTTTTTTTTAATATTTTTTACATTTTTCTGTAGTAAAAGAGAGGTGTGTGTATAATAATAAAATTGCATAAAAATGAAAAATTTATATTTAATTACCATGTAATTCTTAAGCAGTTTTCTTTGATAAATATTTGTTAAAGTATTATATATTAAAATATATATATATATATATATATATATATATATATATATATATATATATATATATAGTATATAGTATATAAATTTGTGAATATTTTCAGCCTAAATGTATTTCAGCCATCTTGCTATTTAGTATGAGAAATTACAAGATTTTCAAAGTTAGTATGTTGGTAGCTATGTACTGAACTGAACTGAAACTTTGATTTAAGTCGTAGTATATATAAGGATATTCACTTACTGTAGTAAAACTTAATTCTTTCTTGCACAGTTAAAAACTGTTTGCTAACATAATTCAGCATTTTTTGTGATATGGTTGTCCTTTCCTTTTGTGATTGAAATAGCCCATACCTCATTGTATATTGCTATGAATAATATCATTAAAAATTAGTCTGACCATGATTGGTTAGTTATGCCAACAATTTTTTTCCAATGTAGCGAAATTTACCTTTATTAGTATTTGCTTCTACAATACTGCAGATTTTTGTGGGCTATTATATTATGGGAGTGCAGTATATGCTGCCAACATTACTCTTAATAATGAGGACTAGGCAAGTAAAATCAAACCTTACTTGGGAATCAAACTGAAACCCATGGAGTGGAAGCACCTTACGCTAATCACTGTATGATCCAGGTATCATTACATTAACAATACACGTACATTTATATTCTTTATTTTCTTAGTTGTTTTTGTGTATATGCAGGTCTGTGTTTAGTTATTGTGTGCCTGAGTGTTCTGAGATAATTCCACTTTTCATCATACATTGTTACTACATCTGCATAAACAAACCTCAAAAAGGGAAACAAGCATGATTTTCCAGTTATACTAGCTCAGTTGGAGTACATTATTTCATTCTATTTTTTATTACCCTCTTTATATAATTATTGTAAATAACAAAGTACAATGCTAACTTTATCAACACTTATGCTGATGGCTACAATCTAAGTGAATAGCTTTCTGCATTTGATATTTTAAATTTGTACAGTTACCTTAAAAACTTTAGTAATTTAATTCCCAAATTTTATAGTTATTATAGATAAAAATATAATTGTCATTCTTAATTTTAACAGAAATGAATTGTATAAATATTACTTTTTTCCCAAAAACATTCTCATCTCCAAAAACATATATCATTCTATATGTATGTATGTTTTCTGTATATTGTTATGATTAAATCAATCTTGATAAAATTCTGCAAGGTGATTCAGGTAAATGATTGGAATGTTTAACATAGGTCAGATTGCTTGGAGTTCAAGGTCATGGTGCAGGTAGAATGCTTTTTTGAACTCAGAGTCTGGTGGCTAGTTAGGTGTCATTGGATATATCATTTTCCCTTTAATAATGTGCTAAAATTATTAAAACCTAATTCTTCTTAATCAAATATAATATAAAATATTCCATGATTCCTTATGGGACTTTACAGTCCCTTTTTATTTAATGTATTAATAAAACTAATTTTCGTTAATATAAGCAATATAGGACCAAAGTATCATGACTTTTGTAAATGCAATGGTAATAAACTGTTGTAACATTAATGTTTATTTTTAAATAAACTACATATTTACATATCACTTCAAATAAATATAATAAAATAGAAATATTTAAGTATATTTATTAAATTTTGAAGAAATAAATTAGAAAAATAAGTTATAAGAAATTATTATAACAATACAATTCTATTAACTTTGTTGTAATTATACAGTTAAATTGAATACAAGACCAAACTTATATGAAAGCCCCATGTTCTTCCACCTATTATAGACTTGTGTGTTATATGATGAAAGAAATATTTCAGTTTTTGTTGAAATTATGTAATTTCCCCCTCCCAAAGATTTAATTTTGTGAAATTAACCCGTCCTTATTGTTAAGTTTAGGTCATTATTTAACTTTGATACTCGTATCTGTTGTATTATGACTTGTTTTTCTCCCAGATTTTTAGTATAGAGTTTCTGCCTTCCTGCTACTGGTACCGTCTCGCGTTGTTTTGTCACCTCGGACGAAACGTAAAATGCTGCCTCTATTTTTCTCGCTATTAAAATTACCATTAAAAATTGTTGATATACATAAATTTTATTTTGATAATCTTCTCTATCCACTTGCTTCACTTGCTGGAGAAGAAAGCAAAAGTCTTAAACCAATAACAAGATTTGGTGTAAAATCTAGAGTTGAAATTTGTATTAAAACTTCAATATGTGCTCAATTGGTCCGATACTGACACTCTTCTCTGTCAGGTCCACCATTTATATTTCATCAGTTAACATTATTTCCAAATATTTCAATGTCTATGAACCACTTTAAAGATTTGAATTTTAATGCTTTTTTAGGGGCATTTTCTTTTAAATGATATGTGTTGTAATATATATATATGTATATGCATTATAGATATTCATTGAATCAAATTTCCATTTTAAGACATTCTTTAATCGGTTGCGAAAAAATAATTGAATAAATAGAATACTCGCGTTGGTTCACAATTAAAATTAAAAGTAATATAAAATTACGTTCCATATTTCCCTCCAAGCCATAAAGAATTATGTATTTTGGAAAATACATAATTTTTACCTTATAAAAATGTTATAAATTTAAGCTAAAATGACACCTCTGACAGATGCTCGGTATGTCCAGCACTTGGGTAGCACCTGTTCCTACAATATTTCTGAAAGTTTCATGAAATTGCTTTGGAAACTGCGTTGTAATGAACAAAAATAGTGCGTATAAAAATTCCTTAAAAAAAAAAAAAAAAAAAAAAAAAAAAAAAAAAAAAAAAAAAACCGTGAGTTTTTTTTTTTTTTTTTTTTTTTTTAAAGAAAATTTATACATTGCGATTACTACTGTTGGTGTTTCGTGAAAGTTATAGTTCAGGAATGGCAATTTCATAGCAAACTTTTTCCTGCACGCCATATATTTTAAACATCAATTAATACAAATTATACAGGTACTACATATAGAAAAAAAAAATAAGGTGCTGGCACTCGAAAAAAAAAATTTATTTCAATTTACGTTGATTTTGACACTTTGATAAAATCCTGTTTGCCATTCTTCTTATAGCTAGTTCATTTGCAATTATGAGACTGGGTAAACCAACCACATATTATTCCCCTTGCCTGAGATGACGGCGATTCACTCTTTTTAGAATAGTGTAAGAAAAAGCATTTTTCCCATGGCATGTTTCAAAATTCTACTTGAAGCATTATATATAGAAATACGTGTCGGATTTAAAGTTAACCTTTTTTTTTTTTTTTTTTTTTTTTACTGTAGACTTATTTTGTTAGATATAAAAGTATTCAGTTGTTATTTTCAATTAATTTTTAAAAAGCTTGCAACAAGGCAAGTGATCTGGACAACATGTTTGATGAAGATTCTGAGAATGTCGTGGATCACTTATAATTTAGGATGAACGATGTCCGAATGGTAGATCTCTATTCTGCGGTACCAGAGTTTAAAATCTCCTGTTGGCATGAATGTTCGTAGCTGTTCGGAATCGGCTTTAAAGCAGTAGTCCCAGTCTGTTAGCCCTCGTGAGTAAAACAGTAGACCATAACGTTCGATACCAAACCAAACCAATTTAGAGGGCAGACCTGCCAACTCTCTGGTTTTAGCCCCACATTACAGATTTTTGACCATTTTCCAGGTTTCCGGGATAAATGTACAAATAACCGGATTTTCAGGGGGGGGGGATAACATCAAACTATCCATTTGGGACACCGACACGAAAATTAAGTCAATAGCGCTAATGGGATCAGATTGCACTCAGAATTTTGCAGTGTGCAACAAGGACGTGTCGATACCCTATGGTATTTAATTTGGACAAATAAAGAACAGTGATAGCTGTTTTAAATATTAGAAACTCTCGGATTTAATGTTACTAATTTTAATGGTTCCATATAGTAATGCAAAGTGTGAACCAGTTTTTTAGATTCGTCACAAAAATAGTGACACATTTTCTTTTATCAATAACAAGTAAAATAATTGAAAACTTGCTGATTGTAAATCAAGGCCACAGAAGCCATGTTTTGAGCAAACATTTGATTCTAATTTTTTAAAGAAAGCAAAATCTGCAACAGTAAATATAGCACAAGAGAAACAATTGTAATTATTTTAAATAGGTAATATGACCATTAATTTTTTTTTTGTTTCATGTTCTTTTGTAATGCCATTTTTATTGTTGATAATATTTCATTCATTTTTTCCCTCGGTGTTTTAGTATCCTGATTTCTCGGGTATAGGGCAAAATTAACCATACATAAAAATGGAATATTATATAATTTGATTTTTTTATTAGTATTTTATGAAGTAGTTTCATCAATCAATGATAATTTCAGGATTTTGGTCTTTTTACGGTTGGCAGGTTTGAGAGGGGTAAAAGTAAATAAGGATGAAATCTGTAAGACCGCACAACAGCAGTTAAGGATTAGTAGAACGAATGTGTATATGTATATGGTCATGTATGGAAAGGGAAATCACCGAAAATGAAATAACCACGTATAATATATTGTCATTGGCTACTGGCACTGCTTCATTAGTGTTCGTTTCATAGATCTTTGTCAGCACATTTTTATGAACGATTGATCAGTCTTTATGCATTAAATATCTACCGTCACCATTTAGTTAATACATGAAAAAACTATGATGTCACATAAAAACGGTCAACAATATAAAGCCTATCAAAGCATAGCATTTATGCATATCAATCAAGTCTCAAGATATCAGTTTTATTCGATTTTTCAGATTCTGAGTACTTGGGAAATAAAGACATTAGCCATTTTGATTTGTACAATAAGATTTATTGAACGGGCTATTTAATAAATTCAATGAAATAAACAAACACTGAGATTATTAGTTTAACCCGAGTATGCAAAATAATTTTTTGCATGTGTCAACGTGTTTCGTTTTTTTTTTTTAATAACTTTCCTTCAGTTACTCTATTACTAACGGAAAATTTTTATTATCGTAATGTTAGGAGGGTTAGAAAATCAATTAGACATTTTGGTAATGGAAGTTAAATTTTAATATTTGCTAATTTAGCAAACAGAAATAACTGTTTAGTATGATCACGAATCTTTTAACAATAATAAAAACAAATTATAAATGGTGGCTTAAAGATTGCTGCTTAAAAAATGTAGCCGGATCTCTGTATCAGTTACTCCTCTAGTCGCAATATTCTCTAATTATTTTTAATGTTGCTTATGCAATGAAAAATTTTCTATTTTTTCAATTATATATTGATTTCATACTTATTTTCATTTAAAATATGCAATCAAATTTAATAATTTCATTATTTACAACGGAATCCTTGTCATCATTTGGAAGTAAATAGTTGTAGATACTACAAAATGGCCCCAGACTTTTCATGTTTGATCATAAAATGTAGATCTTAATGAAAGTGACAAGTTTTTGTAAAGGGTGTGGTAATTGTAAGAAAGATTTAAAAAAAAATTACTAATTGTTCTCTTTCACTCTCTCTTTCTACACACACACACACACACACACACAGGGCCAGTTCTGGGTTATCCGCGTGCATGAAAGAGAATATTTGGCTGTCCCCTATCAATGCGTATATCTAGTAGATATTCTATCGGCTGTCCTAGAAGTTTTGGCCCCTGCGTTAACTACGATAACCTAAATTATCTAAAAACGGGCAGTTGAGGTGGTTGTCGGAGTCTATTCCATATATAATTAAAAAAAGAGACTATCAGTTTTTATTTTATACAAATACATAGTTTGTCGCAGAGTCACTAAATTCTGGGCAGACTTTCTTTGATACCACCAGACAGTAACTGTCGGTATTAAAATCTCACCTTTCCCCCTCTTCTCATCATAGTTTATGTAGGGCAGTATAACGGATATTAACGTTGCTGGTAAATGAAAGATGGTAGTTCATTATGCAATTTCATTTTTTTAACACCAAAATAAATAGAACGGTTAATTTTAAAATTACAACCAGTAATTTATAAAAATAAAATAGTTTATAACGTGTTTTTGAAATTTTTCATTAAGATGTAAATGAATTAAAGCAAATCCTTTTTTAAAGTGTAGTATGAGGAAAATTGCGCCAAACCAACTGCTTAGACAGAAGTTTAGTTGGCACGCAAAGTTCTTTGTAATTATCCACTAATTTCGGTACCCATATTCTATAATGTTTTCATATCGGGTTCTTCTCTTTTGCAACTAGGTTGAGTTATACTTTTATTTTTATGAAATAGACCATGGGAATCGTGTGTGATTATAAGAAATACGTGTACCTTTTCATTTGTCGAATACAGGATTAAATCGCCAGACATAGTACTTTTATAAGTCATAATCTATTTCAAATTAAAATAGTCCGCCAAAATGTTTCCAAAAACAAGACTATTATATGTATTGACACTATTGACACTATTTATATGTGTACGCAGACCAGAAGCTGGACCGGAAATTTCATATAAATAATGAAATTCTTAGATTAAAAAGGGTAAGTTCGGTTTTTTTTTTTTTTTTTTTTAATCAATTTTACAAATTTTGTGGAAATGTTTTGTGCAGAGTTTCATATAACTCAGTGAAGTTTTGAACGACGTGTTCCTTTGCATTAAACTTACTATACTTTTAGCAATTTTAAATGCTTTTTACTTATACTATTTTAATGCTTCTCAAGTTCTCAAATGGTATTGATTTTACGTATGCAGGAGGTACAAAAGGGACTAGAATGGTGTAACAGTATGGTTATTCGGACATGCATGCAATATAGGAAAGTTTTTGGTATACAGTAAGCAATGAGGAATTTGCACATGTGGAGGAATCGAACAACTTAATATTTTTCTGCTAATTCCGGACTCGTAGATTCCAAAACTGTAGAAAACTGGGTCCATCATTTTACAAATTAATTTTAAAGTTAAGCGAGAATCACGTGACATCAAAACGCTCCGTGATTGGTTTTGACGTCATAGTTCATGATATCCAATATTTTCTTATTGCTTGTAAGCGCGCACTATTTTCCGACTTTGTTTTTGCAAGTTCTTGAAATTTTCTAGCTATCAAAATTTATTTTTATTTAAATCTAAAGGTTTATTTTATCGATATCGGTAGCTTAATTATCTCAATTTGTTGTAAATGTCTCTTCTACCTGAGTTTACCAATCATTGTAGGCCATATTCAAAACATATGTTTAAAAATAACATTAAAGATGAAATAACCTATCAAAATTGAATAAAACAGAAAAATCAGCATTAAATACATACATTAAGAATAACAATTAATAATTATGTATACTGTTTGCTTCAAACTTGCTATTGCAGCAATATTACCATTCGCCCCGAGTTATCACAAGTAATTTGGCTGATTTTATAAAAATATGTGAGAAAAGAATTTAACATCTATAAAAGGCTTTACTTAATTATTTATACTTTTTAAAATAGTAATACAATTGTATTATCTATTAATATTAAATAAAAAATGTATACAGCTTCTGAAATTAAATTTACATTTTTTAATCACTTAAGTATTTTAAATTTGATGAAAAGAAATTTAAAATCTTTAAAAAGGCTCTACTTAATTATTTATACTTTTTTAAATAGCAATACAATTTCATTGCCTTTAATATTAATGTTACATTAAAAATGTATAAAGTTTCTGAAATTAAATTTAATTTTTAAAGCAATATCATTATTAAGTATTTTAAAAATATTATACTTTTTTAAATTAGTCACCAATTTAATCGAAAAATATCACTGTGAATTGATACACTTAAGAAAGTATGCATCTCTGAAGAAAATATTTATAACACCTTGAAAATACATAACCTTCCCCTCCCCCGAGTTATTTATTAGATAATTATATGCTTTAGATATTTATGCTTTACGATAATTATATGCTTTATCAAACAATTATTGTACTTGAACTCTGTGATAATACTCGAAAATTAGCCTTTTAAAATTCAAATAGCACTGGTTAATCAACAGTCCTTTTAAAGGTATAGGTGTATTTTTATATATTTTGTTTTAAATTAGTAATATTTAAACAAAAGCAAGCATTTATTTACCGAAAAATGGTCTTCACAAACTCAGAGATGATTTATATGATAATTTGGGGTTTAATTTCTCATCCTTTTTCATCGCATTTGTCCAGATTTTACGTGTATTTCGATCTTTGGGAACGCTGAAAAGATCTCATTGCATTTAGTTGTATTTTTACAGAGTGGCACAATACAATATTTAGAATTTGTCAGACATAATAAAAAAAATTATTGTATGCGATACTTTACACAGAAACAAATTTAAAAGTCGCCTTGTAACATGTAAACAACATAGACGGTCCGTGTTTTCATGAACTGTGACGTCACAAACTCGGCAGAGGAAAATTATCGTTTTTGAGAGACTTTAAAGAGTCCGCTATAAAACACATTAGAAATTCCTAATTAGGCCCCCAAATGAAAGAAAAATAAATACTGACCTGCTTACTTTTTTGTCTTCTGTTGTTTAAAATTAGAAAACGTGAAAATTCCTCATTGGGAATATTTTTTTTTTTTTTTTTTAATATGCAAGAAAATTTAAGGATAAGATTAAATCAATTGTGCAAAATGTGTAGATGAAATCAGTGAAGATAGAAGCAATCTCTCTCTCTCTCTCTCTTTCCCCCCCATTTAGTTGCTGAAATGTTTCACCCATGCATACACATAAGGGACTGGAAAATGCAGCATTTTCGTGAGAGACAGCTTTTACAAATAATACTACTTTAATAATTGATATATCTAATTTTAAAAGTAAACTTTGAGTATTGTACTTAGAAAATGCTTAAATATTGCTCCTTCACGCAGAGTAATTTTAGTGGGGTATTTGTAATGTGTATTACTTTAAAGAAAACCTTTATGCTTGTGTTATATAGCTATAAAATAGTACTGAAACAACTATCTCTACTCAAATTATTGTTACTTTATTCATCCCCGCTTATCTCCAGAAATTGTCTCTGAAAGGTTTATAGACATTAGAAATAAAAGTTATGAAATTATGTATTTTTGAGGTATCGCGAGTGTTATTTTACTATTCAAGTTGTGGAAATTCAAAAAATAAATGTTTTGATATTTTCATTCTTTGAAAGATGCATCTAACCTCCAAAAAGTGAAAAAAAGAAATAGGATACTGTGAATGGGAGTCCGGCAATAGCCAGGCACCCATTCTCAGTATCCATTAGCTAAGGCGTTGGTGTTCAAAGCCAGAGTCTGGTGTTAAAAGTCTCTGTTAGATGTTTGTAGCTGTTCGAAATTCACGTAATACTGTATGTAGGTACGGATCTGTGTCAATAAAGTTATTTACTTTAGTCATGTAACCATAGTCTTGTCGAAGCAAAGACAAAGCGAATGGGAACAACCATTTAAAAATCGTATAAAAGTTCTTTTGTTTGCAGCATGCCAAGCGTAAAGACATAAATGAATTTGACTAAATTTTAAAAGTAGAGAAAACAGTTATCGTCTAAATTCTATAAGAATATCTTTTATATTTTACAGTGTTTTCGTTGGTTGAGTTTATCTATTTTCAGCGGTGATTTTATTTTCAGTCTTGTTAGAGATGAAAGAAAATCAAGCTTCGTATTATTTAATAATTCTTGAGTGTTCTGGAATCCCTGAATTTAATTGCAGGTGAGAAGATTACCTTTAGCAGTTACATAATCCACATGAGGTTGATTACTAAGGATTGAGGCATATTTTGGTGATATTTGTGGATACTTTTTGATGGCTTAGGTGTTTGGTTTTGCTTTTGTTGTTCGCTTATAAAATCTTTTGATTTTTTTTTTTTTTGTAAATATGACATCTTTAGTGAGGAATGTCTCTTTGATGGTCAACTTGTTTAAATTTCGAGAGAAATATCGGCTTGATTGAAGAAGACTTGGAATATTCTTATGAAACGGAACATAGTTTTGAGGGAAGATGCGATTTTTACCTCTTGCTGTCCGAAAAGTTATAAGTTTTTACTATTTTTAAAGCTATTTAATTGAGTGAAGAACAACCGCCAGGTCAGTAGCTTATGCACTATTATATCCCCACACGCGTATATGAATAAAGATCTTTTCTAAATGGGGGCGAAGCCATCTGTTCTCATATCGCGGGAAGGTCGGTTTGGTTGTTAGGGCCCCTTCTAGGCCTCATGCCCCATCACTCTCTTCTCCCCCTGACAGCTGAATAGCCGTTGGCTGTAACCCACAAAGAAGAGGGGTTTATTGCTAACGGGAGCTTTGGAAATTTCTCTCCCTTTTTATATTTTTTTCCATATATTTTTTATGCTATAACCTCCCTCTTTTCCAGTATTCCTCATCATCGCATCTACTGCACTAGACATATTGATTGGCTGGCTAAAGGAATGTGCAGCTGAATTTCCTTAAAACGAGCTCGGATTTAATGAAGAACGTTTGAAAATCGTGCGCGCGCGCGTGTGAATTTTAGGTGACTTAACTTCAGTGACTCCTTGGTTCGGAGAAATGATTACAGTTTCGAAACTTTCGTTATCGTTCCGCCTGGTATTGTTGTTTGTGTCTTTGGTTGGTACATATTCAGCCTTAAAATTTCGAGGAAAAGTTCGACAATTTTTTCATGATTTTGCTGTTAAAAAAAGAAAGAAAAAGGAGAGCAAAATAAAGAGGCATGTACCTTGCGTTTTATGCCATATTACATTACCTCATGAAGTAAAGGGCTGTGACATGTATTCGATTATTGGAAGACATCTATATGATTACATACGGGTAAGATTATTATTTTGTATATATAATTTTATAAATTGTCGATTATCTCCCAGCTAGTAACTGAACATAGCATTTTATTTTATTTTTAATTAAGTTCCTTACCTTTAATTTTTTTCGCATTAAGCTTTCGACATATTTTTGATATGCTCAAAGTTTAAAATATTAAAACCTGGTTTTCAGTAAAAGAGAATTATTTATGATCAAAATGTGGTGGTCAGCTAAGAGACGTTTAGAGCCTGAATAAAACTATTACGTTGAATACAGGAAGAATAACGAATGTTTACAGTCGTAAGATAAACAGTCAGCAGAAAATATTCTATTTCTAAAACTTCTCTAAACAGAAGATGATTATTTTAAAATCTTATAATTGACGCAAATTGTATTATACAGTCTAAAAAATGAAGTTTAAAAAAATGAAGAAAGTAAAAAGAAAAAGATTTTTTTTGTGTGTGTGTGGGTGGGAGGCATAGTTTTCCTCCTGAAGTATGTATAAAGCTCCATTCATATGAATGAGAGTTTAACTTCAGTTACGGTTATGAAACGTTGATCATATGCTAGAATTTTTTAAAGCAATATTTGAAATGTCGTATGTATATTTTGTTACGTAGCATATAATTATGATTTTGTTTATCCAATATTGCTGGATTTCGCGCTAGAAACTTACTTTCAGCTAGATTGTCTGCTAATGAACTGATGTAGTATAGTAGTAAATTATAAAATGCCCCCTCGAAAAGCTTTCTTTTATGTATATGTAAATGTTTTGTCTGTTCGAGTTAATTGAAAATAAATAGTATAAACAACATACTCATGAATAAAGTGTCATTTTAAAAAGATTTAGTTGTGTTTCTCCGGATTAGTTGTTTGCGTTGTATGTTTGTGTGCAACACCTTTTTAAAATGCATCATGACTTTCTTATGATGTTCTGAGGCGTAGTAAGTTTTCTAAGCTAGATATATACTTGTTGCTGTAAAGTTATGAAGTTAAAATGAATATGTAAAATGAAATTAAAGAACAGTTGTCATGTGTAAATATTTTATTAAATATTTCAATCACATATGTAGCAATAAGTAATCCCGTTTTCTTTTCCTTTTTTAAAATAAAATGCCTTAGGACGTAAAAGAAACATATAACGTTGGACTTTGATACACGCAGCTATTAAAAATTTGATTGGAGGCATTTGCCCAGTGGTTGCCAAACATTGGAAGCTATTAAGCACCTGCACCATTTTAAAATCTGTTGAAAGTTCTTTAAAAAAAAATCCAGGATTGAAATAAGAACTTTTGTTCTTACAATTATTGCCTATAAACATACAATTCATATATTCTAGTAAAAATGAAAAAATTTTAATAAGACCGTGTATAAGAAAGAAAAGTGTCGTTGGTAATTAGAAATGTTAGAAAAAATCGTAATTTCTTATTATTTATCAGCTACTGATTTTTTTTTTTAAATTTTTACATTTAATGTTGAGAGAGTAAGTAATTCTGCCATTCGAACGTAGTTGTTCAGTCAGTATATTTCTGTACTTCTTTTTTTAAAATTTTCATATAGGATTAAGAAACCCCACACAGACATTGCCTTAACTTTTAGACCAACTTGGAACAAAGTTTAATATATTTTTTCTTTTGGAACAAGGGGCCAATTATTT
Organism: Pardosa pseudoannulata; assembly: GCA_032207245.1. Classification (NCBI taxonomy): domain Eukaryota; kingdom Metazoa; phylum Arthropoda; class Arachnida; order Araneae; family Lycosidae; genus Pardosa; species Pardosa pseudoannulata. The sequence continues at coordinate 125,288,075 of CM063504.1, forward strand.
TCAGCACTTGAAGAAAAGTAGTTTTAAAGATAAATAATTATGAAGTAATTTTAAAGAGAGTCACCACTCTGGGTTAGAAACCTCATTGGGTTAGGTGCCTCTCTCTTTAGGAGGTGTTGGCTTGATATGTTTTATTCCGCATGGGTGTTTTTGAAAATTTTGAATCCGCAAGCTTAGTAAGACCTGGTTTTGAAATAGTATATTTGTAAGATATATTCCAGACCTATTTTACGTTTTAAGATTTTTCTTAGTTAACTAGAACTAAAAAAAAAAATTTTTTTTAGTGAGACTAACAGAATAATTACTTTATGTAGTAGATTTTTAACATGTTTTTCTTGATTAACTTTCGAGTATAGTCTATTTGTTTGAATAAGCTGCTTAATGATATTGTTTTAATATATGGACTTGTGATAAGAGGAAGGGAAATACTGAAATTTAACAATTTCAAAACTAATCAAACCATTTATCAAACAAATTAAAAGTAAATTTGGGGAGGTTGTTTTAATGTTATCTA
>CM063504.1:125293588-125516088 GCA_032207245.1 Pardosa pseudoannulata
AGCAATTAGAAATTAGAAATTTGTTTTTCCCTGTCTTTCGTTGGAATTCCGTTCCTATAAAACTATATATTTAGGTTTTAGTTTTACTTCTGTGCAGTCAACTGCGACAAGAAAAAAGTGGTGAAAGTGAAGTAGCCTCATTCTTTTATTAAAAAAAAAAAAAAAAAAATTAATTTCTCACCAACTATCTCGCAAGTCTTAACTGTTTGGGAATTATCTGGTAAAGAGTAAAGTGTACTGCTCGTGAACAAATCAGCGAAACGCAAGTGAAGTTAACTCCACGGAAGATGTCACTAAGTCCACTAACCCGTCAGAAACAAATATCAGACGAATGGAGGTGAAGTGAGTGAGTGAGTGAGTGGGTGGAAGGAAGGATACTTTCTTTAGAGCTTTGCATTGATTTTTCCTCTGGCCTTCAAAGTTTGTCTCTGGAAATCTTAACCTCGCTGTCAACAAATATTTATGTGCGTAAAACCATTTAGGTTTGAGCGATTAAAATTCTCGAGTTCAAGTGTTTGCTATGATTTATTTTGTTATAAAATATAAATACTTTACCTTCCTTCAGTTCTATTTTTATGTTGAGCTCAATGTGGTTTTTGCAAAATTTCCAAAATCGTATGATATTAAGTATTAAAATTGCAAAAATCTCTTCCATTACGAATATATAAATTCTTTTAGGTTTGATATAGTTGAGCTAGCATGTTTTTGCGGGGATTTTATCTAAAGAAAAACAGCAATAAATTTTCGTCGTTCCAGTAACACATATTAACACATATCTACTGTTTGAATCTAAACTTCAAGATAATCGTCTGTAGTTGCGCATTGACTATAGCTTAATCTGTGAAATATCGTGGAGTAAATATAGAGTCTTAATTGTATTGATTTGAGGCAGTTAAACCTCTTGAATTATCAAGTGGTTTTCTTTCCGAGTGCTGCTTGCTTAGTAAGTGGTAGACTGCGAGTTACGTGTTTTATTGTACCTCTGGTTTCTTTATTTTGGTTTGTGGATACCATTAGCTTTAATTTTTTACCTTAGTTACGGCTTAAGTTACTTTATCACTGTCTCATTTAACTTACATTATTTAAAAGGGGTACACCATTGATATTTCAGCTTCTTGTCTAATTTTTTGAATTGTTAGCCAATGTTAATGTATAGTTTCAATTTATTATACTTCGTTGTTTCTCTAACAAAGTGAATTTATGTTGTTTAGCCCATTATATCCGTGTTTACCACATGATTCTCATGCCTTAATATTTTTTTAAAATATAACTATTCTCTGTTGCATGTTTGACACATTACTTAAAAATGCATCCCTTTCTCTTTTTTTATCGTAGAAAAAATAGCTTAAGAAATAAGGAATGAAGTTTTCGTTATGTCCACAAAGTCTAAAATTAGCTTGTTGAATCTTTTGTTAAATGAAGTAGTGACCAAGTCCAACAAACTTAATTCATCACTTATAATTCCCAAGCATTATCATGTGTTATATAGTTTGCGGTTTCAGCGTTTTTTAACTATCGATTCCACATTAATCTAATATTCACAGCCTTCCTTATAAGTTGCTGATTATTGTAAATCACCATTTAAACATCTAGAATTTCTCGGGCTGTGTGGGGTTACCATGTTAACAAGAGACGTTTTCCGCAAAAGGTGACAGAAAAGGAACTGTTCTTTTATTTGTACTGAAAATAAATATTTTTGATATTTTACCGATATTTTCGGTCACATATTGTGTAACGAAATTAAGGTCGTCAGCGCATCTGCTAATTTCTTTGAAGTTAATTTCTTGTTTGCTCGTCACATGTATACGAATGGAAAAAAGTAACTAATATGTGCTTTCGTATCATTATCGGAAATAACCTGAGGGATGGTCGAACTGAAAGAATGTCAGAGAACATGAATTCGAATCCCATAGCTGACATGGACATTTTAACTGTTTATTATAATTAACTTTATATTGTAAATTCAGATCTAATAGCCCTCTTTTGAGTTTAATTGAACGTAGTACTCAGTCCAAACAGCGTTAGAAATATTGTCAATATTAGAACTGTATAGTATGAATATTCATTAGGATAAATAATATAGCTTCCGAAACCAATAAAAACTAATCATTTTGCTGGTGTTGCTTTGAATATTTAAAATTATTGAGAGTACTGTTAAGACTAGTAAGATCTTCAAAACAGTAAAATTTGACAAAAGATATAGGGTATGTTGCCCAAATAAAGTAAGCAGCATCTTTAACCTTTTTAAATATCATATGAGTTAGAGTGTATCACGCCATGATATGGATTTATATAAATTACATTTAATTTAAGATACAATACCCAGTTATGACTCGTTTTGAGCTTCCTCCTCCCCTTTCTGGCCGGAGCATAGGCACTTCATTGTTTTCAACCCTCTAGTTGTTAGGTTAATAACCCTCTTTTGTTTTTTACGAAAGAGCCTGATAAGCTAAATATTATTTTGCAGTCCACACGATCTTGTATTAGTCTTGTGAACACATCATACACACAAATAAAATAAGAAACACCATATACTTTTTTTTACGTAAATTTCACAAAACGAAACAACTCTTTGGTGTGAGTTCGCGGGTTCAAATCCCGGTAAAGCCCTGGATTGCTCTTTTAATCGATAAACTCATGAGAGTAATATCATCTCAAGCAAGGGAGCTTGATTTTTTTTTCCGAATCTATAATCTTTTTTGTATACTTGCTTAAAACCGGGCTGAATGGGTAGGGCGTTTCTTTTCGGTACCAGAGTTCGAGGGTTCGAATCTCACTGCAGGAATGGATGTTCGTGGACTTTTGGAATCTCCTTTAAGCAGCATGTACCCATATCAGCTCTCGTGTAGCAAAATATTAGACTACTACTCTTTAAATCAAACCACAAAATTGATACTTCCGGGATGACAAAGTGATAGGGCCGAAATTATTTGATAATAGACTGGAAAGAACGAGGAGCCCTGGAAAAAAAAATTGCTTTGTATAAAATTATATTGGTTGGATGAGACAAAATTTGGTGCCGAATAATCAAAAGTCTGCTTAGTAACAATTTTTGTTTCTAAATTATATATTTAGGAATTAACATCTAACCATTTGTTTATTCACTTAAAATATATGTTTGCCTCAGTCTCAGTAATTCTTATTTCTGTATTAAGTAAATAAAGTATTCTGATTTTTTTTTCTTTCTTTTAACAATCTTGCACCCAACTATCTTATAAGATTTGAAAGATTAAAATAGCTAAACCCAGTAGAATTGATTAAGAATGAAAAATGTAGTCATTTTCTCTAGGTGTTTATCCTTCTAAGCTAATAGATGATCTGCCAATCGTGTTCTTGATTCGTAACTAAATTTTTATGCTTTATGATTAAACTTTATAGAACTAATCCAGTATGTTTTTAAGAAATTCGGAATTTACTGGAAATAATTTATTAACAGCGAGTGTTAAATGTTCTTGCTTATTAACTCATGTGATTTGCTACATACATGGTTTCCGCGCACCTGGAAAGTCAGGGAAAGTCATGAAAAATCATGGGTTTAGACAATGGATTAATTTTATCATGGAAAGTGTTGATTTTTCAAGTAAAATGAGTAAAAGTCATGAATTCATTAAACTACCGTTTAAAAAAAATGTATTGAATTGTTTAATTCTGTATTTACTTGTCATTTGACTGAAGTTACTGAGTTTGGTATTTATGTATTATCCTATTGACCCTATTGCCAAGTAAAATTTGTTCACCAAGGAAACTCAAAGCAAGAAAGCTTAACGGGTGGGTAAATCTCTAGGGATATTGTATATAAACATTATAAAATTATATTTGGCTATTATTCACGGTCACCTGGATAATACCAAAGTACCCTTAATTCAAATTGGAAACATTTTGATTGAAAAATTGCTGTATGATTAAACTTAGGTATGTAGATACAACAGTTTATTTTTATGTATGTGAGTTTATTAACACTTATAAAGTAAGTTTATAGTTTTTTTTATGTTAAAATTCCTATAATTTCTCTGAAAGCATATATTTTATTTGTATGTACATCAGAAGTTTTATTCATATATACTTTAACGAAAGCTTTTTAAAGTCATGGAACATTATCTGCTAAATCAGGAAAAGTCATGGATTTGAAAAATTTTATTTTGGAAGATACCCTGTACATAAAGAAAAGTAAATCGTTTATTCCACCTTTCAGGAATATACACTGTTTAATTAAAATGACTACTTTTTTTACAAAAACGATTTTATGGAATTTAAGAACAATGAGCCTGAATGTTAATAAGAAAGGACAGACATTTTTTTAAATTTATTTTTATTTATTAATTTTTTTGAAGTGTCAAGTTTTTGAGCAACCGTTTATAAGCTTAAACTAGTTTTCAAAGAATTGTGTAAATGCCATTGTTTGCAGTTTATCTTTTTTTTTTTTTTTTTTTTCAAAATTGTCCCACAAATGAAACATAAGAAACTTACGTTATTGTTGTGCAACTTTATTATTATTTGTGAATGTTTTACAGTCTGCGAATGAAGCAGATTTGGTTGGCTTTTAAATAAAAATAGTATAGCTATTTTATTTTCTTTACTAAATTCAGGTAGGTCATAAATCAATAATCATTAACTTAACTGATTGCAGTTTGTAAGATTTTGTAATGTTTTCAAAATTTATGGAATCAAGAAGTTTTTTTTTTTTTTTTTTTTTTTTTTTTGAAGAAATTTTAAATGAACTACTTCTTAATTTTACGTTTTACTTTAAAACACGGTTAAGTATTTAAAGTAGCGAAGTGAAACATATTTATTCCTATGATTCTGCAATATAAATTTTTATGAGTAATTGTGGTCTAACTGGATTTTGCTGGTTCGATTTATTTTACTTTTAACCTTTTTTTTTTTCTTTTAAATTCCTTTTCTTTTTTTTTATTGTGATTTTTTTGGAAGGGGGATGACTGTGTGAGAGAGAGATAGAGAAATGAAAGTAAAGACAATGTGTACTCCCAGAAATTGCGTTATGTTTGCAGTGCACGCACAGGACGGTCTAGAATGCTTTATATTTGTGAGAAGTTGTATAAAAAAAATATGGATTTTCATACGTAGAAAGTTAAGCCTTGAATTTTATCAATTGACAAACTTTAAGTATTAGTTAGAAATAATACTCTTTTCGAGCTCTTAGCCTGGAGGGGGGAAAAGAGAACACAAATAAGAGCTAGTGAAAACATGCTCAAGGCTAGCCATGAAGTAGCTTTTATTTATTTTTTTGTTACTCTTTAGCTCATGAAGCAATTGTTCAAGGTCAGTTTTATTTTGATGCGCGCATCCGCGTCCTGATTACTGTTTGTATGTTCGCATTACAACGCAGCTAGAGAAAAGTAGGATAAACACGTTTTTGTAACTGTTCATTACCTAAGGATAAGTGTCCACAGGTTCCCCCTCCCCTTTTCCTCTCGCTGCGTTAAAATTAAATAAGTAACTTTTACAGTTTGGTTACGTTTGTTTGTCAATGGAAAAGTTGAATGTTGCACCAAACGATATTTAATTTTTTTTTTTTTTTTATAATGAAATGAAATAAAACTAAAGTAATAATGAAATTTGTAAAAATTTAGAATACGTAAAATAACAAGAGTTATTTCTCTGTAATTTTTAGAATCTAAATTTGGTTTCCATCTAGTGTATTATAGTCTTTTCTATTTAAAGAGAAAAATGTTATTTTTTTTTTTCATTAGAAAAGTTTAAAATCAGGTTTCTAACGTCCGTTAATGAAAAATACAGTATTATGAAATAGAGTGTACGAAAATTGGATATTTCTAACTAAAGCAGGATTTTGCTGACTGCGCTCTTACGCTTTTCTATTATTTGATGCATGGTGCATACTGTTTATTCGTATAACATAGGAATGCATAATAAATCTGGGTATGAAAATATTTTGTGTCTAGTAATAAGATGCATTTCTTATTCTTGCAGTTCTTTTATAAAAAGTTTTAATTAAATGTGTAGATGCGGCTAAAAACGTAAAGAATAAAAGCCAATAATTAATAACAGTAGAGTTGAGTTGTCACAGTTTTTGCTTCCTCGTTGCACCACAAATGAATGGTCATCGGCCGTGAAACTTTATCACCAAGTGTTTAACCCTTTAACGGACAGTGGTTTCGTAGCAAAACCACCTATTAAACATCTTTTTTTTTACAATTTTACTTTTTGGATTACTTTACTTTATCTTTTTATAATTATTTACGGCTCCAATCTCATATATCTGTGATATATGGAAGCCAATGATGTAGAATCAAAAGCTTTTGCAATTAAAAAAACCTTTTGGAGACATGGATGAGTTTTCGATAATATATATATATATATATATATATATATATATATATATATATATATATATAAAGCTAAGCCTGCCTTTGTTAAAATTTGGGCACCAATGTGAGACGCCATTGAAGATTATTGTCGAGTAGTGTGTTTTGAGATTTTGAATAAAGCTAAGAAAATGATGTCAGAACGCTAGTGTCGTTTAGTGGGACGTGTCATATATATATTATACATATTATATTTTTGATATTTTAAATATATAACAGATGATATGTTCTACGTTTAACTTATTTCTGTTTTTTTCTTTTGAAATATATGTATTTAGACTTTCTGTACTTGAGAAGTCAGATTCAATTTATCTTACATATGACCTCAAATAAAAGTATCTGTACAAACAACACTTTTAGGTTGTTAAGCTATTTATTTATTATACCAGTTTAAGGATTATAATTTATTGTTCTTCCAGTATAGTTAAACTTTTAAAAAGGCATAATGTTCAAGATGTATAAGGGTAGGGGTAGTCAACTAAACCACTTGTCAAACCCTAATTTGGTATCCTCTAAGGCAAACGCTTCTAAGAAATGTAAAGAAAATTTATATATTTTTCATATACAAAGCTTATAGATAACATTTATAAACAAATTACATTAAATTCCCATGAATTTGTTTTGGTGACCTTTAAAGGGTTAAGCATTAACATCGCAGTACTTTTTCTTAATTTATTAATTACTTTAAACATGAAACATCTGTAGTTTAAATTAATGGAGAAATGCAGAACCTTGATAAATCTTTATTTAGTTTGTACACGATATAGCAGTGGGAAATAGTCATAAGCAACCAGGTGAGAAAACATTTTAGGCAGTTGTTATCAACATTAGTATTTTTGCGTCTCGTACTTAGTATCTGGTGAAATTAGTCAACCAATTTAATGCATCGTTATAAACTAGGTCTAGCACTGGCTAGTTTTGCTATCCTGAAGCAATAGGTGGTCGTGGGAGATTGAAATTGAACCAGTAGGCGGCGAAAAAACTTTTTGGACTTAAAAAGGGAAAATGATTCTGAATATTGCAGATTAAATGCACCCAAAAGACTACTTTAAATTTATTTGGATTATACAACATACGGTAAACAATTCCTCCTCTTCCCGTTTTATTTTGAAAATCGTCGAATGTATGTGCATATATTGATTGATCGAGTATGTGTGTATACTGTAATTTTGTATTCAGTTCGTTTTTTAGATCTTTAGCGAATGACTTAAATAATGTGATATTAAGTTGCAAGTAGTTATAAATTCATAACCATATGATTCAATGATATCTGCATATTCAGACAGAAGTTAAGGAATGTCCTGTTACAGTAATATTATACAAGTATTTACGAAGAATAAAACTGTTTTGCACAGATTGCCGATACGTATGGATGTGCAATATGTATTAACTATGTTAAGTTTGTTTGTAATTTAAACTCTTTTTAGGATTAAAATTGTAAATGCGTGGAAACACTGATCTTTGGCATGTTTCAGTAAACTTCTCTGAATAACATTTTAAAATTAGGATGTTATTTAATTTGATTTTTAACGAAATTAGTTTTTTAAATTATCCACTTCTGTATGATTCATATGTTCAGAATCTCCGATGTTGACTCAGATATGTTTCAATTATTTAATAGCTAACTTATATAATTGTTTACCGAAAATTTTATCTTTATTCTCTAAGGCGGCAAACACGTAAGATATTTCATTCTTTGCGCCATTTTCGATTTTTTCTACTTTATATTTTATATTTTAAGCGTTATTGGCTAAGACATAGTTAAGGCATTCGCATAGATGTAACTAGTATACTATGTGGAAGAATAAATACACGCTGAAATTAAATTCCTTTTCATCATATCCGTGTGTGGGTGTATGTATGTATATATATATATATGTATATATATATACACACACACACATATATATATACATATATATATATATATATATATATATATATATATATATATATATATATATATATGTATATATATACATACATACATGCACAGATTGTAGGTATTACAATTATAATAAATGCAACAAAAACTTTAACATGCAACCCAAGTTTTTAGCACAAAGTTGCATGTGTTTCACCATTCTTTAAAATATTTGTATTACATGTACTATAAACTGAAAATTGTAGCCTTTATACTTGAAGTAATTATAAATCGAGTGATTTACCACCTTTTGATATTTTACTACTCATTAATCCTCTTATTTTCTATTATCTTGCTTGTATATGTATAGACTTGTAATGGGAGGATTCATTTTGTAACTGAATGTGATAAGTTGATCCTATTTCACGTTAATGTTAATAACTTATTTGTTATTTAAATAATTTGTTTATTTGAGACAAGCGAAATTATTTTGAATGTTTCTGCACAATCTGAAAAATTTTCTATATAATAAATCATTTATTTTTTGAAAATCTATATCTAAATTATTTATGCAGTATGGAGTTTCATATTGTAATTCATTTTTGCCTGACGTGTGACGCCGTCCTATTGGATAAAATCGTGGAATGCTTCCATGGCAGGAACTCTAAACATAAATAAGAGGGAGGGAGAAACCTGTCCCTTTACTGTTCCCTCCCTCTCTTTTGGGGGGTCATTTCCGTGAAAATCCGCAGTTGTTATTGATTTGACCTTCAGGAGTCCTCACAAAGGCATTGTCGCCCCTCTGCTAGGGGTCTTTTGGTAGTGGGGTGCGGTGTGGAAACAAGTTTCTTTGTTTTGAAGGGGGAGGGGCTCAGTAAATGCAGCTGCTCGATTCTGTAGCCGGCCTGTCTTTCTTAGGTTGAAATATTTTTTTCCAAGATGTGTTATAAAATGTTAGATATAGTTATTTCTCCCCCCTTTTTTTATTTCATTTCCTAATTTATCTTTTCAGATTCGTCTAAGTTTTTATCTTTGTGCTTATTGTTGCTTTGTGTAGATAAATTAAATATTTCTACTGCACAGTTTTTAAAATAATTTCATGCTATTTAAATACTTTGTTATTCACCAAAATATGCACATCTTTGAGAATTTGCTTGAGAGAAATATTTGTAATATTTATTCCTAAGTCAAATCTCCCCCATGAGATTTCCTTGTTGAGTGATCTTGTTGAATGAAATGACTTCATTAATATTTTGCGATTGAAGAACGCCTTGCATTATTCTTCCATAACAATAATAAATCAGTTGGTTTTCAAAAGTTATACTACTGTAATTTTCCCTCTATCTCACTGTAATATATATATATATATATATATACATACATATATATATATACATACATATATATATATACATACATACATACATACATACATATAAACGCACCCGCATGCAAATATTCATTCATTCTGTACTATACAAGTACAGAATGAAAAAAAAGTAGGTTGTAAAAAATTGTGTTATTTAGTGTGTTGTGTTAGTAAAAAATTGTATTATTTTGGTTAAGCTTTTACTGTCTTGTTTAAAATTATAAGATTTGCTAGTTTTCTTTTTCGTGTTTCTCTTGATAATCGAATTTTGATTTTTTTTTTAAATTTAAAATATGGTGCTTTACATCTCCCAGCAAAGAAATATTAGTGCAGGCAAAGACTCCCTAGCAGTGTCCAGTTTCCTATTTTTCATGCACTCAACGCATGAAATGTGTGACCCACTTCCATCTGATTTTATGGATTTCGAGTGAAATTTGTGGGCTGTCAAAGCAGGTATTACGTAAATACCCGGCTTTTAACAACATGTTTGTAAGGTATATACAGTGTCTAGCCCAACATTACACAAATTTCAATGAATACTCTTTCGATATATAGGATGTCATAAAGATACCAGTCAGGATTTTTGACTTCGAATGTTGGTCACTGTTGAATCTCCGTTCTGCTAAAAAATTAGTGTGTGTAGGACACATTTAATTTATATGTTTGCATATATATATTCTTTCCATAGTGAATTGTTACTTTCTTCTGAACATGCCTTTTATAGCAAAAGTTGATAATGCAAGTGAAGCAGAACAAAGGTGTAATGATATTGTCTAATCAGCAGTACCCACAAACATCATTAAATAGAAGGATTGTTTCTGAGATGCGATCTATGAACAAATCTTGGTACTGTACAATCCTTATAAGAAAGAGAACCAAAAATAGCAACATCTCATGCTAAAAGAATAAGTAAAAATGTGCTAAACAAGATAAGTTAGTCGTTAACCGCTAGTGTTGTCGGTGGATTAGAAAAATAAAACAAGGTAGTTACCAGGAATAGCTTTAATAGGCCAAATACTAATATACGAATGTTATACTATTACACTAAACCGCTATTCTAAAACCCAAGTATAAAATAAGTAACATTAATTGCATTATTTAAATTTATAGTATTCATCATAATTTTAGTTATATTTTATATATTTTCACATTCTCATAGTTTCATTATTAATAAATTGTTCTCTAAATCTAAAACTACCAATTTAGCAGGATAATTATGTTAAATTATGTGTCTGCTTTTCTTTACTCTTCTAATTTCTGGAGATCTAATATTAAATGAACATAGTAACAGCATTGAAAACTCAGAGCTGTTAAGAAAATTATAAATATATCAGGTTGGTTAGGTTTGGAGTGCTACGGTCTGCTTTTTGCAACATGAGGGCTAATGAGACCAGGACCTACAGTTTAAAGCCGATTCCGAACGGCTACAAACGCCCATGCCACAGTGGGATTCGCACCCACGAGCTCCTGTACCAAAGGCCAGCACACTAACCATTCGGCCGGTCGGGATCTCAGGAGTAAATATCTCGGGGAAAAATATCAGGAGTTACTAAAAGCAAAAAGTTTCTCAAATGATTTATACCCTGACAATTGACGCAAGTGCATTAAGAGCTCGCGGCTTATTATGGATTAGAGATTGACTGAAGCAATTGTGTAAAATACTCTCCCTAATTATGGAAATTGGTTAACCGATTTGAACTGAATTGGAAGCTTGGAAATTTATGTTTGGAAATTAATACAAAACCGAGGGATAAAACAAAATCAAAGGGATTTGAGAAATAAGTGAATCATTACACGTGCATTCACAGTGTGTGTATGTTAATAAGTAAAGGTGTTAATAGCTTTAATACATACACGCCTAAAAGTTAAACATAATTGGTCTTTTTGTGTGAAATAGTAAACAGGAGTGAAAAGAATCTTAATATCCTGATCTAATAGGAGAATAATCTGTACAAAGATAATAGTAAAACTTTTATTATCAATAAAGCTGCAAAATTAATTTTGCTAATTATTTTGAAATTTATCAAAAAGGATTTTTTTTTAAATGAAATGCTAGCTTTAATCTTTGAAATGCAAAATTTTAACAACGCCTGGCTCAAAACAATTTCCTACACTTTAATTGTGGGTTTGTGTGATCGAATGGTTCGGAGTATTTAAAATTCTGGAATGGAGCTCTGACAGTCGTCAAGTTGTCTCCTGATCTAAGCCACATACTCTATAGGTGTAAATTACAGGAGATCTAGAAAGTGAGCATTTTCTGGATATCTTAATTTTCAAAGAATTCTCCATTACTGGTTGCAAAGTGAATGCATAAATTAATCATTAGCGAATGATTCAAAGACGGAGAATTGAGTAAATTTAAAGTATTAAGATTCGAATATACAACTGTTCCTTTTTAAGAAGCGTATGTCTCAGCCTCATTAGCTTTCATATTACAAAAAGAGTAGATTAGCACTCCAAACCTTTTCAGAAAGTATAAGCGTGTCTGCGCGTGGTGGACAAGCATCCCGTACTCTGCCTTTCAAAATGCCCAGCCAAGTTTCAATTATGTTTTGATCAAGTGACCAAAGTGAGGGGCATACGAAATTCCATTATACTAGTCTTGGACAGTTCCTAAAGTGCGAATGGTTGCATTATCTTAGTATACAGGTCAAAATTTAATGAATAAATTTTGAGGCAGTACATGAAGGAAGTCGGCTACAATAAGTGAACCCATCATGTAACAGACCGTTGTAAGACATCAAGTGGGAGGGAACAATGCATTCCACAGTATCGTTGTTCCTCTTCCATTTTTAACGTTAGGAAGACAGACGACTGTTGTTTCCCTAAAGTTGTGCTGTCGTTTTCCAAACGTAAATATGCACGTTTTCATGAAGTGATATAAACAACTTTTGGTTTGACCAGGTGACATTCATGTGACCAAATTTTATGGTCGTGGCACCATTTTTGTCGTTTCAAGACCTTTGCATGCTGTCACCAATAGTTTTGGAATAGCTACTTCACTGTTGTATATATTCTGTATCCAGCTCACGGCAGATAGTTTTCTTCGATAGACATTTCTGTCGATGTAAATAGATAATTCCTTTCTCAGATGTTATCTGAAATGCTGTTTTCTGGCTTTAATCCGCCTTAAAATCCTTCTCTTTTTATCAGTCAACTTCGACTCTTACTGTTGTATTTGGCAGATGATGTCTTTTCCTATTTGCCATGGTCTGTTATTACCGTCGACACAGTACTTTTCTTGAAACCAACAAAAGTGAGTGTTTTCATTATTGAGGTACTGGCAATAATGTGTGTTTCGAAATCTGTCAAGTTATAACGAAGTTTCAACGCCCCAATATATTTTACATCTGAAAGCTACAACTGCTACGACTCAACTGATGTGAGTACATTCTCGCTAGCTAGGTGCTACTTAACATTAGAGACGCTGGAATATACAACTGGTTTCCCTTGATCTTTTTGGTGTTTATATTATTTTGTCCTGTCCCTTTATGTATATGTAAATACAGACACATATAACTTAAACCTTACATTTTCTGCAGATTTTAGTTATTGGAATTGGTATATCTGAGGTAAAATTACCATAAAAAGTCTTAGTACAGTAGGTTCTTGCAAGAACTGTTTATTTCTAAATATTACGAAATGAACCCAGTGGAAGTGGTTTTAAATATAGATGTATTTTCATTTAGATGTAATATTTTAGAGACGCATGATTTCTCAATAGTAGCATCTTCTCCGGTTCATCTTCGGTACCGGAATTCGTTGATTCGAATTCCACTTTTGGCAAGGATTTTCATAGCCGTTTGGCTGTGAGCATTAGGTACCTGTTTCATTATCTCTGTTGCAAAAGGGAGACGGTAGCGCTCCAAGTCAAACCAAACCAAGAACTCCGTCTTCACCGTCGATGTCACCGCCAAACGTTTGTTTCCATATCTAAACACTTTGTGGTCTCTGTTTCGAGTATATTGGTCAGATAAAATAAAGTTCGCTATGAACTCTGAATGGGCCTTACGTGAACTCGGTGCCATTAAATTTCATACAACTCAACTTTATTCATCATAGTTACGAAATAAGATTTTCTTAGGCATCCTTCAATATAATTGCGTGGTTATGCTTAGTGACCCACATTTGACCAAGATTTTATTCTGGGAAACATCATTTTTCATTCTTTGAAGTCATTTTTATTTGTAGCCTTATTACGATTGTGTAGTTCAAGTTCGCGTGCCATTGACCAAGTCATTTACGGTGTCAGCAGCCTTTTGATAACAGTCCTTGTCGGAAGTGCATGACGGGGCGAGTTTAGTCATGCGTAAATTTTCGTCGGCCGTTGGTATCTGCGTAGCATTGTGATTGTTTACAGACTGACGTCCAAATTTGTAGATAGAACTTTTCTTCTACTTGGATAATATTGTGTAATAATTAACGATTCTGCAATGGAGCAGATAAAAACTACTCGAGTTTCCAGAGGCTATTTAACTTTTCTACGTCAATATCGCTTATTTTTTTTTCTTTTTCCTCTGGCAAAACATTTAGTAGTATATTTTTCTCCCTTTATCTTAATCTGCCTTTATTAAATTTTATTAAGATGAGGTAAATAATTTTTCATGAGTAATATTTTAGAATTTTATCAGAAATAAGAATATTCGGTTGCATTTTCCCTTGTAACAGGAAAGTACGCAAACTAAAAGATCCCAAAAGGTTTTTTTTTTAGGGTTTTATTTTCTTTTTTTAAATAGTAAAATTTATATTTTTCAAAAAATAGAAGTAGTTTCATTTTTACTCTACTCAATTGTCGCAACATAATTTAGCTCAAACTGAAAATAGTTCGCACGCCACCAGTGGCTAGGCGTTGCTGCTATGTATCGGAGTTTGTGATTTATTGGCATGTATGCTCTTAATTGTTCGGAATAGGCTTTGAAATTGTAGATCAAGATTTTGTAATCACGTGTAATAAGAAATTGACGGTACCGCTCCATAGAAAACCAAGCTATTATGATGCTAAATAATTTAAGTTTGTTTAAAAAATGTTAAATTAGGACTGGATTCGAATCTGTTTTCTGTCGTGCATGATCTTTCCCGTTCCGAAATGGCTTGAAGCAGTATCTTCCGGTCTCCTTGTAGCAGAAAAATGGATATAACGCTCCAAACCAAAGCAAATCGTAGACAGCAGTGAGTGACGATATAGTGACAAAATGTTTGTTAGCGGAAATTAGCTGGATTATTTTACAAATTACTATCATTTACAATCCTTAGATCGAAATACGTTTAATCAAACGCTGGTCGGACATCAATCTTATTTCTTGTGTCATCGATGCGCAAATTATTTGATTTCCACCCGCATTTTGGCGTAAAAATTTTCGTGTCACCCCTTCAGTAATTATTATAATTGGTACTGACAGTCGTAATAAATACAGAATTAGGATTGGTTCTTTCCTTTATTAGCCGTACGTGTTTCATTTTTAAACTTTGCAGCCTTAGTTCTGATCAAACTGGGTTTATACAAAATGTCAAAGCCAGTATTAAAAGTTTGAAATCTAACTAGATATTTTTTCTGCAATTTCTATAATAATCTTACCAAATTATGCTAGATTATCTATTTTAATTCTTTTGAATTTAGTTAAAATTTATCTAAACATATCCGACGTTTCTTTTTTGTGGATATAAACTGTTGAACGATATTTATGGTAAATGTTAGTTTACAACCTTATATTATTTTTCAAAACGCAGATATTAAGAATTAATTTTGGTTGCTTAACATTGAATTTAGCGTCACCTGTATAGAAAGGTAATTTAATACTACTAGTAATATTACTAAATGCAATTCGATCTTAAGTCTGTTGTATATAGTACATTTACTTTTATTTTTTTGCGCTATATTTCTCCCTCTGATTAATAAAATTATGTGGAGTAGAATTAAAGTGTATATGTAATAATTTTGTAGCTTACATATTTTCTCCTGCTGCAAGTTATTCAGAAAGCTTTTTTCCCCTGGAATAAGTAATGACAGGCTTGATGGCGTTTGATTAAATATTAATTATAACACTCCATCTAATGTGCTAAAAATACTAAATGTTAAGTCCGAAATGCAGTATTATTAAAAAATGTTTTATTCTGCAAACACAAAATTTTAAAGATATTTGATATTTTAAATTAAGAAAAATTAAAATGACTTATTATGAAAAATTATGAAAAATTAAATAAAATTAGCCTTTATCAGAATAGAATTTCTGATAAAGGCTCTGATATATTTTTCTTGTAAGTATAATTGAGATTTACATATTAAAAAAATAGATAGTATTTTGAACTTTAAAAATTAATTTCTAGCTTACGAATTTCTCAATACATGTTTTGCTGGTAAGGGAATGTCCCCCCCCCCTTCAAAGCATGAGGTGAACTGCATGAGTTGAACCATGTAGTTTTCATTGTATAAACATACAGTTAAGAATGCTCTTCGTGTATAATTGTTTATACATTATATATATATTAACAACTAAATTATTTTTACAATGTTAGAATTTTTTTAACAACGATCTAAGAAAATTTTGTCCTAAATAGAGCAGATTTTTACATCAAATAAAAAAATAGAAAAAAATTAAGATTTTTATCGTGAAAAGTAGTCACCTTAATCTATATTATTATTATTACTCCTGGAAAGTGCATTTTAAATTTTCGTTCAGTAAATTCTAAAGTATATTTGAAAAAAAAAAGTTATTTTTTATTCAAAATTCAGTTACATATAGTTATTCTGGTGTTAAGCGTTAAGCAAGGAGCATATTGAAAATATATTTTAGAAATCGGAGACAGCAAAATTTTGGTCGGTTTTTATGTAGTCTTCCTGTCTTTCCTTTATTACTTTTACCACGTAAGTTTTTTTTCCTTCTTTAGAACCCCATCCTGATATAGTAAGCTATTTATAACATTCATTCATGAAAACATGCTCGTGCATTACTGTGCCTCTTCTTACTTTTTTTTCTTTGGTAGGGTGGGGTAGGGGCACAAGTAGGGTATTCCTTCCCGGAACGAGGCCTCCGTCGGTGTAAGTCGTGTGCACAACTTTTGATACACAGATTGTACGACTCCTTCGGTTGGAGTATTTAAATTCTTTTTTCTAGGTGACAAAAATTAGAATTGTTTAATAGATTTTTGACTTTTCATAAAGATTAAATCAGGGGTAGGCAACGCGGCGCCCCCGATCGATTTTTAATGCGCCCTCGCTGGACTAATGTAAATGTGTGATAGCCAGAGCGATTTACTTACTCTTGTCAAACGGCGATATACAGCAAATAATCAGTTGAGTTTAGGATTGTGCATAGACTAGCAGTTTGCTAACCTTGAGCGTATGTAATATAAGAGCGTATCTAATAATACACGCATGTATTTTTTTGTTAGTGTATGATCGTATTTCGAATACACCACGCGTAGACCGTACATTTAAAACTACCAAGTAATCCAAAATAATTCTTTTCTTTGAAAACCCTTCATGGATAAATGTTAAAGAAAAAAAAACATATTATTTTATTAGAACCCGTTCTAAGATTTTTCATAAATCCATTCAATGTTACTGAAGATGATGTCTTTGAAATTGTTTCAGTGTATTTCGAGCTTCATAATATCGAAGACATAGAATTAAAAGTAATAAACTTGCAAAGTGATATTATTTTAAAAGTGCAACGATAAAATGTTTTGGAACTTAGTCGATGGAAATAAGTATCCTATTTTAAGGAAATGTGCGCTAAAAATTTATATTGTGCAACAACATACATTTGCGAGTCTTTGTTCTCAAATATGAAATATTTGAAATCCAAATACCGAACAAAGCTTAATGACTCACATTTAGATAATTGTTTAAGGACCGGGAACTCTAACTATATTCCCAATTATAAGAAATTAGCTGAAAATATGGACACCCAAGTCTCACACTGAATTATATGTATCATTATGTATGACACCAACAAAGTTATAAAAAATCTGTTTTTTTTATGCCTATTTATACCTGTTGATTATCTGTAAAATATGCGCCCTCGGTGATTTTCAAATTTAGTATTGTGCCCTTACGGACAAACAGGTTGCCGACCCCTGGATTAAATCATTATTTAAATATTAGTGTTACACATTTTTGTGTTGCATTCGTTTGTTTTATGAGTTGAGTGAATTATGAGGGAAAGAAAGAGAAAATAAATTTTGGGGGTAAATTCCTGAATACAAAAATCTTTAAAACGTAGTTTTTACATTATATTCAATCAGAAATTCAAGCTCCTTTGAAAATGAAACTACTTTTTCCCATAAAAGGAATAATACATTTTAATTTAATTTTTTAATAAATTTAAGTAATATAAACTAAAGAAATGTGAATAATTTAGTGATATATGACAATTTATCCTTCTACTTGGTTAATGTAAAAAAAAAAAAGGTACTTAAGTATTTTGCGAGATTACTTAAGGAGAACAAATTTATTTGTAAAAATTTACTACAAAATGCTAATTTCAATTTGTTACTGATCGCGCCGTTACTCTTGGGAACATAATGCATTGGCTTGGAAAAAGGGTTGAAATGCTTCAATTGAAATGAAATAAATATGCGAAATGAAAATAAGTAAATATATGGATCTACTTGGCCTGTAGAAATCTTTCCAAGGTCAATACGAATTACCGTTCAAATTTTTATAACGATCAATCTAGTGAATTAGAAATTCATTGTTAACCTACAGAAGATTTTGTATTGAGATATATTTTAACTATTTGTTAAACCTCAGTGTTGTTTCGAACACCTCTTTCTGAATATTAGGATGCGTTTTTCAACGTCATGGAACATAGTTGAACCATGCAATTTTCATTGTATAAATATACAGTTAAGAATGCTCTTCGTGTATAATTTATCCTTTGAATCTTTTAACATATGCTATCAATATTTGATAAACATTAGCGTGCTCGTATATGTAAATAAATTGGAAAGTTTTGATATTTTCGAGTGATGAGTATTCTGTGAAGATTTTTAATACGTTGACCATCGCAATAACAATGGAATTATTCCCCATGCCAATTCTTTTTTCCAAAAGTTCTAGAAATATTTCTTTAAAGACACTTTTCATATTCTTTTAAAAGAAGTTTAAATTATTTCCACAAAGCATCGGACAAATGTGTAATCGTGTTTGAATCAAACGGTGGTGTTAATACTTTTGGTTTGAAAACTTTTTGTTTGCAATGGATATTCTTAATAAATAAAAAAAATTAAGTTAATTTTAGACGATTACGATTGCGAAAATTTTACATTATTTTATTCAACACATTCTTGCTTTTAGGGTTTTTTCTTTCTTTTTGTATTTCAGTTTTAAATGTCCTTTCATAAAATATCACCAATATGATTGAAGTGTTTTAATACTTAAAAGTTTTTTGGACTCTTCTATTTAAAAATCTTATATTGCATATTCGGCACGAATTTTCTGGGTATTATTTTAAACAAATGTTCCTACTTTTACATTATATTTGGGTTTTAAATTGACTTGCAGTTTATTAGATTTTAATAATTTAGTTTAATTTATCATAATTGAAATTGTCTTCAAGACAAGTTAAATAATTTTGTTCGAATGCCTTTTCTGTATATACTCTTTTTCTATGTTTGTAGTAAAACATATCGTACCAAGGAGATTAAATTGACACTAAGTGTAATTTTGTATCTTATTTCTCCAACTTCATGCTAGCCTAATGTGTAGGGCTTAGCTGTTTAGTACTGTAGTTTGTGGGTTTGAATCCCACTACTGGCATGTTGATAGTCATTCGGAATGAGCTGCAAGCAGTATGTCATTAGCCTGCACGTTGTAAAACTGTAGATCTCCGAACCTACTAGTCTCATGATAATTTTCTCTTATTCAAGAAATTAACATCTCATTTTATTTTTGCTACCCTTACGAACACTTTTCTCTTGCTTTGTTCCACAGTTCTTTTTACGGCAGATAATACTCAGGTGTGCTAGTATTTCAATTTATGATTAGTGAGTTGTTAGGTTATTAATTTAAACTTCGATATTATATCAGTTCCTTTTTATGTTTAAGTGACGATAAGTAATTGTGTTGCATTAGAAATTCTCTTTCGAAGATCGTTTCGCTTAGTTTATGAATGTCAGTTGAATATGTGCCGAATTGTTTCTTTGAAATTATATATTTTTATATTTTCAAAGATTACAATTTGGAATGTTGCGAAGTTAAAAGAAAATCGTAGTTTGTGAATTTTACCAATCACGATTCCTTTTTTACATTTTGATGCATATTTTCAAAAGCGTAGAAATATGTATTGTATTTCTTAATATAAAACTTTCTCATCTGTAATTTAGTTAATCTAAACTTCAATTTACAGTTATATTTCTATTCTATGGAAATATATTGACGATGAGATGTAGATGAAAATGTCTTACCGCTCCTGAAATCCTCAAATTTTACTAAAATGGATTAATATATGAAAATTTGAAGATAATTTTCTTTGGTAGGATTTCGCATATTCTGTATATTCATGTAATTTTTAACTTACTAAATATGTCATTTGCGAATTTTAGTATTTTTATTTGCAGGTGCAAGAAACCGTTCTTTGAATTTTTGATTCTTGATGGGCTAGTTTAAATGATAAATGCTTGCTAAATTGGTGTATGACTATGTTGAACCTTTTGAATAACTTTGAGAGGAAGCTGTTAAATGTCACTTCTCCAGTCAGTAAGAAATAAAATAAAAACTTTACCTGCTCTTGTCAAAACATGACGGCTAATTTTTCCATACTTAAGGAATGGGAGTTGTTTTGCTTGTAGTAAATTACAAATTTTATTCCCGGAACCGTACTCCATGGCATCGGAACTGTTTACATCATGCAGTCGAAATCAATATTCAGTAATCTAGGGAAACAAGATGTTTCAACACTTCCTGAATATTCGCCCTCCTTCGATAGCAAGTGTGCCATATCTTCTGAGGTACAAATTAGCAATTTTTATAAAACATATCATCATAAAACTGCCAACATTTCACGACTTCAGCTGTCGTTTGCAGTCGTGAAATAGTTGGCTATGCATGTTTTTAGTATTACAAATACAAATTGAAACGTTTGAAATATTTTATTTCCATCTCATAATACAAGTCAAAACACACACACACACATACAAAGAAAAAAAAAAGGATCTTATGGAAAAAATATCAGAATTAACTCTTTGAGCGAGAAGTAAACACACGTGAAAAAATAGCTGTCGGTATATGCAGAGAAACGCACCCATTGCACTGAGCATGCGCATGTTCCCAGTCGTAATGCGCATGCGAAAAAATGTTAACTGTAACTGCCAATTTCCGCTAATGAGGCGATTTCAAGCAGCAGGGCACATCTCAACTTATGATAATTCTGGCTTTAGTTTCAAACGGAAGAACAGTTTGTTGTTTGCTTATTGGCTGTTGTAAACATGAAAATGAATGGGAAAGGAATTATAGTAGTTCGTGAAGTTGTGTGAAATTGCTCTATTGATGCCAATTGCTTTCATTAAAACGAACGATTTTACATCAATAAACATATTTCATTTTAAACTAAAATAAGGATTGATACAGTAGTTTCTTCTCACGGATGGTTAGAAGAATACTCCTTGTATTTTAAATATATAGATAGATGATAAAATATTTTTTTATGATTTCTGTATCAACTTTATTAACCTATTAACGCCCAATTTATTTCTCCGGAGTATATACTGATGAATCTTTTGTCTAAGCTATTATGGACAGAGCAGAACAGATGTATTTAAACAACCTTAAATATTAGTCTTTTCTCGTTAATGATCAGCTGTCTTTATAAGTATCCGACAGATACCATTTATTAAATAAAGCAAAACTTCGTGTAAAGTGAAGATCTATAATAGATAAAGCGATTTGTCACGATTTCACTCAATACGCCTGCGAAAAAGTAAATGTATGTGGGAGGATCTAAAAATTATAAAATACCAATCCAAATAGAAAAGTTATAAATAGCAGATTCTCGGAATTTGGTAGATTGTTTATAGGATTGCTATCTACCTTCGATGAAAAAGCTCGTTCCAAGAAGAAATGAAAATTTTCAAACAAGATAGATTCTTAAAGAATTAAAGAATTCTTAAAATGCAAGGCGGGTAGAAGTATTTCTTCAGGTTAATATTATGCGAGAGGAAATCAATATGGCAGGTACAGACCAATTTCAATATGCGCCGCAATTAAAATTATTAATGAACAATACTAATGGTCATTTCAGCGATTACAATATCACAATAACCCATCTGGTTTACATTTTCAATGGATGTGTAGCCAACAAATCCATTGAAGCAATAGGTTTCGCGTTGAAAAACAGTCGACCACACATATCAAAACAAATTAAATGCGTTTAAATCAGCGTGTTTAGAGGAATCCAATAGAGCAATTTGTCGCAACGTCTCGAACTACTATAATGCCCTTCTCATTTATTTTTATGTTAACAAAAGCGAATAGACAAACATTAAAATGACATTCCTTTTGAAACGAAAGTCAGATTTGGCATAGGTTGAGATGTGCCCTGCTGCGTGAAATCGCCTTATATGGTAGGTACAGACTAGTTGTAAGCAAACCGCAATCTACCTGTAAACATATTGAAAAGTTTTCATTGCTTGATTTAACTTAAATTTTTTAAGGAAACTGTCGAAATTAAAATATTTTGTACTATTGTTTTTGAAGTTCTTTGTTTATAGATTTTTTTTCGCATTTTTGTATTCCCTCCTACTGCTATAGTTTACTGAATTACAATTAAACTAATATACGCACACACGCCTCTTTTTTTAATTTATTAGTTTTTTAAAACCTGTTTAGATATTGCATCTGAAATTTTGTGTGGCGTTTAGAAAATAGTCAAAAATAGCTGAGCTTTTAGACAATCGGCACTATATAAAAATTTATCTTTAGTATCGCCAAAAGTAATATCTGTTAACTTGGCCCATTCATGGATAGAATCACGCAATGCAAGCAGCTGAAGTCTCTTCCCTCTTGCGCCACCTTTTGTAAGGCACGTGGAAAGAGTATTTTAGGTTCTTTTTTTTTTTTTCTTTTATGAAAAAAAAAAAGTTCCGATTCTTGAATGGTATTACAGAGAGGGTCGGTTAACCAGACTTTATTCGGTTAGAATGGAATAAGTCGGTGGTTCTCGGAGCGTGCATCTAGTCGCACTGTTCAGCCTTAATTTTCATATAAGAGCACCATGAGATGTTAGAAAATTATAATTTACATTTTTACCGTATTTATGCGCTTATAACTGGTCACTGTCTACCCCCATCCCTAAAAAATGTAGGGCAAAACAAAATAAGCGTGTTACAGATGGAATTTTTATTACTTCAAGTAATCACACGTGTTGCGAAAATGTAGGTAGGTGGGTATACAAGGAAGAAAATGAAACTGGGGAAATCATATTTAAGGTATTGCTACATTTTTATATATCACTCCTATTACCTTAAAAAAAAATGTATAACAGCGGCAATGACTATTAACTTTACGCTAATAGTAGTAGTTTTCGGCAAGTCGACGGAAACTTTGAGGTCATCTAATTTTTGGATATGTGGATTTAAAGTTAAAAGATGGAGTTGCTGATAAATGAACTTATGAAAGACGTCGGAGTTAGTTCATTTGGTTTCAGTACCAATTACACATGTTAAATTTATAGTGCGCTTTACGGGATAAACGATTTAGCCATTTTGGCATGTAAGGATCTCGGAGTTCGTTTTTCACGCATGCGCATTATATAGGAGAAAATATGGTAATTTAATTTCATAGGTCTCAAAACATACTGAGGAAATGTTACCTAATAAGTCAGTAGTTAGCCTGAACTCAGCTAAACATCGCATACTTTATGTTCGTTTATGAATGGATGTCGGTTTTAGCCTCGAGTGCCTGTCAGTTGATTAGGTTGCAAAAGAATTTGTTGGAGATTAATTAACATAGGGCGCCTTAGAAAAATCTGGATTCATTAAAGTCGCCGCAAATCAATAAAGTTTGAGAATCGTTCAGCTATGTATTAGATGGCAATGCATACAACTTAATGTAATTCAAATTATCATGTCAAATATATAGGTTAACTAAAATTTGTTATTGAATGCGAGTATATGGTTAATCGACTTTGACATAGTTTTTAAAATTATGTAACTGGACTGGACAACGTATGACTGGATTGTAACTCTTGAAGATACTTCGGAAGCAAAATGTTAATTCGATTGTGGTTCTTTTACTCGTCCTTGTTACTGAGTATACATACATGAGAATGCGCTTTTTCCACAGGAGTCAGTCATACATAATTCTTATGTTAAATTTATTTTGCAGAATGTTTCATTATTTCCCGTTGAACAAATGAACAAAAGGTCATCTCATATATAAAATCTGATTTTCCGTTTATGCGTGTTTTATACAAATTATCGTTGTTTGTCATACAAGCACTAAATTTTGGACATTCTTATAGCCCTAAACGGTCACTGTCGGTATTAAAATATCTTCTGTCCATTCTATCACATGTGACGGTATAACGGGCATTACCGTTGCCGATCGACGACAGAAGACATGATTTTTTATTTTTATAATTGACAGCTTGAAAATAGGTTAGCAAATGCATAACTTAGCAACCGATAATTTGTAGATAAAAATGTGTAATATTAAATTTTTATTAAGGTATAGATAGAATAAAGTTTATTAAAAAAATCCGTTTTAAATACGTAGTATGAATTAAATTGTGCCAGACTAACTGCTTAATTTAAGTTTAGTTTGCATTCTAGTGTCTTTGTAACTATCCCCAAATTTTGATACCGCGTAGTTCAAGGAATGATTTCGCATCTTCTTGCGACTTTTACAATAACAAGCTTTGTAATTTTAGCGTTGTTTTTTGAAATCATATACGGATTAAATGGGATTGTAATAAAAAAAAATAAAAAAAATGAAAATGAAAAAAGGGGTACTTTTTCGTTATTAGAGTACAGATGTGTAGTCAAATTTGACTTTTGTATGCGTCATAATTTATTTTAAATTTAAAATAGCGTGGAATATTAAAAAACCACAAGACTTCTTTAATCAAGTACACCTGGATCGAAGTTTAAACTGCTGGTTTTATATGCAACTGTTCACAGTTAAAATAAATTAAAATTACAATGTTACTTGCCAATGAAGACATTCTAGTTGTTATTTTTATTATATTTCTGGGTATTACGGATTTAACTTTTATTAATTTTACAACCCCCCCCCCCTATTTGTGTTCGACAGGAAGTGTGGATTTCATGATTTTTGTTTTTTAATATTTCCATGTTATAACTTTTAAATATTACTTATACATGTCAACGTGAAGAAAAACAAAACACTAAAGAAAAAATAAAATCGCAAACAAATTATCTAAAAAATACTTGTGTATTTTTTATTGGTACTTTATTTCAAATATTTTATATTGCGTACTATTTTATTATTTTGGAACCACTTTACGTCAGTGTCTGGAGGTAATCAAAATTTGTATCAGGTAAAAAAATTTTTCGTATTTCTGTATTGTAATTTTATGTAATACTGTAAGTCGGATTCTTTGTCATTTTATTTGGATGCAATTTATGATCTCATTCATAATAAAACGGTGAATATGGTTTAGCAAATGGCATTTTTTTTTTTTAAATTTGTGTATATATGATTTTAGATAAGATTTATTTCGTGGGAGAAAACTGAAGACTTGTGAAAGGTAGATTTTTCTTCTATTATATAAGATTCAAATAAAAACAGTTTAGGCTTTCAAAGACGACATTTCGGTGGTCAAAATAAGGAAGAATTTTTTGAAGTTTTAAGTATAATTTTTCTAGAGTGAACATCCAATTTGTTTAATCCCATACTAATCTCAAATACTAATGGTTGTAGGTTTTATTTATGCCAAGTACAATTTGTCCAAGTCATTTTAGTCGTGATTATTTTCTGTTGTAATTACCCTGTAATAGTTCTAATAGTTATGCGCCTTCATTATTGATCGATACGAAATTTTCAATTCCTGTGTGATCACCCATTTAAAAATGTTCACCACCCTTCCAAACTTTATTTTACCTCTTTTAGTGTATCTCTTACAAAAATTGGGTATGATTTGTTCAAATGTTGATTCTTATTGTTTCTCTGTTCCAAAAATCACACATACGGGTCTCTCTGGCCAATGGGGGTTCGCTGTAAAGCTTTAGTGTACCCTCCTACCCCGTTTCCGAATGGCAGCTGCTTCTAGATGATTCTCCTTCTCATTGGTGGAGGGTGAGATCCAAGGCGTGGTTTTTATCTGTTTGTGAACCACTCAGAGAAGAGTTACGACCTGCAACTTGTCCTGCAGTTAGGAGCTTAAATGCTGGTGGATAGCTAATTTTCTCCTCCTCCCCTAAATATAAATTTCTGGTTTGACTGGATGATTTAGATTGTTTACGGATTTGTTTTGCACGAACTGGCATATGAGGTTCGACTTCCGCTTTTTAGTTTGAATTTAATTAATGTTTTTAAAATGGTATGAAATTCAGAAATGGCGCAGAGTGTAGTGTCTTTGTCTTGATTCATTTGACCCCGACTGCATTTCTGGTTTTTTAAAATAGTGAGAGAATGTGTTTTCGTGAATATAAGAATTATTTCTTATGCCACAGACCGCTTAAAAATATTCCATAAACTTAAATGATTAAAAACTAAGTCAGTTATAGCATTCCGCAATTACGACAAGTTTAAAATTTATATTATTCGAAATATAATTTTCTCTACTTGTTGCTCGTTATCAAAAAACATTTCTACGGTAAAAACTGTATATCAATATTTAGCTTAAATTGTTGTTCTATAAACTTAGACAATAATGTAGAACAGTTAAAATTTTCATTTAAAATATTTTTAAAAATTTTTAGCAGTTTATTGTGAACCAAACTAACTGAAAATCAAGCTTTTCAAAAAACGTATTTAGAGATATGTTAATTTTAACAATTTTTTTTAACACTATTAAATATATAATATATAAATTTGAAAGGGATATCCCAACTACAAATTTACCTGAAATGTTTCCAATATTTATTAGTGACGATTATATCGTTTGTGTTGTAATATTTATATTTATTATGGGATAACATTAAACCCAGTTTAATTATCATCCGTGTGTGTGTCTATATATATATATATATATATATATATTTATATTTTAAAATTCAGAAATATAAAAATATTGTATTTTCATTGAAACTTCGACTTCCAGGCTTGTATTAGGTTCTAAGCGTTTCGTATGTTTGTTAAGATACAAAAATACGCTATGTGCTTTAAGTATCTCATGTTTTGGATATTCGCAGATATAAAATTCTACCTGAGTACAAAGTAAACATTCGTTTTAGGTCTAAAATATTTCATTTTTCCAGTAATATGCATTAGCAATATTCGTAAGTAGTATTCAACTTATGAATCCAAATAATGAAACTTTTCACGTTACACAATCTTTACTGGTATAAATAATGGAGTTGATTATTAATTTGTGAAATAAATGATATGTATAGAATGAGACGAGTTGACGTTATGTACTAACGTTATGTTTGAGTGAACGTTCACAGCATTAAGCATAATTTAATACCGTTAGGTAATATTAACTTGCACATATATTTTTAATAACTGGTAGAACCCACATGAATCATGAAAAAAAAATCATAGGTGCAATCATTTTAAATTGTTGTAATGCGTTTGAAAATTAAGACTTAAATATGGAATCGAGATCTAAGGTATCAACTTCTCTAGAGAAAAAGTCGAGTAAAGCTCACGCTGTTTGTATTTGACAGAATTATATCGATTTCTTGAAGCGCGATGTCCATTCAGGAGAAACACAACCCAGTAGAGACATTAGTTTCTATAAAGTCTTCGGAAAAACCTTCTTAATGTCTACATGCGATTGAAGATATTCTTTTTAAATTAGATATGACTTATCATGGTTAAATAATTTTTTAAATTTACAATAACATTGGAAGAAATGAATATTGCCTTTAAAAAAAAAAATCCTTGTTTATTAATAGACTGTATTTCATACGTTTGCAATGATAAACTGGCCATAATGGTTTAATTTCACTCTCCCTATTTTGTATTTGAACTGAAATGTTTTATTTTTATTCCAGTGAGTTCTAAACAAGAAATTTATTCCAAATTTATGCTTATTAAAATTTTTTTAAATCTTGTATTCCGTAATTTTCATGGGTGCAGTGACTGTTTTATTTCATAACTGATAAATAGTAAGCAGTGTTTTGTAATAGTAAAGTTGCTAATATATTGCAGTTACTAATTCTTTTCACCTATTTTTATAAATAATTAAGATTGAAATATTGTAAATTTACAAAAAATGAAAAATAAAATCTTGTGTATTTATGTACAAGCATTTAAATTAACCTTACTTAAGCTGACGTTGAATGTGTATATAGCTCAAAAGTTACCCTAGCCTTCTAATTTAACTTCACCGCTTTAAGTAAGTTTTATGGGGGTCTCCCTATACATCTATAAATAAATTTCTAGATTACATAATTACATCTAAGTAAATTAAACTACACTTTGAGGTGTGGAGGTTTTTCTGTGAAGTTTAGTAAAAGGAGAAAATTGCTTAAGTGAGAAAGTAACATTACTTTATGTGACCTGTGCCTTTTAATGTCGCCTTTTTGTTTACTTTCGATTTTTCTTTGTATTATACTTTATAGTTGTCGTTGTCACATTTAGAGAATTATTTAAAGAGGGAAATCAAAGCTATAAACAAATTTTGAAAGGAAACGCCCAAACCATGTTTCATTTGAACTCATTCAAGTTATTTTAACTATATCTTATGCTATAACACATTTTCTTTCAAGGAAAGAATGACAGTAAAAGATTAATTTCCTTTCTCTTTTCGGGAACATCTGTGTGCAATTATTGCAGAAGTGTGAAATCGTCTAAATATTCTGTTATTCTATTTTTGACAAATTTACTGTCAATAAATATTTTGATTGTTCACTTAGCTGTAAAAGATGGGTTTTGTTTACGAGTTGGCGGATGACACGAAAACAGCAGTTTTGGATTGCACAATTAAAACCTTTTGTTAAATTTCCACACGTGCAGTAATTTTTTGTTGATTTGGAGAAGCAAGTAATCTTTCTGTGGTTTCTTTATAAAAATTGGGAGTTATGAGTTGTTACCTGTTCATGTCACCGGGGTTCATAATCCTCATTGCAGTGTTCTATCTCATAGCACTTGATCGCCTGAACCAGCAACTCTCTTCCTAACCGGTAGTACTTAACGAGCTGAGTATATTTTGATAAGTGCAGCCGCCACCTGCAAACATGCAACCCACGCTTCCGGATATAAATACGCATCCGACGCCGACAATAAAAGAAACCGGCCGAGTTCAAACACACAATCTGGGTGAGCTCACACACCTGTCCACCCCCTCCCCCCTTCCAAAAAGATTTCCCCTGATTAAAAAAAAAAATTTTTTTCTCTTATTCTCTCTTCCAGTTCTTGCTGTTTTATTTACAACCCTTTCTTCTCGGTGTATCCTTTCGTGATCGAGCATGGGCTATAAACTTGATTTAGGAAATGCCTTTCCAATTTTCTCGTCATACCAGTTGTCCCTTTCTAATTTTTATTTTTCTGCTCATTATTAAATAAAATAAATGTTATGAAATTATGCTTTGCATAACATTTTTTTTTTCTTCTGCTAGTTTGTTGTTCTTTTACTTCATATCGTCCAATCTCTAGCAATTTCCTTGTTCGACTCCAGTAGCGCAAAAATACCGGCCAATATCAAATTTTCAATATCGATATCAGTATACATCAAGAACCCCCCTCTGTAAATGCTGGCCCTGAATATGATGTTTTAATATTTTGCAATGTTTGTTAATATGATCCCCGAATGCAATTGTTTAGTGCAGGTCTCGTTTACCCAAGACTTTGCAAACCATATATAAGAAATATCTTTAATCCGGACACACGCAGGTTAAAAAAATTTAAAACTGGATTTTTATTATTATAGTTATATTGTTATTAATAAAGCAACAGTAGAAAAGTTCAACATTTATAACTACCTCAAGAATTTTAACAATAATAATCATTAATACAAGTAATTAAATTCTTTAAATTTATTAATTTCTTACTCTTTTCTTTTTCTTTTTAAATTTTGTAAAATTCTGTCTAAAATCTTTGTAACTGAAATTTGGTTACCATATATAAGATCGCAAGAGAAAGCATTTTAAACGATGAAACTAGAAAATTTTAACCATTTTTATATTTTTGAGTATTTATAATTGAATAGTTAAAAGGCATATATTAAAGATTTTACAAAAAAAAAAAGGGTTTAATCAAAAAGTGATAGCAAAATTGTATTACTCTTAAGATTCTTGTTAAATCCCTTAACACTAGATTGCCCGAGATTTCTTGTATACCTATATTGTCCCAAAACAGTCAAAATGACTGCATTGTGAAAAAATAACAAATATGTAAAGAAATTTGTTTAAAATTAATTTTTAATATTATATAATAAAGGAGGGCGGAAGTAACTACAATTATTCATAAACCCATTTATATGTTATAGAAAAAGTTACCAAATTCTAAGAAATTGTGTCATTGTATTTCATAATTGTTTTTCTAATTGAAATTAAAAAACGGTCAAAATGACTGCCTTGGGCAATCTAGTGTTAAGCAATAAAGTTAATAATTGTTATACTTCGAATTATCCCCTCTTCTATAGCCGTTTTATTTAGGAAAGCTCTGGACATCCAGGGTTGTAATTTTAACCGGTCAAAATTGTTTTCAACGAATTTAATTTTATGAATTATTTTTTCAGTTAAAAGTAATTTAATAAATAAATGCAAGAGTGCAGTAAAAAAATATTAAACTGATAAGATTATGATGGTCATCAATAAAATATACGATAGAGTAAGAATGTTAGGTAAAAGTGTACCATGCATTGTGAAATAAACCAGTTTCAGTTTGAAATGTAACAATTAGAGTTGCACGAGGTCACATTACATCTAATGAACTCTTGTGCTAGCTATAGAAAGATTTTTCTCCAAGTTTGGAATAATCCAAAATAAATTGATAGCTTTTGCATTAAAAATAAAAAAAACTGCAAAACTTGTTACTTGTAATCATTTTTCAACACAAATACATAAAAAAATCTTGTGTAATAAAATAATTAAAACACTTGTGTTTATATTATGGCGTTTTTTTAATATAGTACTTTCTGGTATTATTTTATTCATATTATGGCAATTTTAAACTAATATTAATTTAGTTTTATTATATATACATGGTTTCCGCGCACCTGGTAAATCAGGGAAAGTCATGGAAAATCATGGATTTAGACAATGGATTAATTTTGTCATGGAAAGTCATGATTTTTCAAGTAAAATGAGTAAAAGTCATGGATCCGCTAAACTACCGATTAAAAAATGCAATGAATTGTTTAATTCTATTTTTACTTGTCATTTGGCTGTATTTGGTATTTATGTATTATCCTATTGACCAAGTAAAATTTGTTCACCAAGGAAACTCAAAGCAAGAAAGCTTAATGGGTGGGTAAATGTATATTATTCTGGTTTTTTCTTAAATTGTAGATTAAAATTTTATTAATATAATATTCATTATTTTTTAATAAAAATTAGTTAAGATTTTTGCACAAAATATAAGTTTATCTCTAGGGATATTGTATATAAACATTATAGTGTTATATTTGGCTTATTATTCATGGTCATCCGTATAATACCAAAGTACCCTGAATTCAAATTTGAAACATTTTGATTGAAAAATTGCTATGATTAAACTTAAGTATGTAGATACAACAATTTATTGTTATGTATGGGAGTTTATTAACACTTATAAAGTAAGTTTATAGTTTTTTTATGATAAAATTCCTGTAATTTCTCCAAAAGCATATATTTTATTTGTATGTACATCAGAAGTTTTATTCACATATACTTTAACGAAAGCTTTTTAAAGTCATGGAAAATGATCTGCTAAATCCAGGAAAAGTCATGGATTTGAAAAATTTTATTTTGCCAGATACCCTGTATATATGATTCAATAATTGAAGTATTGAAGTATTATTCACTAGTCAACTTATTGAAGTATTCAATAAGTTGACTAGTGAAATTCAGTGGTCAAAATTGATATCTACCAGGACGGTTAAAACCGATACAATCCTCTTAATTTCTTAGAATCTTATCGCAGATTCTTTAGACTATTGTTTTTATTTTATTTATTTTTTCGGTTGGAGTACTAAATGAAGTACGAGCGACCTTATTAAGGTCGATCTTTGTAGGTATATAATATGCTATGTTTGATTTATAGTTACATATGTAACCATCATATTAAAACCAAAGCATTTATTTCAAGTGCCTGACAATTGCAACAGAAGATACTCAGAGATCGGAGAATTGTTCATCTGTCATGCTTTTGTCCTTCCTTCCTCAAATAACTCTAAATCCTAATCTTCTTTTTCTTCTTCTCCCCTTTCTTTCTTTCTTTTTAAGCCTTGTCTGCACTAGTAGAAAGTTGCTCTTGTGGTGCTTTACTCAAAGATTAAAACAATTTTTTATTTTTTTAAATGTAACAGTATTTAGTAAGTAGCCAGTAATCCTAAAATCCCAACTTCCCTCCCTCCTTTATTTTGAGCATTCACTTGTTCTGTATTTATGCTTTCTACAGTTTGGAAAAAAATTTCGTATATACGTAATATACGTATATTTTTGACTCATAAATCGTCTATCCTATTCGAGCTTTTGATAATACATTTCTCCTTAGCATATGTGAAATATATAAATACAACCCTGTAGATCATTGAAAATGATAGACTTTAATAAAATGAACAAGAAAAATTTAATTATCCATCAAATATTAATGATTTATAAGATATTGCACAAAGCGCAATTCGTTTTGGTAGATTTTAAAACCGTTGAAGAAAAAATGAATACAATGCTTGCTTGTCGTATCTCCCTTATTTTTAAAGAAGTCATGCTTCAAAGACTTAGCGTGAAATAAGGACTTGGAGCAATTCATGTGTGAAAACGAGGCGTTGTATAATGCTATTATTACATCTGTAGCGCTCCGAATTCTTGATTTGTTTCAGAATACTAACTTATCGAAATTTCATGTAAGAGGGGATCGAAAATTAACTTCGTTGAACGAATATTATACTACCCAGCGGTTTCCAGATTAGCGAATTTATTTTTAAAGATGACTCACCTGCAGACGATGACCGAACATGTAGGGTGCAATCCTTCATATGAGAGTTAATTCTTAGCTGAGATATATTTAAGGATTCCAATTCGTCCGTCATGTAGGAAATAACTTATACCTCTCCACAGTACGCCTATCCTCATGGATGTAAGGCATTCTTGATGTCACTCTGGAGAGTCCCCTATGTTTTTGATCGATTTGGCGAGAAGTTTGAACCTGATTTCTTTCCTCACTTTCACTTGCCAGCCACCCAGTGTGAAGATATCTAAAACCATAGGTTTAACCTACACGTTTTCTGGTTAAACAGGGAGATGGTTAGCGCGCCTGACAGCCTCGAACCTAGCACTTTTGATTCTAGCCGCGGAATGATGACCTCACATCAGATGTAAAAATAAATGTCTAAATTCAGAAAATACATATTTATTGATCGAATCCGTATGGGATTAAACGATATAACTGGTACTGTTTACTATGGTAGTCTTAGTTGTCGTAGGAATTAGGCAAAAATTTCTTCCAGAATCATGTTTTTTTATTTTTGTTCAGTTGATACTGATGAAGTAGAATCCCGAAATCCATGGCTTTGATAATTTAAAAAAAAAAAAAAAGGTTGCTCACGTAAAACATGGACACGATATAATTGTTTGAAGTTAGCTGCCTTAATGAGATAGGATACTGAGAAACATTTTAAGGACCATTGTTCGTTACAATGTCGAAGGCCTATACATCATACATTCCGTACCCTTACTTTTTTCATCAATAGATCCTTCCTACCCATAGAATTAAAATCAGATTATAGCCGTTAAAGGCTTTAAAATTCTCTCTTCATATTCCTTTAACTGTTTAGGAATAAAAAAGAGCGATTAAAATTTAATACGATAAATCTTTTATTAAAAAAGGTCAAACTGGAGATGCGTAAAATATTCCAGTTGCTATGGAGAACTCTTTATTTGATCTTAGGGATGAATTAGTGAAATAAATGAATATCTGATGGAATATTTAAGAAATTTGTGTTTACTTATTTTTATTTATGATATTAATTATGTATGAATTTTGTTTCTAAAAATTCTTACTTGTTCTTTTCAAAAAGACGATGAAAAATTAATTTCTTTCGATATTTGTTTTGTGAAGATTTATAATTATGTGAAGAGCATTCTCATTTTGCGAAAGTAAGAAATTTTTTTTAAATACTAAATAATTGTGATCTAAATAATTGTAAAATAACTCAAGACGTACGTGGTGCATAAAAAATAATTTTTGGGAACGAGAACAGTGTTAGGGGGTCTTCTAACGGATTAAGATAAAGTTAAATTATTGTGAACATTTCATATTTACGAAAATTAAAAAAAATAACAATAAATTGGTAGCCTTTTTTGTTAACTTACAATGGGATGAAGATTTGCTTGTTTATTGTCACTACCACTTAGCGCTGTATAACATTTAATTGGCAAATATGTTTATTCAAAATATTAGGTAATAATTTCAACAGCTGTTACTTGTAATAAAATGTTTTACTTACATTTTATTTTTATGTTACTGTTAATAACATGAAATGGAAAATTGTATTTTGTTGTATAATTTTTGTGTGTGTGTGTGGGGGGGGGAGGGTCAAAGTGTTTATTATGAGAATAAGACCTTGGACAAAAATTTCGGGAACCACTGGTTTAGCTGAATGTTATATATATGATGACAGATAAATTGCTCAAACAGTATCGAATGACTCCCAAAATATTTTTCAAAAATGATAGCTGAAAGCCAAATTCCAGTCCTGCAGACATTCATTGCAATGAAGATCGGAGATAACGTCAGCTGTCATGAAAACTGTTGATGTTACAGGGATGAAAGTATTAGAATACTCAAAATCTGACTATGTTTCGGTAATCATTGCTACGAGAATGTGTAAGGTTTCCTGTTAACTGGGGAAAAATGCCATTGTGAGACAACCGATAATTGTATGTCCCCCTCTACAGAATTATGCTTGAGATGCGAGTACGAAACTTCTCTCTTTTGCAAAAAAGATTTATGTGAGATTTTCCCCAAGGAAAGAATCTGAAATGGATGTTAGTTCATTAAATATACATTAAAGATACATATTATAATAAGTGGAGATTTTGTTGGTAATATTTTAGTACAATTACTAAGTCTTAAGTCCTTTTCAAAGCATCGTTGGATCTGGCAATTGTTCATCGGATCCTCCAGGTCTTGTGCAAAGGTCGAGATATTTCTCTAATCACGAAAACGGATGGTTGTCTGCATTTAGTTCCAGACGAGAACTAAGCTGTGTTCTGCCAGGATAATAGGAAAGACCGTTGTTTTCCACATCAAATTAGGATGAATTTGTTTTTCTTGAGGCAAGTTTTTAAGTAATGTTATATTTTGTTCTCCATAATGTTCGAAAAATCATATGGTTTGAAGGGGGGGTTTAATTAATACTCAACACGAAAACGCAAAAATGTTTAGGGGATTATAATTTATACCTTTGGTCTCTTTACAGTCCTCGTATTTATAATTATCAAAAGATGATTTGCCTGATTGTTAATGTAGACCTTGTGTTACGAGATAAGTGGTATTATGTGACTAAGCTATTTAGCTTTTTACTGCAGTATGACTCTTCAGCAGGCCGTAAGCCATTATTCTTTTAACAGTGCTTAAATTTCAGAAATATAATTGTAGCACATCGTAATTATATAAATTGCACTCACACAAAGACGTATATATTCGTAAGTTGTAATTTCCTTGTCTTGTCTGTTCAAATCAGTTGTAGTTGCAGTGTTAATTTCGCTCGCCTTCTTTTGGCTTTATTTTATTAGTTTATTATTATTGTTCAATTAATTTTCCTTTAGTTTTGTGAACAAATATTTATCCGGAGTCTCCATCTACTCAACTCGCATGACGTCAGAACATATTTCCGGTCGCCATGATTGGGGGTAACTTTATAGCTAGCATCCTGTTTTGGGGTTCTTGTGCGTGGAAAAACCATTGACCCCATGGTTCCCCTTAATTTTGTTTACCCCTATTTGCCCATTTCTCGGTAAGGGGAGAGATAGCTGGTGGAAGTGAACTTTGTTGACCTCTTTCCCTTCTTTGGGGGTAAATGTGATTCACAGATGCAGGCAATATCTTGGAACAGTGAGAAAACATATTAACCATAAATTTTAAGGGGCATATCTGTGACAAATATTAGGGAAAGTAGCAAGAGTCGGGTCCCTTATCTACTTCTGTGGTAAGAGTGGAGAAGAGAGTTTAATAAAATCGGTAGCCAGTTAGATGTGATGGACAGTGTTAAGGATCACTTCAGACACAAGCAATAAATTGATTAGTTTTAAAGGAATATTTTGAATTATTTTAATATTTCATTTTCAAAAGTTGTAAAAGTGGTTTTGATACTCGCTCATCGGAATGCCAACATTAAACGTGGGTTACTGTAAATTTAATAGGCTTACAGGAAAACATGAGAAAAAAGGCTTTAGACCAGAAAAGAAGTGGAAGAGAAACAGAAAGAAGTTTCAAACAAAAAGTTAGTTGACTTTCAAGGCTGTATACCATTAAATTTTCTCAAATTCACTAAAAGCAAAAAAAGACGTCGATGCAATAAAAGAGCAGATAAAAATATTGAAAAAAGGGAATTTTAATTAATTTTTGTTCTGTGAAAAAAAAAGGTTTTCCTCCTTAATACATCTTTTTTGAAAGAGCATTCTTCTTTTAAGCTAAAAGGATAGCATGATTCCAGCTTGTTTTTATTTTGTTCTTGTTTTGAAAATCAGTGTTGTATTTATTCAATCTGTGGATAAATTGGCACAATTTTGTGATTGGGTAATAAGACTTTTTTCATTTAGTTACTGTCAATTTATCGCGAAATTATTAAACAACTGACTAGTCAAATTATTATATAATACTGCAAAAGTTTAATAAGATTTGCAGCTTACATTTTCTGTATGGCTTTATATGTATTTTTATTTTGTTTTATTTTTACATTATGCTTTCTTTTTTAAATATAAAACATGTTTGGGATATAACACATATAATACATATTTGGGTTTCTAAGACTAAACAAGATAGAGTGGTGACATCAGAGAATAACAATTCCGTTATAAGTTGCCTTGAAATATTAGGGAATTTGAAAATAACTTTCTGTTACCACTGTTTTGTGTTGTTAATGTAATTCGTTTCAATATATTTATTTTCTGGAATAATTATCTTGTGAAAGGGCGACAACGTTTAATTAATAAACATCCATACTAGAATAATACAATGTAGAACAATCAATGTTACGATTTAGTATGTTTTTCTAGTAACAACTAGCCTCTTGATAATCATTTATTATATCGACTTTTCGAAAGAGCAAAATACTATTTAAACCATAAATACCATAAAAAATGTGCCATAAAAGTAATGTAAGTGAAGAGTAGTCGTAAATCATCTGGTGTCGCCTGAAAATATTAACCCTTTCTCTGTGATTTTTGTCTTCGTTTTGATTCGCAAAAAAGATCCCACCTCTCGAAACCGCCGAGCATATCAGGTCGTTAAAATTGACCCCACTTCCGGCCTACAGGTGAACTCTTGGAAAGTGAAATGAAGGTGAAGGATGGTTTTCGTCTAAAGGGAAGGGCGGAAAAGCTCGCACATACTCTTAGTAATTCAAAGCGTCTTGGGGAGGGGAACAGGCAGTGAACCTTTGAGAAGGAAATGTTGCTTTGCTTCCTGGGGTGGAAGTTTTTTGGTAGAGGGGCGAAAGGAAATTGAACAGAACTGAAGGTTTGGGCAGGAAGGTAGGTCTCTATACCTACCTAAGTATGGGTGTGGAAGGAATAAAGAAAGTTGTATGAACTGTTTGGTCTCCGTTTTGTAGAGAAGATACCTTATTGTCATCATTAGAGTTGAGCTGTTTAAATTTCAAAATTGCTTTCAGTCGTCATCCTAAGAGTACGGAACTGCAATCTGAATGTGTCACAATTAGTTTAACCAACAAAATTAAATATATCTATACAATTTGAGGAAATAAAACAATACTTTTTTGGAAAAAAATGTCCCTGTGAAATAGAAGTTAAATTGCTTCCTCTATATACTTTCAATGGATTTAAAAACTTTTAACAAATTATTAGAATATGTATCAAATTGGTCTATTCCTTTCACTGTTCTTTGGGCAATACCACTCCACAGTGCTGTATTTGCCTCTTTAACTGTGTTATCAGTTTCCATGTTTAGACTACTGTCATATCCAATGCAAAAATTGCATATATATATAGTTTTTTTTTAAAAATAATTTGTTTTAGCATGTTAGAAATATCACATTACAAAAATAACTTCAAATATGTCTCCTGGAAGATTTTACAGCCGCAGAAATAAAATTTTCTTATGACAAATATTTTATTAGATATCTGTGTCCTCTTCATTATTATATTTCCTTTTGTAATTTTTAAAGTAGAAAATAATATACTTGTTCAAACCAACGTTTCTATGCGAGAATAAATTTCAGTTTTGATGAAAATTTATTTTCCGAGCTAAAGTATAGCTCACAATTATACGTTAGTGAGTTGTTTGGAGTTCCTTACAACGATGATGATGAGAATAAACTGTTGTTTTGAAATATAAGATTGGCTTAAATTTTGTATTCATGATATAGTTTATACAATAGACATTATGTGGTAAGTAGAAAAGTCGGTTAAGCCACAGATTCGATATATAAGTCATTTAAGGTAAATTTTCTTACTGGGTCAAGATATTTTTTATACTTTTTTTCCCCTTACATAAAAGTGCTGGTTTAAAAATTAATGTGTGTATATGTATATATATAATATAAATTTAGTTGCCAACAGATTAGACTTAAATTGCCGTTTTAACATTTTTCTAAATATTTTTGCTTTCCTTTCACCTCTCCCTTTAATTGTACGACATTTTACAGTTTCGATAACAATATATTTTTTTTCTCCAAAGCAAATAAGACCATCTTTTCACGTGTTTGTGCGTACGTGCTCTTTTGGTACCTTGGCAGCTTTTAGAAGAGCAACACTACTTGGTTTGCTAAAGTGGGCCCAACTTGAAAAAATTTTTACTTTCTGGCACTTGTTTTCCTTCTAGAATTTACCGTAGTAAGTAGTATGACTTCAAAAGCAAAATGAGTGGTACTGAGTCTGAATTTTGACGATATGCATTTAAAAAATTCTGCGCTATGTTTAGGATATACTTTTATTATATTTACGGTATTTTATTTCTGTTTTGTTTAGTTAATCTAAATTAACAAAATTTGATTTTCAGTATATTCAGATTCAGTTTTTTTGCAAAAATTAGACTACATCTTATTTCTTAATGCAACATCTCGTTAAAATAAGTTATCATGAGATGAAAATATCCATTTCTCACACAAAAGTTTAAGTCCGGATGGACTTTAAATTTTTCATAGCCTATGATAGTCTTTTGGCGTTATAAAGAGCTAGCGAATAACAATCTGTTTGCATTGAATGATATGTATAATTTTTTTTCATATTTCTAAAAATAAAAAAACATGCAATTCATTAAGAAATTTAAACTTTTTTGCACAAGATGTTTAATTGCAATTAATGTGCTATTAAAATCTTTAATCGTATTATCTTTAAATATATTAGCACTATTGTATTTTTTAATGATATCAAAGAATTGTATATCCAGTTGCGTAGTTTAAGCTATAATACTAGTGATATCTACTAAATATTCAAACTCTGTGATTTAAGTGTTATCAATTTAAGTACAGCATTTACGCAAAGAAACTTTCCAATCTTGACTTCTGCAAATATGTTGTATGCAAATTGATCATGTTTCAATGAAATCGCAGTATGATCACTAACTTAGATTCAAATGCTTATCGGGATATTTTTTAAACTGCAAAAATGTCTCGCTCCAAAATAGACTTTCCGCCGAAACACTACAGAGTTGTTTCAAAAATTATCATGGTTAAATTTCATTTTCAAGTGTTTAATAATATAATCGTGGCACACGTAATCGGTAGCAGAATTTTGATTTACCCGGTAAATCGTTTATTCCGTGCAATTAAGACTGAAGTGTGAAGAAACGTATATCTTTATAAGCAAATTTGAACAACTTTTATTAAGCTTTGTTTAACGAAAATTTAGTAGTCTCCTTCGTTTGGAATTGTTATAAAATATTGAACAAAATAAGCATCAACATTAAAGGGCATTAACAAGAACTCTGAGGAATATACAACTTTTCATGAAGAAAACTTCTGTAAAAAGTGATTTAGTAAAATTTAAATATATTCATTGTGTTAAACTTATACGGATGTGTTAAAGAATTTTTCGTTGAAGCCTATAGAAATTAAATTACATTGTTCATAATTTTCTTGATTTTTTTAGAATGACATAAGTACAATGAATTGTCCTTTATAGCTAGTAATCTTAAGAATTTTCAATAAGATTTAAATATATTTTCCTACTATCCGTAATATTATCTAAAGAATGTTAATTTTGTAACATAAAGTGGTTGCTAATCAATCCGTAGCACTTATTAAAGTGTCACACGTTGCACGGCCCAAATATTGTTGTGATCTAAATAGCAGCTTCAATGTGCCTTTAATTTAAAACTATAAAGAAAATATTTTTATAACATAATTTAAACTCCCATTAATTTAAAACATTTTGATAATTGCCAACCACCACCATCATAATCATACAATGTTTTAAATGTTAAATAAATTTCTACTCGACCTTAAAAACATGAATGAGGAGGTAGATAGTAGCCTGGAAAATAGAAAAAAATAATGTAATAACTATTGAATAATTGTTAACGGAATTGAATTATATATTGCTAAGCAAAGCACATAAACATTTTGAAAACAATAAAAATATATCTATTCATACAATTTGAATGAAATAATTACGATAGCAGTTGGCCTGACTATAATTTCTTAATTACCCAAAATGTTCAAGAGTAGATTGTATAATAAACGATATATACAGATTAGAAAAGAAAAAATTATTCATTTGCGTTACGCTTATTGTGAGTAAATTGACATGAAAATCATGAAATCCATATTTTCTTTTAGTACTGATGTGTAATTCAGTAATAACTTTGTACTTTCCGTAATGGCTAGAGATGATCTATAGTTTCTGGAAGGTATGTGAATGACGGTACATGTTAAAATTTGTTATATTTCATTTCTTATTTTACATCACAATTTATAAAAATTGGGAATAAATTATTTCTGTTTAAAGCTATAAATAATATACCAATATTTCCTCTTTTTTTTTTTTTTTTTTTTTTTTTTTTTTTTTTGGTTAAAATCTGAATTTCGGATGTACATAACGTGAAAGCAGCATCGAATCTGGAAGGTGTAATGCCTTCCTCCATTCAGAAGGATGGGTGAGTCCTGAGATCCTGAATTCTATGGCGGATGCGGCTTTTTCCCCCAGAGTCCCCCTTGCTTCAAGATCCCTAAAGAAAGGAATGTAGAGCAGGGTGGGGTTTCCCTCCGGCGTGCCATCTTGGCAATGTCTTTCATGGCAGGCAAGGTCAGCGGAGTTCTCTCAAACCCCTCTCCCCCTGATCCGGAGTAAACGTTTCTTGGAAACCAGAATTCCTTTCTGTGGAAGGTTCCAACCTCCTTTTCGGCTTCTCTTTGAGCAAGCTGGGATGACCCTACAAAATATTACTGTGCTCTAAACTTGCACAGTAAGCGCCTCTGTTGGGAGTAGCTAGCGTGTGTGAAATTTGGATCTAGCGAGATGCCTCTCACGCCATCTCACGCAAATGACATATGCTGAATACTTCAATCTCCTCACCTTTCAATATATTGTAAATGTTAAATATTATGAAACGAGTTGTTTTGCAGTATACCTATACAAGTATATTGCTTTTTAATCTTACACATAGGCATATTGAGTGTGTGTGTGTGTGTGTGTGTGTGTGTGTGTATATATATGTATATATATATATATATATATATATATATGTATATATATATATATATATATATATATATATATATATATATATATATATATATATATATATATATATAAATAGATAGTAGAAGTTGATAAAGATAAGTAAAAACTGATAAACAAGGGTGTAATGATGTTGTCTCATCATTAGTACCCACAAACATCATTAAACAAAAAGATTATTTCTGAAGGATGTAATCTATAAACACATTTTGGTATTGTACAATCCTTATAAAAATAAAGAACCAAAAACAAGTACAATAGTTAGTGAGGCTGTGCTGTCATTGAATTGTAAAATTAAAAACAGGGAGTTAATAATACTTAGGAAAACATCAATAGGCCAAATACTAATACACAAATATAATACTATGACATCAAACCACTATTCTAAAACTCAAGCATACAAATTAATCACATTATTTAAATCTGTAATAATACTCATTATAACATTAGTTACATTTTACATACTTAAAAATTATACTTATTGAATTATTAATAAATTATTCGTTAAATCTTAAACTACCAATTACGTGTTATTAAGATAATTATTTTTCTGGAACACATACTGTAGGTTAACAACATATTTATCATAATTAACTTTCGAGCATAGCCTATTTATTCTAAAAGGCTGATTGACAAAACTGTTTTTAAAAATAGACTAATGATAACAAGAATTGAAATTTACCAATTCCCAAGTTGTACTTAACCTTTTATCAAACAAATCTTAAATAGATTGCTGCAGGCTGTTTATTTTAATGAGATATACACATAGTGGAAATTCATTTATAGAAAGATCTGGGGAGGTGTAATTGTTTGTATAAATGAAATGCTTTGTATTTGTAATTAATAGGCGTTTTTGTCTATGAAAGAGTACTGTTTTTTTTTTCAGTTTTT
The DNA here is from genome assembly GCA_032207245.1 of Pardosa pseudoannulata. NCBI lineage: Eukaryota > Metazoa > Arthropoda > Arachnida > Araneae > Lycosidae > Pardosa > Pardosa pseudoannulata. The sequence continues at coordinate 125,336,190 of CM063504.1, forward strand.
TAATAGATAAATGTAGTTAAAAATAAGTGATAGTTGTATTAATATGCAAACAGTAATATATTTAACTATATATTTTTCGTTTATATTAAATACAAGTGTCTGTATTCGTTAAACACATGCATTAATGTAAACCACGCACACATTTTGTATAAAACTTTTAAACTAAAATAATTTTAAATGTTAAGAGACATAGAAAAGACTTAATTAAAAGCTCTCCGCTTTTTGAAGAATAATACAAAAATTCTGGGAGAAAAGGAAAAATAAATGTGTGTATGTGTTACTAGCACACAGTACATGTGTAAGTGAATATTTCATATAACTTACTATTCGTATTTCTGAATAATGTATTAAATAGGCCTTATGGAAGGAAAAAAATAGACTACAAAAGCTTTATCGTACTCAAAAGTACAAAATTATTATTTGATCTCTGAGAAACGATTTCCTATAACTGAATATTTTGTGCAAGTCAGATAGACGTATGTATGTATATATATATATATATATATATATATATATATATATATATATATATGTATATGTATATATATATGTATATATATATTATATAAGTCGGTGACGTTGCTAGAAATTTTCCTTGAGTGTGTGTGTGTGTGTGGGGGGGGGGTTCTTGCCTATCAAGTGTTTTATAGCAATACTGTTAAATATACGTATACATGTAGTAATCTTTATAGGGGGCTATATAACCCCCACATCTCACCCCTTTGCTACGCCATTTAAATAGCATATAATATTAATTCTGTTTCCTTCTGGAAGTATCGATTTCCTTATTTACGTTGATAAGCAAATAACAAGGTGTGTTGCATGAAGTTTGTTTTATTAAGCCGACAGTGAACTTTTAAAAGGAATTTGTTTTTAAACAATATGCTCAAAAATTTTATGAGTGTTTGGCTATATATAAGGAGATTAAAATTTCAAAGTATGTTAATTATTGTAGTTTTTATATCGTTTCAATCACAGATAACTTCTTTAAAATACTGTACGTGCATTCCTTTCGCATATATGTTACTGCCATTTTTATTTAAATAATATCTGTTAGAGCTTAGAATGAAACTTAGATGTTCAGACATTAGAAGTATTTGGAGGAAATGTAAAGTATTTATTCTACTTGTATAAGCTATCTATAAGAGTTGATTTAAGTACAGATGAGGCAGATTTTAAACATATGAACTTGGACTAGCTCTTATTTTGTATGCTATAAGAGTAAATACTTGTGCTTTTAAAGGGATAGGCTGTAGAATTGTGTAGTAATAACTTAAAAATGTATGCTTCAAGTGACAGAAATCAAAGTATTCTCTACCACAAAATAACTTTTCAAATATATAAAGTAGGGAATATTTTTATCAAATGGAAGCTAATTTTTTTATTCGGCGAATTAAATTTATTATAATAGTGCACATAATATATTTAATTATATAGCATAATAAAAGCAATTTTTAAATAGTTTACTTCAATTTGATATAAAAAATGAGTTTCTAATACATATTTGAAAATTTATCTTGCGAGTAAGTAAATTTAATTTTTTAAAGTTTATTTTATGAATTTATCGTAAAAGGCTTAAAACTTTCTGTTTTATGATGGATTGAAAAAAAAAGCTATTATAAGAAAAAGTTTTAGTCTTGAAGGATGTATCTGTTTAAAGTTGTAAGTGATTATTGTATCACTTGTACCTGCAATAATTATATCGCATGTTACAGTAATAATCATCGTGTACAATGGTATTCATGGTATTCAACCTTTTACACTTTAGGGAGCTCTTCTTGATCATAGAGCAGAAAAAATAAGATATCAAAGCTTTATCCTACTCAAATTTACAAAAATTTATTGCATCTGTAATTTATTACAAAACAAAAACATCTCAGTATTGAACAGTAAGGTAGATATATTTGTTTTCTAAGCTATATTCTATGAATAATCCAACCAAATATGAATAAACCAAAACCAATTATATTTTAAGTTATAACAAATGAATAAAAAGAAACTTCTTTTAATAACTCCGTTGTGATTAGTTTTTTTTTTATATTTTTTTTAATTGCAAAGTATTTTTACGACAGGAATAATTGTTGAATTCGGAAACCAGGTGTCATCTTCAGCATCTAATTTGTTTCTGAATTTTATTTTTGTTTCAACGTGTAAAGAAAAAGATTACATAAGTTGAAACAGATAGCATTTTCGCAACACTCTTGTCAATTTCAAGATATTTCCTAATATCAATCCAAAAATGCATATTATCAACTTGACTAAATTTTTAGTTTCAGTTGAGTATTGATCGATACATCAATTCGTTGTTCTCTTTCTATTATTAGGAGTTCAGAGGTGTCACAGACTAGAAAAGGATTTGGATCCAAGATAATTTTTCGTTTTGAACGGGAAAATAATTCAAGAAATCCGACAAATGTTGGACCAAACTAATTTTTACATTTTTATTAAGATTAGCTTTGCTGTTGACTAAAATAGTGTGCAAATTAAGAAAGCATTTAATATTATTTTCAAAAATGCCTTTTGCCCCAAAATAGAAATTTTGAGCAGATTAGATAATTTTCGAATCCTCTGTCTGAAAATTCCAGGATATCCTAGGACTCTGTGTATCGTAGGTTGAACACCATTTAAAAATAATGTATATTAAATATTTATAGTTATTTTTTAATTCCTTAATTATAACAGCTGAATATCCAGTGTTTTATTACTAGTCTATTCTACAGAAACTTCATTATATCCTAACTTAACTACCGTTTCTTTGGGGACAAAAGTTTTTTTAAATTCAATTACAAAATAGAAGGGGTGAAGAATTTAGAGAATTGAAATATTGAAAAAATATAATTTTTGTATAGTAAAATGACACTTAACTGTTTGCTTTTGAAATAAAACCATAAATTTACACAACCAGCGGTGTTTTATATTCGGTATGAATGAGCATTCTTAGCAAATGATTATCTGTCAAAAAGCTTGTTGTATGTAGATTTGTAGATAGTTTTCACTAAATATGTAGTGTTGGGGAAAATAAAATAACGGTGTTTGTATTATTAATTACCTTTCTATTTGTAGTAATAATTTTCATTCTTTCATCAGAATGATTCAATCATGTTACACATTTGCTATTTTGGAAACACTTTTCTCCCTCATACTTCTATTTGTATACCGAATATGGACATGTATGACGAAATCGAATATTGGGGCAAATTTCCGAAAAGTCAGTATACCGCGCATATTAACTAAATATTCGGTGCATCTTTTTTTTTTTTTTTTTTTTTTTTAAGTGATCCTAGGATAGACATGTCAAGCTCAAAGACTAATGAGAGCCAAATAAAGGTCTAAGTTAACGTGGGCCGTTAAAAATATATGAAGATAAATTTTTTTTAAAGAAATGTATGGTGGTAGCAGTACCTAATGCAAAAGGAAAGAAAAAAGCTAATTTTTTTTAAATTAATCAATAAATCTCTTATTGTACCACCAGTTAAATTATGTAGACCACTGAGCAGTTGGACTGAGAAAAACACGGAGGAGTGAATAAAACAGTAATATGTGGAGAACAAAATTTCAGTCGGTTTTTTTTTTTCTTTTTTTTTTTTTTTTTTTTTTTTTTTTTTTTTTTTTTTTTTTTTTTTTTTTTTTTTTTTTTTTTTTTTTTTTCATTCTGTCTTGTCAATTTTGTTGAATGTCAATGTGTGACAAGAACAGAGCATTAGTTACCAAATCGGGACTCAAATGATAGTTGCTTGAAGTACCATATGTTCGGTACATAATTATCCTTCCGAAAATCACCCGATGTTTCCGAATAGCTATGCTAATCAGAGTATTCCTTTTTTGAAAGTGGATCAGAGGCAACTTTTTTTTCTTTTCACAACATACTCACGTGCCAGTACAGGCTTAATAACTTTCAGTTTATCAATTAGTTTTTTTTACAGACCTTTTTTTAAGTAAATACGAAATATTTTATGTGCCCAAAGCTCAGGGATTGACAGGTAAGTTTCAATAAAAGGAAGAAGAGCATCTTTTTGCTAAGTGCCGACGATGTCGAAAGCTGCGAGTGAAATGAGGAAACTTTGTGTTTACGTAGTTAACTGTGATATAATGCAAAAGAAATTGGCCTAATGGGTAGGGCGCTGCTCTTCGTTACCGGAGTTTGTGGGTTCGAATCGCACTGCTGGCATTGATGTTCGTAGCCTTTTGGAATTGGTTTTAAGCAGTAAGACCTGGTCTCAATAGTCCTCGTGTAACAAAACAGTAATCGTAGCGTTTCCAACTATTTCAAAACAGGGTTAATTTGCTCAGAATGGAGAACTGAAGAAATATCGGAGTAGGCTACACAGTTTAAACAATTTATTGTTCTGTTATGATATCACATAGGAAAACGACACAAATTTACTGATGCCCACAAATCCAGAAAACACGTTAGGGAAAATCAACAATCTGGAATAATTAGGAATGTATCAGGGCCATCTCACCACCCGGAAAGGAAGTTTGGAAAAAATTTTTAGTGCACAAACGTACTAGTCTCCTGCACGGGCCAGGCACGCTTCGTAATATACCTTTGCTATAATTGTTGCGTACAACGGGTCTCAACAAGAATAAATATCCTGACGGACACTTCACTCAAATCTACGACTGTGTGAAATTAAGGCAGAAGATGAATAATTTTTAATTACTTTATATTTTAAGCTATTAATTTGAATGAATAAAATTACTTATTAACATTGAAAGCTTTATTTTGTCTCATTGATTTTTCAAATTTTAAATTAAATTTAGGTAGTTTTAAAAACGTTCGAAAGCGGATTTTTTTTTTTTCCCCACATTGTCGCCACTCTACTATCCCCAGTTAAGCGGATATAGTATATAGTATAGACTTAATATAGTATAGTATAGACTTGATTGAGATTTAAATCTTCATTAAAGCAGCCTTTTGACAATTCGTCATTTAAAAAAAAAATGTGTTCTGTTTAGAATAAATTTTTGTACAAAATTTTTAATGATTCTAAAACTTAAAAAAAAAAATTTAGTTTTGTCATCTTAAGTAGCATATATTTTTAACTAACAAAAAATATACAGCAGAAGAAAATTTAATTACCCGCAAAATAAGTTTTTGAAATATGTATATTAGAAAGTAAATTTTTGTATCAAATAGAAGTAGATATCTGTTTTATTCTGCAAGCTTAAAAGTGTCTGACATTTCAAAATTTAAGGAAAAGTTGAAAGTTAGAGATATTGAAATGTTAAAGAATGAATTTATCATGTAACGAAATAAAATAGGCCGGTATTAATATAACGGAATTTAGCAATACACACACACGCATATATATAATGATTAGCTTGTATTTGCTATAAAAATTAGTTTTTAATTTTCAAATTACATAAGTTATTTTGTCGGTTAGTACTTTTATTATTTTTACTTTTATTAAGTGCATGTATTTTGATTAAAAAAAAAGAGTTTTTTGCTTTATAAAACAAATCTTAGTCATTTTATAAAGTTTGATGTATAATAATGTTCGAGGAAAAATTTAATTCTAGGCAGAGCAGAACTCTTTATTTTATAAAGAATTTTTTTTTTTTTAAATGGCTGTTAAAACGAAAATCTTTTAGCCTATAAGTTACTATAGCCCCATAACTTCTCATTTGTTAGCTATAGAAGTCATATTGAACTCAATCAATTTTCCTGTCTCAATTTGATTGAGGCGAGGGAGAGGGTTAATTTCTGGACATTAATAAACTTCTTAACAAGAAGATAAATTGTAATGTTGCAATGCCTAAGTGATTGTCATTTTCAAAATGCTAAGGAATTGCATTAAAAATGTTTCAGAAAACTTTTTTCATTGAATGTTTCAAATTTCATTTGACTGTAGTCTATAGTAAGTCAAATCATATTTAAAACATTTCAATAAAAAAGTTTTCAATAAAAGGGGGGCACTAAAATCGTAGGGGAAATAATTTTAAGCTTCTGCTTATCTATTACATGTTTTCTGTGGTAAAATTGTTTGTTTTGCTAATCATGTCTAATAATTCGTGTGTCTAGTTTGTTAAAATATAAATGTAGCAAGTTTTTTTTTTTTTTTTTTTTTTTTAAATACTGCGATTTTTAACTTGTCTGCGTAGAAAACCTTGTTTGAAAGAAAACTTCACTTCATATAGTTATTATTCTGTCTCAGTTACATTCGAATGGTCAGACACGCACACAGGGGGTGGGCACCTGACCTTCCCATTTATTTTGGATGTTTAGACCCCGACTCCTTTCCTCTACACAAACTGTGGAAGCCCATAAGGAAAACGCTCAACGTTTTGTAGGTTAGAAACCTATTTGAGAAACATTATACAGCAAGAACGTCATTTTACCTTTGTTAAATATTCATTAAAACGTTGAAGTTGAATGATTTAATCAATGAATTGGCAGAAATAAAAAAAGATTAAATTGTAATGTATAATCTCTCCCCCCCCTCTCTCTATATATATCTATCTATCTATCTCTATATCTATCTATCTATATATATATATATATATATATATATATATATATATATATTGCCGCATAAAGAAGCTTAACCAAGCTCAGTGGCCGAATGGTCAAAGCACGCGATCCAGACCCGAAGATTGTGGGTTCGATGCTTGCCATGGCGGTTTATCCAAAGTACGGATTTTTAATTTTAAAATGTTATTTATTGTTTCCTTATGTTCTTGAACATTCTAGATCTTTCTTTAATATGTAAATTAGTTATTTCTCGAATATTCTGTTCGGGTATAAAAGCTGATACCCACTAGTTGTAGGTAACTTCTCGATCTTGTAAAGTTGCGAGTTGCTACTTAGCTTCAACAAATTCTTCTGTTAAGTTAAACGATGTGTTCATTCGAATCTTCGTGACAATATATATATATATATATATATATATATATATATATATATATATATATCAAAATTAGATGTTATTACATATAGTACTAAAAAGTACTTTAAAATAAGTTCTAAAGTTACTGCTTTTATGTATTTCAACTAAATAAGTGGAATGAAAAAAGGATTAATAAAATAATTTATTAACATGGAATTTTGACTTAAGGTACATTTTTTATTAATAATTTAGTGGGATATATTGAGCTTTATTAAACGATTGTGCATGTAAAACTTTGACTAATACAGATTAAATAAGTAATTTGTAGTTTAGAATTGTAGGTCTTGAAAAAATTTTGAATTTTTATAGTATTGTGAGGTTTTTGTAATAATATAGTATACCAAAGTAAAGAATTAAAAATTTAAACAATTAATGTACAAAAAAAAAAAAAACTTAACACATACATTAATGTTTTTATCCTGAAACTTAGCATCTCTTCTCTCCCACCATTTATCCAACCTCAGAACTAATCTTCTCCGCAGTTATTTTTTACAAAGTGGACTGTACAGATGAAGTAATCATGACCGTCAATTACAAAATATTTGCAATGGTAGACAACCAGAGAATTAAAAGAAAAAAAGAAATAACTGCATGGGAGAAACTGATAATCATACATAATAACATTGTGGATTATTGCTTTATTTAGTGATTTTCTCGCATAGTATATGAAAACACTTGCTTATCAGCGAGTGTATGTGGTTACGGATCAAGCCTAGAACTAGAAAAGTAGTAAATGACTACTGGCGTTAAAATTTAATAAAAAATTATTTATGAAATTTTAGGAATGTTTAGTATACTGGTACGTTGTGTGGGCTATAAAAATGTCCCGCATGCAGCCCGTGGACTACGAGTGGACCCTTGCTTTTGATTATTGAGCCCCAAGACAATATCTAAAGCGTCTGCTGTGTTAGCTACATTATGGATTAATATCCATTAGCTTTTAACTGAACTCGTGAAATTTTGTTATTTTTCACTTTCATTTCATTTCAGCTTCCACATTATTTTGGGCTAAGATTATAAACTGACTTGATTCTTACTTGAATTGGTTCATCATATTTCCATTAAACCCCGTGAAAAGTTCACATTACCATGTAGATAGGACATATGATGATTTAGCATTGGACATTGGTTTTATCCTTTGTTCCACGAACTAAATGTCATAATTCATAAAGGTGCAGTTTTTTAAGTTTGGATTTTTCTAGTTTCATACATTAGGGCTAGTACTTTACCGCAGAGAACATACTATCTTCAAACGTGATCAGGGCCTAATAATAGCGCATTCACACGGGGTACCGTGGACACGAAAATTTTATTGAGCATGCATGTTCATACATTCAGATTTTTTAAAAATTATCTATACATATATATATAAAGTACTTTTTATCAGGGTTGCTCTATATTAATTAGTTAAAGAAATTACTAAAATCAAGAATACTTTTTATTTATTTAGACTTTGGGGCATTTAATTCAGTTAGCACATGTATATTATAAAACAAGCTCTTGCTTTTAAGAGGCTAAATAAACATGAAATAACATTTAAATTTACAATTGTAATTTTTTCATTGGCATTTTTACTTTATTCTTTCTTTCTGTTAAATTCGTCTAAACATTTTATGAGAAGGGGGTTTATAGATAATTTTCTTTATTTTGCATTTCCCCCGTTGAGTGAAGAAATGTATTTTTACATTTATTTTTGTGTTTCTTTAAATTCTAATTCAATAAATAGTTTTAAAAATTTGTAAAGAATAAAGAGAATATAAACAAAATATTTAAAATTTATTTCCTTGTTTAATATAATTTTATACGAATGCTGTTGATTGTGAATATTATAATATTAGCTCGTCTTTATAAATCTGGAAGGGGGAGGGGCACAAAATTGAGTTTTTCCCCGGGCATAAAATTATCTGAGGTTGACTCGGGGTGGTTGTCCAACCATTGATTAGACTTATTACCTCAGTGTACTTGTTGATATCTAACTATTCTTGCCTTTCTTACCCTCTTATAATTTTGAAAAGCTGTTTAGTATTCATTACATAGGTCGTCATGAAAATCATACAAGTGTTGTCACCTTCCGGTTTATGCCTGTTTCTTTTTTATATATCTTTGCTTATTAATGCCATTTACCTTATATTTTATCGATTTTGGCATGTTTGCTTATAACCATCGGCTTTTTTTTTTTAACCATATATATGCATTTTATATCGGAACATAGCAAATCATCATAAATGTGCTATATATATATATATATATATATATATATATATATATATATATATATATATATATATATATATATATATATATATATCACATGTTCTATAATTCGAAATGGAAAGGGAACCTGGAAGTGCGTATATAAATCGTGATATATTATATGTAATATTAAAATCCCTTATTTACATATTTTAATATTAATTTAATAATTTTTGTTCATAAAGTATGTTGGGGGTTTGTGCGGTAATTCTGATTTTTTCCCCCAGACACCCTATAGACTTAATTTAGCCTCTGTCTGTACTACTTTAGCCAATAGTTAGCGCGTTCTCTTTAAACATGGGTATTTTTTTTTATCACGTGAGCAATTGTATTTAGGGATTATTCGTAGTCTTTTTACCTGAGAAATCTCTACTTGAAAAGTGTGTGTGCAGGATCACATTGTCTATGTGCACGATGTTGTAAAAGCGATTGCCTGTTGTATAGATTTCATATATCTCACCAGAAATAAAATGTGTTGTGCTTTTGAATGAGTCTTGCCCCTATTGCTTGCACACACACACACACACACATATATATATATATATATATATATATATATATATATATATATATATATATATATATATACACACATACATGCACACACACACAAAAACGCGCGCGCGCGCATAAAGGTATTTACTGGAGAACAGCAGAAATTATCTTTTATTAGATAATACGATTTGGAAATTTCATTTATATAATATTCCAAACTTACAATAAGAAAATGTTGTGTACTGAATTTCCTACTTGATGTAAATTTAATAAACTTTTTTACTAGTACTTCGCAATTGGACTCATGTGTAAACTTGAATTCCCCAGAATGATTGCGAAAAATTATATTTTGAGTTGAGGGAGTAATAAAAAAGATACGCGTATAAATCTGCATACTTTGCATAATATACATTTTAGAAGTAATAAGTATTGAGATCTTAAGATTTTGGTAGATATCGGCAGTTGAGCCCTCTGAAGAAATACCTCAACAAATGAGCTATGTGAGATCACGCATTTGATGTTTTATACCAAAAGTGTAGATATGTATGAATTTTTGAACTAAATCCATTAGCTGGAAGAGCTGATTTAATTGAACACAAGCTTGATTTTAAGTGACTGTATTCACGCAAGTAGTCAGATTTGTCTATTGAACCTTTCCGCTGTTTTAGATGTTTTTCGGATATATTAGATACCAGAATGTTTGCGTGATCAGATTGATGTTTATCGTCGTTGATTACATGTGTATTCATTCGTATTAACAGAGTTAGCAATTTTTTTTTTTTTAATGTTGATAAATAAAATATCCGTTTGTAAAACCTTATTCAAATATGTCCGTTAATAATTTTTATTTCTGTAATATTTAAAACTTTCTAAAACTTTATAACTAATTTCTATTTTAGTTAAAATTCGTTAAGATATTTGAAAACGGGTTAATGTATATTAACTTCTGAAGACATTGTATCAATTAATGTTTTTTTTTTTTTCCTCGGTGATTTTTTTTTCTCTCTGTTTTACATGGTATGCATTTATCAATTTCAAAGTTTTTTGTTTAGATTTTTTCCTAGTTTTCTCCGATCAAACGATGGCCAAATGGGTAGGCGATGCTTTTTAGTACCGAAGTTTTCGGGTTCAAATCCCGCTGCTGACAAGGATGTTATTAGAATTTCTGAATCGGTTTTGAACAGATGGTCCCGGTCTTATTAGCCCTCATGTAGCAAAAGTAGACCTCAGTGCTCCAGGCCAATTCTTTATATATATATATATATATATATATATATATATATATATATATATATATATATATATATATATATATATATAAGTATTTTAAACATATTTAAATTATTTAATTTCCATTGTTCGACAGAAATTTTGCGAAATTTTCACCCAGTTTTTAACGTTTTATTTACTTCAAATTTTGTATGCTTACTAATATATATTAATATAATACCTTAGTGTACAAGGGACCTTATATCAGTCCAGTTCACAGCTTTTAGTTGAAACTAGACGATGTTGAAAATCTTACATCGCTATGTAACGTTATTTGGATATAAGGAATTACTTTGATTACTTTTTAAGTTTTATTACACTATATGAGTTGACAATATGCCTAAAATAAAAACCCTTTAGAAAACTTTTTTTTAAAGTATTTCTACTTGGATAGATATAATTATTCTATATTATCATATAAAAGGGCACTGGGCATTTTGAATTTGGGAAACACATCGATAAATATGAGCATATTCAAATTGCTGCATTTCTAATAAAATGAATTCAGGTATGTATATCTAAGTTGCGTACTTTTAAATAAAATGAAATATAAAATTATGCATACGAGTATAATATTAAGATTGAAGGTTTTTTATATTCTACAACAAATTAATTTAAAGACACGCTCATAATAAAATTAAAGAAAAATTTTGTATATGTAAAATTGCGGTCAGAATACATTAATAAAAACTTTAAAACCAAAATATACACAGGAAGTTGCTTATAAATTGATAAATGAGGATGAATAGTAAAAAATTAATAAAAAAATTTAAATAATATTCACATCTTTCAATTGTATGTATATATATTGTATAATTATATAATTTATATTTTATATTTTTTGGTTCTTGCGTGCAGAGTATAAAGAGGTAGATATGCAATTAAAATTTTAGAAATGTAGCATACCCATACATCAGTGAATAATATTTCACTTGTTTTACCCATCAAAACATGACGGACAGGAAACTTTTCCTCGTATAAGATTACAAATTCTACTCCTGAAACCATAGTCGGTGGTATCGGAACTATTTACAAGATGCATTCGAAATAAATATTCAGTAAACATAGTGTTGAAGCAAGTCAGTTCTATACTTCCTGAATATTCTCCTTCCATCCATCCGTAACAAGATCGCATAATCTTCTGAAGTACAAATTGATAATCTATGAAACTCACCACCAACAAAAAAAATTTATAAAACCGCCAACAGTTCACGACATCAGCTACTGTTTACAGTCAAATTTGACTTTGCATTGTTTCAGCATTGTTAATACAAACAGAAACAGTTCGAATCAAACAATTTCTATCATCTAATTAATCCATAGAAAAATGGCGCTGTGGTCGCGAAAAACGTATCGGCTTAAAACTCTTAAGCAAGATTAAACACTCAAAGACGGAATGTGGCTATATGCAGCGAAACGCACCCAATTACACTGAGCGTGCGTCTGCTTCCAGATTTAATGTTTATATGCAAAAATGTAAACTTCAATTGCATGTTCCCTCTAATTATTTTCATAAAATCGAACGTTTGCATATAATAAACAAATATCTTTCATTTCAAACCAGAATGGGATACTTTTCGTAGATTGATGCTGTAGTTTCTTCTCGCCAATTGTCCAAACAAAACGTCTTGGAAATATATATATAGATAAGCTACGTTTATTTTCAAAAAAATTTTGACACTTAATAGACAAAATCTGCAATTTCTGAATAATAAAATGTTGAATATAATTTTAAATTCAATTGTTTTTATTAAATGTTGATAAAAAGTACGTTTAATTATTCAAATTCTCAAATTTACTTCTTCTTCTTCTTTTTTTTTTTTTTTTTTTTTTTTTTTTTTTTTTTTTTTTTACATGTATTGCGTTTTCCCTGTGTAATCAATATTTTTTTCTTTTTTCTCGTATTTGATTACATGTTTGACCATAAAATCCTAAGCCTTAGTTATAACAGCTCTGAGAGGGCAGACATTATTTTGAGTGGTTTACAATCGTCGTAAAGTCTGACAATAAACCTTGCATCTCCCAGTTCTATTATTTCAGTAAGCAACACACCTTTTTGGTCTTAAAAAAACAATATCCAAAACCTACCTGTTTGTGGGGAATTGTTTGAAATTCTTAGGAAACTTGGTCCTCCGATTCATGAAGTCATTTTATTCTCTACTCTAATCTTGTTATTATTGTCCAGCGAATGGCGAGTGACAATCTATTAACTGCAAATAATTTTTAAACATTTATGTTTATATAAATAGTTGGCTAAGTATGCCAAATTAATAAATTTAAGTGCCCTCGCATTCAATTTTAGCCTTATGCTCATTGTAGTTTGTTTCCATCACTTATATATATTAAGGGGAGGCTTCTATCTTAAATATAATTTTTTTTATAAATTTTTTGAAGTCCCCAGTGAGGTACTTATTACTCCTGAATATTTATTTTTAAGTAATTATTCTAGGAAAGAAAAAGTTTTTATAAAGCTATCTTCTGTGGAACTTTATATTTTGTTGTTCATTTTTTTTTTTCTTAATTCATCTCATAATATACTTCGATTGTGGTAAACTTTCATTTCTATTTTGTTTTAGTATTTATATTTAAAATTTTATGGCATTTGGCGCTCAATGAAAATATTTTCAATAAGTAAAAATTTAAATGTGACCACTGTTTCATTTTTAGAATATCTTGAACACTTACACCAAGCCCAATTCCGAACCGAGTAAGGTGTTAAATTAAGGGTAGATAAAATTTTAAGAGCTTGGAAAAAACTTTTGAAACATCTGTTTAATAGTTTTATGGTTTTCTGATTAATGTTTGTTCTTTCTATAAATGCGATATTTTTCACTGTTAGGTGTAGTTTTTTTTAAATGTAAATTTCTTGAAGTGTCGACCTTTGTCTTCCTTAGATAACTTATTCTATGTGTAGAATTTCTTCTGTGTATTAAGTTTTAATATATCCTCCTATTTACGTTTTAAGTAACTGAAACTTGTGGAAGAAAAGCTATCACGCACTAGTGATGAATTAATTTTATTGCATACGTATGACTCCATTTTGAATAACTGTTTTGTGCCGTATGCATAGTTAACTGCTTAAAGACATTCATTTTCCTGCATCTTGGAATTTGCAGAAAATAACTACTTTTGATTATTTATGATTTCGCATTGTCTTCGAATATTGCTTTCTTATTTAACGCGATATATAAATCAAATTCTTACGTTCTCGGCTTCCTCCAAAGATCTAAAAACATTTTAAACAATAGTTAAAAATGCATTGAGAGATATTTCAAAATATTCATTCTTGTTTTCCACAAATTTTATTTTATTGTGAGAAAAGAGGTTTACTGTGAATTTTTTTGGGGAACATTTGGTTAGCTAAAATCTGTATTGTCGAATTAGAGTAAATCAAATAAGGGTAAATAAATCCTTTTAATTTTTTTTTAAGAAATCTATTGGTGTTATCATTTACTTTCAGTATACCTTATTGAGTAGTTCCGTACTCAATGAAGTTTACTGAAAGTAAAAAAATATGAAGAGTACAGAAATTATGAAATTTCTTTCATCCCTGACAAGAAACAAATTCGGATAATAGAATTTGACTTTTGGAATTATGATTACAGTTTAATGACTCGTGTTTACTGCTTTTAACGTACTTTAAAGCTATCATTTCGTGAATATATTTATAAAAAAATAGGGAGTGAGAGAGTGTAGAGAGGACTTTATATCGCATTAAAATCGAACTCGTTTATAACGAAGACGACACAATTTGCTCGTTAAAGCCGAGTAATCATAAAAACGGAATCGACCGAAAATGTGTTAAAAAATCATAATGTATAAAAATCATTTAAAAAAAACTGAATTCCTCCTTTAAAAAAAAAATCTATACAAGAATAAAAGCTGGTCAGTTGGGTTTTTTCTGCAATTATTCAACCTATGATACTCGTGGTACAGAATTATTCGATTGCTCTTGATATCAAGAAAGTTTCTATTTTTCAGCATATTTTATTCCTTGGGAGATAAGAATAGTGGAGTTTCTGTTATTGCTTTATCATCACTGTTTCCAATTTCTGCATTGGGTGATACTTCGCGATTCTGTTATATCTGCAGAGATTGTTTCTTCAGTAGTGTCATAACATAGTTTGAAATTCTAATTCTGGAGTTTCGAAGTTATTAATCGATTAATATTCTTAAGGTATTCATAGCTTGTTCTTTCAAGTATCTTGGCTATAAGTTTCTGGCAACAAAAAAGAAATCTCATAACAATGATTCTTTTTCATTTCAAAGTAAAAAAAGAAAAAAAAAACGTATGTAGTACTTTGTTAACACATATATACTCATTTTATGATTGTTTCGCGTAGAAAATCAGTTTAAGTTTTGCACTATAATAAAACTTTAATTTTCAAAATGTACTGACGTAAGCACACAATAACTAATAATCTTTATATCTGAAGTATGTATTACGCAAAATAAATGTTAATTCGCGTAACTTAGTGCTACTTTATTTTCGAAGTTTACTTTGAATTTATAAGAGTACTTTTTAAATTGATGTGAATTTTTACAAATGTTTTGATCAAGACATTTTACGTATTAAGAAATTAAATGGTAAGGAATAATTGTTTACTGTATTAACATAGGTTTTTTCTTTAGTTAAAAAGAAGAAAAATAACCGGAATAACTTCGAAGAAAAAGATGGGGAGAATATACATGTACACACGCACACATATATATTCAAATATTTAATTACAACAAAATTTTATCAAGGAGTTTGAATTTATAAAAAAGATCCATGGAAAGCATGGCTATAATTGCTTTCTGCAAACTTATGCCTTATATAGAGTTGGAGAAATAACCTAAAAAAAAAAAAAAAAAGCTCATTATTTTCCTTTATATTACTACATCATAACTGAGTATGCGTTGCTCTTCTTTTCCGTCTTTTATCGAAGAAGAGCATTGAATAAGCTCACAGTTCTAAATTTGTAGATGATCCCTTGTGCTTCTTTGTGGCATTCTTGTGGCTTTTCTGAATTTTGTTTGCGGTTTCCCATCGCTTAGATAGGACCATTCAGCTTGTGGTTTTACTGTCATCAGCTTACTTTTTTAAAATTCTTCATTTATGCCGGATATACGCTTACCCTCAATTATTAGTATTATGCATAATGTGTATGCTTTTAATTTTTGAAATATTTTCCACCAATTTTAAATTAAGTTTTTAAAGTGTTTTTGAGTCAGAATCAAAATTTGTTTTTCGTTTAGTTTGGTTGTCGAAATATATACAAGGCACGATAATATTAGATGTTTGCTATATTTCGGAGTAAGGAAGTTTGTATATCTATTACGATTTAAAAATCCCCATCAGAAAAGAAACTTAGAAAGTCATTAATGTTGTATTAGAAGACAGGCTGTTTCTCGCATATTAGAAATTGTTCATTTTAATAATTTTGCAGAATTTTGTACATGACGGAGCAGTGATAATTATGTGCTAGCTTAAAACTAGAATTTTTACTTAGATTAAGGTGAAATTGAGTTATTGTAATCTAGTTAACACATAAATCGTTTTGTTGTTATTTCAGTGCGCATCTGAACGCGCACTCTTGCACGCACACACACACAGAGTGCATGTTATGAGCAAGAGGAATGTTTGGAGTAGATTATAAGTTACAGCATCGTATGCAGATTTTACACCCTCCCGCTCGCGTGTGCTTGTGTAATAAAATGGTTTTATCGAATGTCTATGATTCAGAGTTAAATCCCTCAAACTGTCATTATACATATGAGTTGTAAAGTAAATTCGTGTAGACAGTTGGATACGATGCAGAATTAATTGATCTTGTTTTTCTCGAGCCTGTTTGGGTCAGAAATGATCTCTTTACTGTGATAGTTCACATAAAAAATTTTAACATAAGTTTGCTTTGCACAAGCTGCTAAATATTCTTGAAAGCACTGGATCTTACCACCACCAATATTCTCTTTGGTGCAAACGAACCGATGAATTATAAGGACCAGGCAGTATCTCTAACTCAGCAGTTTTTGTCTATGTAATGCCTTTACTCACGTATTTCTGTGTTATATTAAAAAATAAGAATAAATCCTCATCTTATTCTCTTCAACCAACCCCATCATTCTAAACGGACTTAAGTCTCAAGCATTTTAATTCCTTTCTCTTAACGCTAGCCCAAATTTTTATTTATTTTTTATGCATCTCTTGTACATTAAACGTTTTCAAGTACGGATTAACTTCTTGGGTCTTTTGTGGGGATATACAGTTGCAAATTTGTCTTTCATTCAGTAAATGTTCCAGCACGCTTAGGCTCTGCAAGAATTCAAAACTTTTTTTAGAAAGGGTGGGAGAAGAATGCTTAGAGGAGAAAATAACGAATTCCTAATTGTCAATGAGCTGAAAGCTTTCTATATTTATGTATCTTTTTATGTGTATGTAATTTGATGTGCTTTATTACAGGAATGAAAGTAATTTTAAATATACTTTATATTAATTGAAAAGTTGTTACGTAACAAGTAAAGAAATCTAGTTTTATTTGTATAGAGTTTTTCATGGGTAATTAATTGCGACTGCTGATTTGTAAGGCATCCCAAATTTTTTTTTTAACTCTCAGAAATCTGGATTTGTATGTTTGTGTAATCGGAATTATTGTCAGATTTTTACTCAGCTGTAGTTTGACGTGCCCATTCGGCACACAACGTATCATATACGTATCACTGTATATGATACATATTTGCAACTTATATGCTACACTGTGTGCTGTTAATGTTATGGGTAGCCAGCCCCCTTTTTACAAGTCACTGAGTTCTCGCATTGAGAATTCAGCTCATCGATGCTGTGAAACAGTTTTTTTTTTCGCACTTTCTCTTAGTGTCTTACTTTAGTTGACTTTCATTTAATACTTTCTATTGTGGTTTTTAGAACTAGTGTCACAATCACACCTGGTTCTTGTAAATAATCTGTATGCCGTAATAATCTTTGTAGATTTAGTAAGTCTCCTTCGATTATAAATGAATCCTGTACATAATTCCAGTTTTTAGTATTTCTAGAGTGTTTGTAAATACGCTGGTTTTTTCCTAGTATAATTATAAATAGAACATGCATTGTAATGACGCAAAGATGTCGAAACTTGTAGCGCATATGATGGGAACTGCCCTCCTTTACTTCGCTGGTTATAATTTCATCGTGTTTTAAAATTGTTTTAGTTGGATTGTCAATATTTAGTCAATTTAATCAGTTAAGATCTTGTATTTGGTAGAGTGACTGAAATACATCAAGTGTTATGATCAAACAGAGCCTATATTTCTTGTAAAGAAACCGTATATTTTTTATTTATTTTTTTAATCTACTACGAAGGTAATTTGTTTAAAATTTAGAAATTGATTTTTATAGGAATGCAGAGTTTTATCACTAATCTGGATAACATCCACTTGTTTTAGAATAAAAAGTTTTTTTTTTTTTAAATAAAGTGTATTGTTGGGGTTTGTCCATAGTCAAGTGTAATTTGCGCTCATAGTATTTTATATGAATTTAGTTACAGTTTTTTAAAAATAATTGAATATGTTAAGCTGTGATATATTCGATGAAATGAAATACATGTAAGGCTACAAATTTGTATTAATCAGTTATAATCTATTGTTACAAAACAAAATTATTTTATCAATCACCTTTAAAAGTGGTTTCCTGTACATGAAAAAAAATTTTTTTTTATTGAGATTCGTTTAGTTTTAAATTTAGCTAAATATACTGGAGTTCTAAAATGTTTTAAATCCTCAATATAGAACAAAACATTAGTAAATACAAACACGCTTTTTTCGATTTTCCGTGTAGTAAGTAATATAAATTTAAGTTTTTATAACTTTTAATATTGTTGAAATTAAATGACAAAAACAGACTTAAGAATAAAATTTGTTGCGTATGATCCTAAATCAGAAAATTATTGTAGAGAAATGGCGGGCTTTTCCTTTTGGCGGGAAACATTTCTTTCCTCTCTCTCTCTCTCACTTTTTCTTTTTTTTTTCTTCTCCCGGAAGGTCGAAAGGCGGAGCTTACTATCTTTCGTTGTTGATATCACTCGGCCGTTTTTCTTTGAACTTTTAATTTTTCCACGTATTTTATAACGCTAAATTTTATAACTCAGTAATGAGTATTAAAATCGGAGTAAAGGCCTAATTTTAAGTAAAAGTTATCATATAGTTTGCATTCTTTAGGAATATATTATGTTTTTAGTGGGCGGTAACCTCCATTGTGATTTTCATTGATTAAGCCGTACCCTCTTTTTTCGCCCGCGTGGTGGCGCTACCAGCAAGTGCCGTTTGTTGGCCCATTGCCAAATAGTACTGCAACGGAAATTCAGCGTAGTGCAAGTCCTGGGAGCCCTAATTTGGATTGTCGAACGTGTTCTTAAATATTTACAAATTCTTTTGGGAAATATTTCGGTTATCAGCATGACATTATATCTGTTCAACATTGTTTTGTTTGGTACAATGGATATTTCGCTGACAAAGGAGCCGGATTAAACGAAGATATTGTGAAATTCCGTGAGTAGCTTTTAATTTTGGTCGTGGTTGCGCACACAGAAATGGTGGCCATGATTCGCATGGTATGAGTAAAATTATTTTCTCAGAATATAAAAGTTGTTTTATTGCGCCGCCGCAGTACAGTAGGGCCGCCCTCGGAGGCTATTCCATTGGTCTTGGGTAGAATAGAAGTGTGATCGGCGTAGATTCCTTTTCATAAATTCTTTTCAGGGTTGTGTCCTATTTTACATGGTTAATGATTTTAATCTGTTAAAGGGTTTAATGGGGTCGTAATGTTAACTTGAAGAAGCTTGTAATATACTGTATTGTTCATGATCTGACTCTTAACGCATCTGTTCCATTGTCTATGTATAACGTAAATTTATTGTTACATTTTATAAGGTTTAGTTATACTATGACGTAACATTTCGTATGACTACGTCTTGACGGTATCATGTGTATATCTATTGCTCTGGCCCTTTATTTTTTAAAATGTTATTTCGCAGTTTTCCATTTTTCTTTATTTATATTTTTTTATTGAGTTAACGTTTTGTTTAATAATTTTAAGCTTTTTATTAAACTTACATTCTGCTGATATAAGCAGTTGATTAAAGCTTTTCAAATCCAAACTACATTTCTTTTAGTCGAGTCTTAAATGTGTAAAGATAACGATTAAAATTTTTGTTCTTATTCCAATGATATGCAGATGCTGTAAAACTTCATTGTAATAATAAAACTGCTATATTACAAATAACACAATTAATTTGTCTTTAATAAGAATATCTTTAAACTTTAAAAATGTTTCAATTTCAATCATTCAATAATTGGATGTGACATTAGTATCAACATCTATCATCTGGGGTTTCGGTTTTTCGGACACTCTTGGGAAAAATTGCCTTCTATCGGGATATACGAAATCTGTATTTACTTTCAATTTATTTGAAAAGTAATTAGGCTTTCTTACACTGAAGATAATACACAAAACAGTTGTAAGGAATGGTTTAGAAATATTTGCAATTATTGCATTATATTAATATTGTGATTAGTTCGCTGTGCAATTTAAATTCGATATATTTGCCCTTCTCACTATCTCTTATATATGTATCTTTTGAAATTAAGGCTTAGTTAAAAAAAAAATAATGTAATTAAATAGATATGGTCACTTTTGTTACTAATGTATAAGTTGATAATAAATTGTTTCACAGCTCATTCCTGCTTTAAACTAAGCAGGAATAGTGTTAATTGTAAATTAAGATTGCTTTGTCTTTGGTATCCAAATTCTGCCAAATTTTAATTCTACCAAATTAAAATTTTCAGTATTCTAATATCTTGCAAATTTTATTTTAGAATAATACCGTTTGTCTTCTCTATTAATGCTTGTACTTGATTTGATAATTAACCTTTAACTACTATCAATGCATTTTGTGAGGAAAACTATCTTTATTTAAATTAATTTTCAAACTTGCTAAATAATATTGATGCTGCACTGCAGGAATTTACTTAGTCATGAATCATTCATAATTAAAAATAACAATGCTAAGGGATTAAATCTGAAAATGCAGGAATCAGTTGAATAAAATAATCATGCATTATCATATGTCATGACCAATAGATTTAGGATTTTATTTTAATCTGAAGTGTGTAAACACTGACTGTTTTTATTATACAAATTTTACTTGAAATATACAAGTCTACAAGTTTTCTTTATGAGAGAGAGTATTTTACAAAGATAAACTAGTGAGTTACATACAATGTTCAATTTTTTGGTCTTACTGGAGACTAAATTTCTATCAGTTATATTGTTTTCAGTGACACTTATTTTCTATTTATTTCTTCATCAGCCATGCCATTCAGTAGAGTTTCTTAGTCTATCTTTAAAGAATTGTATTTTTAGAATTTTTTTCTGTATTGAATTATTTTGATATCTTTTTTGTGCTTATATAGTTTAGTCACTAAGTCTTGCAGGTGTTGAGAGTGTAGACTACCATTTGTATTTTCAAGCTTTTCTTATCATATATATATATATATATATATATAAAAGTTTAGGTAGGGTATTAGAAATTGAGTTAAATATAAAACATTGCATAATTTTGAAAAACTAGAAATTGGTGACATGAGCTTAGTATGATGTATGCTTCCAAATAGTCATGATTTAAAGAACTGAGTAAGTTAGCTCTAACACTTCTACCTTCATGATTCATTAAGCTAAACAAGGATGTGATGCTTCCCTTTGACTCAAGAGTTTGTGGATTTCTTCTTTAGGGCAGCTCCAATAGGAGTTTCCCAAAGAGCA
This sequence comes from Pardosa pseudoannulata, assembly GCA_032207245.1. Taxonomy (NCBI): domain Eukaryota; kingdom Metazoa; phylum Arthropoda; class Arachnida; order Araneae; family Lycosidae; genus Pardosa; species Pardosa pseudoannulata. Next base: position 125,357,892 of record CM063504.1, read on the forward strand.
ATCCACTGTGACAAAAGGTGTATCCAGAAAGTTGTGGGTTTAAATCCTACTTTTGTCATGGATGTCTGTAACCATTTGGAATCAGGCTTTGAGCTGGAGGTCCAGATCTTGTGTAGCTCACTTCTAGAGATAAAAAAAAATCATTAATCTAGAAATCAAGAAACTAAATTTTCCTGATTTATCTTTCTGTGTAAGAACAAAATAGAATAATACATAAACAAAATTTAAATTGTTTAATGATCTTGAAAATAGTTAAAAGCCAAATCTGTTTGAAAGTAAAATTTTCCAATTGAATATATCAGCCAAAGTGTACATTAATGCTTTGGTGATCTGTATACTAAATCATTAAATTATTTAGGTTTATATTGATTCAAAATTAATCTTTTTTCCCCCTTCGTAAATTTCCCACTCCCTTGAAAAATATATCATACATGAATCAGGTTTGAGTTCAACATATATGTATTATGAATAGATTTTTACATGATTTTAAAGAGCATGGCTAAACTGTTTCTAGTTTTGATCAAACTTTTTTTTTTTTTCGTTGTCCTTTCCCAGTTTATAAACTTAAGCTTATAACTAGTCTTTCTGTAAAATGCTTGGGCAGTAATTTAATCTGATGGATTTCAACATGCATTTTGCAAGATGCATTTTGTGCTTTCTTGACTAAGTTTAATACATTTAAAGTAATATTTTAATCTTTTGAAAATTAATAAATTTGAATAGGATTTTTTTTCAATATAGAAGCAAATTAAAATATTAAGCATATATTTCTTAGTTGACTAAGGTATCCTTTTTAATTAAACATTGTATATATGTTAATGCTACTACCAAAGATCTTGGTGAACTCATAGTCAGGTCTATGTTTTATAATAGAATGTTTGGAAGAAAATTTAGTAGAATTTTGTATATTTAATGGTTTAATATATTTAATTTGAAATCTTTTGTCTTCTAAAATCACCAATATTATATGTTAGAAATTATGTGCCTGTTATTATTGAAATCATTGTTATTTAATTCCCAGGAAAAGTATTTTCATGAAACAAATTTTTATATTAGTTTTGAATTATGACACTCAATTAGAAACCGATTATTACAGGATATTTTAATAGCATTTGTATCAGCAACAAAATATTTTAAATTCGTAATTTTTGGTAGGTATTTGATTGTATACAACATACTATACATCTCGAATATATTTGCAATTTTGTCGGTTTTAGTATTTAAATTTAAAAGATTAATTTTTTTTTATCTTGTGTTTTAAATTAAAAAGTTTTTAATATAAGGAGGGAAAGCATATTTTTGTGTTTAACATGCAAATGTACAGGTTGTCCACTTGGGAGTAATAAGTGTAGAACAAATGGAATGTTAAGTGTGTCAGGAAAGAGTGGAAAAAGAAAATGGCAAGAGTCATGAAAATTAGTCTCATACAATTATATATATATATATATATATATACTATTTTTCATAGTTCTTTTAGTAGATATTTAACAGCTTCAATAAAGAAATATAAGTTGGTAGTAAATGTAGAATTAGAATAGTTTGAAACTTTTCAAGTCTCTCTTAAAGCTAAAATGAAAGTAGTTCTTTGCTACTATAGCACACATTTATTTATAATTTTATTCTAAATTAAGTAAATGAAAAAACAAAATACCATCAAATTATTTGAGTGTCCCTAAAATGTTAGGACATGGACTTTTAGCAATTAAACACCCTGATGTATATACAATTCGTTCTTTGGTTAATGCAATTGTTTTCGTAAACCAGAAGGTCTAATTAAGATTGAGAAAAAGTAATGTGCTTATTACTATAAAGACATAGTTTCTGTGCACCTGGAAAGTTAGGGAAAGCCATGGATAATCATGGATTTAGACAATGGATTAATTTTGTCATGGAAAGTCCTGATTTTTCAAGTAAAATGAGTAAAAGTCATTGATCCGCTAAACTACTGATTAAATAAAAATGCATTGAATTGTTTAATTCTATTTTTACTTGTCATTTGGCTGAAGTTACTGAGTTTGGTATTTATGTATTATCTTATTGACCATATTGCCAAGTAAAATTTGTTGACCAAAGAAACTCAAAGCAAGAAAGCTTAATGGGTGGGTAAATGTATATTATTCTGGTTTTTTCTTAAATTGTAGATTAAAATTTTATTAATATAATAATTATTTTTTAATAATAGTTAAGATTTTTGAAAAAAAAATACAAGTTTATTTCTAGGGATATTGTATATAAATATTATAGGTTTATATTTGTCTATTATTCATGGTCACCTGGATAATACCAGAGTACCCTGAATTCAAATTGGAAACATTTTGATTGAAAAATTGCTATATGATTAAACTTAAGTATGTAGATACAACAAGTTATTTTTATGTGAGTTTATTAACACTTATAAAGTAAGTGTATAGTTTTTTTATGATAAAACTCCTGTAATTTCTCTAAAAGCATATATTTTATTTGGATGTACATCAGAAGTTTTATTCATATATACTTTTAACGAAAGTTTTTTAAAGTCATGGAAAATGATCTGCTGAATCAGGGAAAGTCATGGATTTGAAAAATTTTATTTTGGCAGATACCTTGTAAAGAATATTAATTTGAAAAATATTCAAAAGTTTTTTTTTTTAAATGATTATCTTCTGATGATCAAGTAGTAAAAATTGAATTTTGTTTGCCTTAAAAATATTAAAAAATTTGAGTTAGGATAAAAGGACAAGCTTACTTTTATTATATTTTCTTCATTTATAGTATTTAATCATTCAGTTTTGACACATACTTTTAAAGTATATTTCTGTACAATGTTAAAAGGTCTTGTGCACAAATAAAAATTTGTAATTCACAGATCATATAGGAAAAATATAATTCTTTTTATAGATTAATACAAATTTATTACATTTTGATATCTAATCTTAGTTGCCCACTTTAAAAATACTTCAATATTTTCTGGAATCAAAGGACTCAACACAAAAAGTTGAAATATATCTTCTAAATATCTTGTGATTCATGTAAGAATTTGAATTCACTTCTTTGTAATTTATTGATTTAATAGTTAAAGCTGTTCAACCGCTTTTTTAATTCAAACTTCCCAACTGTTAAGAATGTCATTTCAATTTAATTTATTTTTAAAATGTTATTTCATGGAGGGTAGAATAAAAATGGGTCCTCACTAAAGTTAGGCCTGGACATTTGCTGAATTTGCAACCATGAATAAGGACCTGTTTCAGTAGTTAGACTGTTTCTGATTAATAAATTTCATATTCCAAAATCTGAATAATGCTTCAAAAGTATCATTGTTATTTTGTAAAATAGATGAGAATTTATCTACCAAATAATAAAATGTTACAATTATTTGAAGAAAGTTGACATTTTAAAAAATGAATTTAAGGCTGTGTAATATGCCTATTTTTCAAATTTTTGTTTGAAGCCAGCTACTCAAAATATCAATTTAAGGTGAATGGAAAAGTTTAAAGAAAGCATCACTTTGATCTTTTTTATGAAACATAATAGACATTGTAAGATTATTTATAGTTTAAATGATTATAAGTTTAACTTTTTTTTAAAAATTTGATGACAAATGTTACCACCATGTCAATGAAGTTTTATTTTCTAAAATGTAGGTAGAATGATCTAACATCACTTATCTCATTTGTATTTATCTCAGTATCTTTTCTTTATTTCCAATCCAGGAAGGCAATTCATAAGGTTTTAATGTGTATTTTGTTGAGCTTGATCTGAAGTGTATTTAATAGTTGAAAAGTATATAGGATGGTACATGTATGCTTTTTCTTTCATTTATTTCAGCATTTTACATAAAATAATTTAACTGTTCTTTGTCTTTAATTACTTACTTCATTTTATTGTATATACTTTGGTATTTATCACTTTTTTTGATATCTACAACAGTTATACAATAATTTTGGTATCTCAATTATGAATTAGTTTTCCTGCCTGAAAATGAATCAATGTTTACAATGCATGGGGAAATTAATAGAGCAATTATTATTGAACAACAAACATGTTTTGTAATAAAGTAATAGTACAATGTTTCTGTTGTAATTTAAGTATTAGTACTAAATTTTATTTTATAGTTCTCAATTTTCTTTTGTAAGGCAGTAGTATATAGACTTTTTATTACTGTTAAGGGCATAAAAGCAATTTATTGCTTTTATGCCCTTAAATATATCATTATAAAGGTATATCTTATTGTTATCAATTTGTTTTCTAAAACGTAATACCCTAAATTTTTCTATAATGGCACACATTTTTTTATGGAAATCTTGGAATAAAACTTCTACAAGTCATTAAAATTAAATAAATGTGCATAATTTGTTATGTTTATATTTTTCTTTAAAAAAAACCCATGAAATTATTGTGAAAAAAATTTAATCGCCAATACAAGGCTAGAACTAAGTTCAGTTATAAATATTGATATTATTTTCATTGCGTTTATACTCAGCTTTATGTTATGAGAATTTCCTTAAAGAATAGGTTTGTTTTCTAAGGGAAACTTAAAGTAAAATATCGATTAACGTGTATTTATAAAAAGTATTTTCGCTATGCTCATCTAGCTATGTAAGCCTTACTGTTTTAATACGTTTATTGTATTCTTGCTGATTAACGCGGTGTCCGGTTTTCTCCCCTAAAGACATTATTAGTTTTAACTTTCTCAAATGAGCGTTTTATCGGTGTAATAAAGGTTATTTGTTAAGGTATTTTTTACTCATCGCTGTAACTTCAGTATAAATTTCTACTCGTAGCGATGTATCTTTACGTCTCGACATCCGAAATCTGAATCCTGTCTCGGCGACGGTTCTAGACTATGTCTGCTCTCTTGCATAATTAAACCTTCCACCATTCTCAGTAGCTGTACAAACCACAGCTAAGATTCTCCGAAATCCAATTCCTCTGGCCAACCAATGCCAGTGTACGTGACCTCAACCAGGAACCCACCCCATAGCTGCGATAAGAAAAAATGGCCGCCTTTGCTTGTGTGCTCTTCTTTGGTATTTGACCCTCGGGACAAGCACATGCCTCAAAAGCCGACGCCAGCCCACACTCGCAAATACCAGAAGAGCAATGTATCTTGCTATCGATGGAGTTTGTAAATTTCATAGTTTGCGGCCCCGATTACTGAATGATAGGGGAAATCGCGGTACTTTAAGATTAATCTTGCACTTTATATTGACTAATTAAAATAAACTGTCACCACTGCGGTATTTTCTGGTTTAGACTTTCGGTAGAAAAGGTTTTTATTTTAAAGTATTTGACTAAGTGGTGGCTGAAATAAAGTCACAAAATTTTTATTCACATTAAGAGAGAATATTTGTCTTTTTGATTGCAAAATTAACTTTCATTTTTAAATTTGTTTTTTTTTTCACATGTAGAATAAATTTTTTTTTCATATTCTTTCAGACAGTTGGCTGCCAAATCAATAATTGAAAACCTTCATCAAGCTGGGTCTAATAAAGAAGCACTCCATTCAGTTATATCTATTATGTGTAAACTTAGTGAGGATGAAGGTACCTTTTTTTATTTATAAATCAAAAGAAAACTTTTCAATATGGTTGAAGACTATTTGAGTCATACATTTTCAGAATCAACAGGTTGAACATAAATTATTCATTTTATTAAGTGGTTTTTTTTTTTAAATGTTTCTTTTTAAATAACATTAAATAACTGTATAATATGAATAAAAATTTACTTACATTTAAGCTGAAACTGTTGATAAACTTGACACACCAGGGGATGGTAGGATAAGGAAAATGGCATAGCTATTTACAGAAGTCTTGTTTTCTTTGAATAGGAAGTTTGTTTTTTTATTGAAATTAAAGGTGTCTGTTACATAGCATATAAATTTAGAATTTTTAGCAGTTAAAAGTAAATTAATATTAAAAAATGTTTTTAAAAATTTTCTATAGAAGGTTAATTTCTTGACTGTTTGTATCAATATACAGACAAATGAAGCAAATATCTCATTTATTGATTTATGCATAATTTAAATACAGATCTTTTAAATTGTTTCATTAGGAATCTGACAAATTCATTATAAATGAGGCATATTGTTTGATAATGTTAACTCATCATAGCTACTTTTCTTCCTCTATTCTGTTTCGTAAGTTTGCTAGTGCTTAACATTACCGATCAAAAGTTGGATTTTATTGCTTTCAGACATTAAAACCAGCATTATTCAATCCTATTATGAATCATAATCCTAAAATTTTAAGTATACATTGGTTGTTTTATAGACTATTTTAATTTAAAACTGAATAAATTAGTAAATTAGATTTCTATTCATGTTTAATAAAAATAACTTAAATGTTATTCCCTCCCTCACTTACTGATATCCCTCAGACTTCAGTTTAGTACTTCATTTCTCATTTAAATGGCTACATTAGACACTTAAAAGTGATGTTCTCTAGCTATAATTAGTGTAGTGTTTTTTAGTGTGGGATACCAGGAAATTTAAGAAAACCTGTATTTATAAAGCAACATTATTTTAAAGCATTGCATGTAAATATAAGAAAGTCAAATATGCATTCTTATTTTTTAATTATATAAAGCTACATGATTGAAGTAAACTAGTATATTTAGTAAAAACATCTTAATGGCTCTGAAATAACAATGACATGTAAACAAATCATTGTTAATAATAAAGTTAAGGATTCTTCTCCCATTTTAATGCTATTCAATCAAAGGACTTATTTAAAATCAATTCATATAAAGATCTTTTCCATATTTTTTTTTGTTTATAGATCACTAGTACTTATCCCTTATTTCTGCAGACTTAAAGGGGAGGGTTCTGGTTTTAATTTATTTTAGCATTTGAAAGAAGATTCTTAAAAGGAATGTTTGATCCTCTTTATGGATTTATCTGAAAAAATTCATTTCTTTAAATACTTAATGACCTTTAATAGAAACATCAGTTTACTTGTTTCATTTCCTTTGCAAATATTCCTGTTTCTTTTACATGGTTTTTTAAATTGTGACTTGCATGAAATTTTTTTAATCATTTAGATGTATTGGTCAGATCAGAGCTTATGGAACACATTCCATCCATTGCCTTGTTTTGTGAGGAACATTCAGAAGATCTTGGTGTTGTTATTAGACAACAAATAGTGCCTTATACTGTGAAATTGTTAACCGAGATTCAGATGCAGGTAGAAAATATTTTCTTATTATATTGTAATTAAGATTTCATTACCTTTTATAATTAAAAAAAAGTACAACTTTCAGGTGAGGAAAATTGGACACACAACCTTGCTTGCTCTGTTAGAAAACAATGTAATAGATCACTGTAAGTGTCATTTTAAAATTTATAAAGTTTGTTTCTTTTATTATGGTTTAATTTTCTGTATTCTTAATATTTACTGTTTAGTTTCTGTTTCCTCTTGTGTATGAACAGTTTCCTTATTGAGACATATCTCATGAGTGTTTACAAAACTTAAGTTTCTACATTTAGATTGAGTACTGCATATTTTATTTAAAAGAAAAACAGATAGGTATGAATTGAGATTTTAATTTCATAATTAGAGGAATGCAAATTTCCTTATAGTAAGTAATATAATTTTTAAAAAGTATTCTAAGGTATTTTACTTCAAGCACCAACAAATAAAGTTTAAAAAAATTTCAGAATTTCATATTCGACTATATTTATTGAATGCCATAAAAGAAAGTTGTCTATCTTGAGACAAATAATTGTTTGGGTTTGTCCCATCATTGTTTTTGAAATGAATTTGAGATTTTTCAGTATTTTAGTTTTAAGCTAACTTTATTTTTTATTTATTTTTTGGCGGGTGAGGCAGCATGTGTAAGTAAAGCAATTGGGAATTTGTCGAGATAGAAGAATAGAGTTGAAAATGTGATTTGTCCCTTAAGAATTTTCTTTGGTTTGTGTAAGTGTTAACTTTTTTTTTTAGCTCAGCTGTCTGAATGGATATGTCCTCTTATAGCTCAACTTGCTTCTGGTGGAACAACTATCCCTGAGGAGTTACGAACTGAAGATGTATCTGTAAGTTACTTTCACAAAAAGTTTTCTTAAATTTTATACTTGCAGGCATGTTGCTGGAAGACTGTTCCTTGAAAGACATGGGTAGTGAGATGTCTAACTCATCCATCTCACTACCTTGTCTTTGACGGAAAAGATTCACTTATCTACAGAATGAAAATCTTCCAGAAATAAACCTTTTAGGTGCAGTCAAATGGGTTGTGAAATGTCTAATGTGTAAAGCATATCACAGCCACATTTGATGAGCATCTGTTGGGTGTTACTGCAAGTGAAGTTTGCAACTCATTTTGGTTTCTATATTAGATCAAGATAGTGTACATTGAAGATTCTGTCACTTCACTATTACTTTAACTTCCCAGTTACAAATGACGTAGTGTTTTGCATTCTGAAATCGAAGGGCAGTTTCTCTCCATTATGAATGGTATTAAAGTTGCATTGATATAATGTCAGTTCTTGTACATGTATTTTAAAATATTAGTTCTTGTTATTGCAATAGTTCTGTATTACATATTTATGAATGCTTGTAATGAATATTTTATAAGCTTTTAATTTTACTTTTAGAATTTTTTTTATAAATCTTTTAAATTTTCATCTACCTTTAGTGACAGTAATAAAATAGTTAAAAGAATTTTTTTTGTTCAAGTACAATCTTCCTTTTCAACAGAGGTGGATAATTATCCAATGAACAGTCTACCAAATTTTAGTGTCATATAGTTTATAATTTAACATTTAGGATTTTTTAGCCTTTTATATTAATTTACATTTTGCGAGGCACATTATCTAATGACTATCTATTAGAATATGACTAATAGCCTTATATCTATTATAATACTTAACTTGACATTACTGTGTGCATAATTAAATTTTAAGATGTTTTTCAACATATATTTGGTGGTTATGACTTGGAAAAATGGGTTAATATAACAGTTTACATTCTAACCGTTCAGTAAGTTGTAGGAATTTTCATGTGAGATGACCTTCAAAATGTAACATGTAATCTAATAAAATAATTTAAAGTGGTAAGTAATTACATTGCATCTATTGTGTATTTAATTATATATAGATTTTGAAATAGGTAATATTTTTATTCTGTGCTTCTTCTGACTTTTATTCATACAAACTTTAATTTTTACATATTAGGGGTTTTTTTTATGTATAATAAAGTAATTGTACCTTAGATGTTCTTTAAATATTTTGAGATTGCTAGAGGTTTTTTTTTGGTTATGTTTAAATATTTTAATGAATTTATATAATTTTGTTTCCAAAGTTGTACCATTTTGCCAATAAGAGTGTTATTTTCGTATTGATGTTTTTGGATGAAAAGCTATAATTAAGTAAAATGTTTATTAGTGATTAGTATGTTGGTATTTTTTATTCATATTCAAGCTGATTTTTTTTCATCTATTGATATGTTTGTATAAGAATGAAAGTAACCATTTACTTATGCAATGACATAGTTTAACACTCCTACACTCACAAGGTAGTTGTTATATGTTATCATCATTCATATCACAGCTGCTTTGATGAGTGTGGTGGTGTTATAATCTCATCTGTTTCAAATTTCATTTAGTTTCTTGTGTCCCCTGTCATCAGAGTGGTTGTGATGTGTTTCTATACTATCATATCACAGCCAGCTTTGATGAGCGGGGCTGCAATGATTTGTTACAACCTTGCTATTATACAGTTTATAGCAAATTAAAGCATATATTTACAATTTATTAGTTGCAATGAATATACTATCACATATTTTTTAATGTAAATATTGTATGAAGTATAGTTACGACTATAGATTTAATGTTCATATTTTTCTCATTTATATTGCTTAGTTTGTAGTATTAGTAGAAATTTATTTTGTCTGCAGGTCATGTGTAGAATGATTCCATATGTTGGGAAAGAGCTAACTCACAATTTCTTTATGGAACCTATGCTTACGCTGAGTTGTGACGCTATTGCATCTATAAGAAAGGTACCAAATTTCTTTTCATTTAGATGATTATTTTATTTTAAGCGATATACAACTAAGCTGTTTTAATTTATGAATTTTATTTAGGTTATTGCTCAGAATTTTGGTGAACTTTGCATGATGATGGGAGCAGACGTTACTGAAAAAACATTGGTAATTTTTACTTTTCATATGTATAAATAAAGGGGAGTTCTTGTGTGTCTGTAAACATGATTGGGAGGAAACTGTGGGCATAAAATTTGATACATCGATACTGTGTGATACCATGGAAAACTTTTTTCAAAGCCTGTTTTTTGAAATTCAAATTTTTTATGTACTTTGTTTAAACTTTATTTTAATGGGCTTTTCATATATCATGACTAAAGAAATCTTCATACTTTTACTTATTTTGATACAGTTGTGTCATATTGTTGAAAATGTAGAACTCTCATTTGATTTTGTTAAGCAGTTTTTCAGGTAGTGGGGATGAACTGACCAAAAATAAGTTTTCTCACATTTCCATTGTTTGGTTTAGCTCAGTAAATAATCATTTTCTCAAGTTGCTTTCATTTTTGTCATATATTTGTATTCCATGTTACAAAAAAAAAAAAAAAAAAAAAAAAAAACATTTTGTGTCAATTGTTTCATACTAATACTTTGATTTTCTTTTAAATCCTTTAAAAATGTATAACTTTTAAAGGATTAATTGCCAAATGTAGCCTTTATTACATATGTGTATAATAGAAACACTTTCCTGTTTTATACATTATAGTAGTATAAGTAAACAAGATAAATTAATGTAGATTCTTGTTTGGTGTGTGTATGAAACTCTGCAAAAGTTCTTAAAGCCTCTTGAAAATTCAAATTAGTTCTTGTTTCTTTCATGTCTAATCATGCGATTTTGATTTACATGTTACCTTAAAGCTGAGAAAATCTCTTTTTGATATAAACTATTTTAAGTTTTAAATTTCTAAAAAAGCAAACGGGTTTTGGTCTAGGAAACTATTTTAAAATTACATGGGAAATACAGTGCATAATGATTTGAAGTGTATCTTGTTTAAAACATAGGTTCTCAACCGGGGTAGTTCTCTCTCTCTCTCCCTCTCTCTCGCGCTCTCTCTCTCTCTCTCTCTCTCTCTCTCTCTCTCTCTCTCTCTCCCCTCCCCCACTGAACTGTGTACTGAAACCTTCCATGGAGCCTGTAGTGAATTCAGAGGCAAATGGAAAGGATGATGGTTAAGGAAGCCAAAGGGGTGGCCTTTAGAAATAATATCACAAAAAAAAATCAATATATTTAAAAACATCAAAAAATCAGTTGAATATTATGTATCTTATGAATGCACTTTTTCTTTCCCCTACTTGTAAATTTTGTGAATTCTACCACAAGCTGCTGTTTGGTCATTTCTGGGCTAGAATACAAAAGTTTCAGTTGAATTTACTTTATTGTATTAGACTGAACATGTACTCAGTACAGTAGCTAGTTGACTGTCTAAAAGAAGTAACATCACCAGAGTCAAAATTTCTGAATGGTGTTAACAGAATTGCAATCCAACATTTAACAAATTGTTAAAATTCCACCAGTTTTAACCATTTTATTAAATTTTATTTCATTCATTTATTGCTTATTTTTAAGTTTTTAAGACTTAAAAAAAAAAACTAGGTTTGATAGTATTTTAATATTTGGTATAGATACTATGGAAGAAGTTGCTTTTGGATAATTTTTTATAATAAGTGGGTGGTCTAGAAAAAGTCGAGAACCCCCTAAAGTATCTTCTATCCTGCTTCTTAATAAAGAACTAAGAATTAGGGTAAATATTTTTTTCTAAAAGTCTGAAATGGTGGAAATATTTAGATTATTTTCAAAACTAAATATATGTAACTATGTTCTGAACTTACTATTTTGATGGCTATCTTAGTTATTTTTAAATATTCCAATATGTTTAGGTACTTAGCAGAGTGCAAGATTAAAATTAAAAGGCCAAATATATCACTATTTGTTTGTTATGTATTATATAGAAAAACTTTTCATTTTATGAAAAGGAGTTTTGTTTTCAAAATTGTTCCTTTTGGTTGGTATTTAATACAATCTAGAACTGAAATTTGAAAATATTGCCTTTATTATGCAGAATGAAGGCTGGGTACAAAATGGCTAGTATTTAAATCATGATTCATAATATCCCTAAAAGTTCAATTGATCTTCATTTGTGTAAAATCTTGACTAAATAAGTATTTTACTTAATATTAAAATTGTGGAAGTGTTCTTTCACCCTTTTTTTTTTTTTAACAAAGTGTCATAAATTATGGTATCTTTCCATATTTTATTGTGCTGTTTATAGAATTAATTTCAGTGCTTTTTTTTCCCTCGAAGTAATCTTTTCTTTTCCTGTAGCTTCCTGCATTTTTAAATTTGTGCAGTGATGAAATCTGGGATGTTCGCAAAGAATGTGCTGATGTATTTACAGTTGTTGCTAGTCTTGTTTCTTCAAAGACTAGATATAATGTGCTACCCCACATGTATATTAATTTATTGAATGATGATTCTCGTTCTGTAAGTAAATTTATACATCTTTGTTTTAAATACATTTTTTGCATGTACATTACATTACTTTTATACATTTTATTTTGCTATTTTAAAGAGAAATATTTTAAATATAGAATTTAATTTTAAATTGTCCTAATCTATACCAATGGAACAAAGCTTTTTGCATACTATTTCAATATAAAGGGAAATGTAAGATTAGTTCATGGTTAAAGTTTTATGCTCATAAATAATGCAATGATTCAGGAGTATAAAGCTTGTATATTTTGGGTATATATTTTGTTTTAATTGCTTTGAAAGATTGTGCTTGTTTGAACAATTGATTTTTGAAATAGATCAATTTTAAAATATAAGATCAAGGTAGAGAAGTCCCAGAATTAGAAATTTTACAGTAGTTATCTCTGAATTTCTGTCTGTAAAAAAACTAATTCATTTCCTTCCTATTCACATAGAAAGTGAACTGTTGAGTATAACAAATTCTGAATGATTTTCTAATAATCCCTTAACTGCTATGAAATTTTCTACTATAAAATAATTGAAACTTGGTTAGTAACCTTGACAGCATACTGCAGCTAGGTGCTTTTTTTTTTTTTTTTTTTTTTAAATTAAAAAAAATTGCAAATTTTAAGAATAGAAATGTTTAGAGATGTAATAGTTTGCAAGAAAGTGTTAGAGCAATTTGAGGTTAAGACTAAACGAGACAGTGTCAAAATGGACAAAAGTACAGCCAATTCTCGAAAGCATGTTTGTCCAATTAGTTAAGAAAAGAAATTGCATTTTTGTCATTATTTAAAGAAGTAAAGATAATCTGCTGTTATTTGTTTTAAATATTGTAGCATATTAAAGCTAAAGCATTTTTTATTTAATTATCCCCCCCTTTTTTATAAAAAAAAAAGTTTACTAATAGTTTTGTTTGTTAACCTATTTACAGCAGAACTGAATATAGGAACAGTAAATTTTTTTATACTATTTCAATACTATTACATCTGTAAGTGGCTCATTTTTACACATTTCACTCACAAATTTAGTAGTCTTTCTGCTTTATATTAGATGCACTTAGAAGAGAGAACTAATTAAAACTTTAAATTTTCTGGAACTTTAAATATTTCACAACATGTTATGTTTCTCCGTAGGGGGGAGGGGGCAGAATAATTATTATAGGTTTCAGCTTTGTTGATGTCTTTCTTATAATAAAGAGAGGATTGTAGAAAAAAGGGGATGGTTTGAAAAATTGGTAATAAGTAAAATTGGTTAATAGGTAGCTACGAAATCTTGATTTTGAATGAAATTGTGGATTAATATATAGTAAGTTATGAATGAAAATGAAGAAAATGAAACTGTTAGGTATTGCAGTATAGCTCAAACAGTAAACCATTTTCTCCTTTAATAAATGCCTTTGTTTTTATAAGTCATTAGAAAAGAAGAAAGTTGTATTAACCTTTTGTAATAATAGTGGGATTCCCAATTTTAAGAGTTTTAAGAGTCTGTATATAAAATATTTTTTGTCTACTTTAAAAGAAAAATATCACTACAACTCTATCATTTTATCAATAGGATAGCTGAATTGATACATTTTAGATTTCTAATATTGGTATTTAATGTGATATGAACTTACTGCTGGCAACAAATACTTGTAGCTGTTTGAAATCTATTTTAAAGAGTATTTCTAATTAACCCTTACATAATTTGCAGAAATCGCTTTAATAATGGGAAGAAAAAAAAAATCCCTTTTTATGTTGTAAGATGATTAAATCTATAATCTTAAATAGGAGTTTTGACTATGAATTTTTTTATTTATTTGACAAATTCTAGTTTTATCTGAATTAATATTTATGCAGTATAAAAGGTTTTGTCCTGAAAGTTATATTTATTTTTAATCAGTGTTATGAAATTGAAATAATTTAATTTTCAAGAATTTTGTATTCTTAGAAGTGATTGTACTTCAAAAAGGTTTTTTTTATTTTTTTTAATTCCTTTTTAAAGGTTTGGTTAGCAGCTTATCGGTCTCTTGGAGGATTCATTGCAACATTTGCAGACCCTTGGAAAACTGGATTACAGTATAGTGATGGTATATGGTTGTCATCTACAGAAAATGAATTGGATAATAGTAAAGTTGATCAAGATCTTCAAAATGAAAATGATTTTGAACTTCTCACTTCAGAGATTATTTTAAATCCACAATTTTTAGATGAATGTTCATTTAAAAATTTAAATAGTCCTCTATTAACTGATGATTGCAATTCAAACTTTAGCAAATTTTCCTTTCGTAAGTTAGAGCTTTATTCAGATAATTGTTGTTTCAGAAAAGTTAATAATTTTGAACTGATTGAACCCCAATCTAAGAATGAGAGAGTTCTAAATGAAAGCATAAATGATATAAACCGTAATTTAAATACAGAAGTGACTGGTGTTGAAAATGAATTGCATTTTGAAAAAAAAATTGCTCCTAAAGATGGTCATTTATATCTTCATGTGAGTAATGAAAATCTCTTTAATAATTTTCAATTCTGGAGAACTCCATTGCCAGAAGTAGAATTGGACATAGATATAGAAGAATGTAAATCTGCAAACATAAGTGTTAGAGCAAAAGTACATAATGAGGAAGATGTTTCTAAAGTATGTGCATCAGCATTAGATGTTACAATAGCTCCTGAAAGCACTTCAAGGTAATTATATATTTTACTTAATTCATGATTTTTAATATATCAGGACTAATGAGCTATAAGATTGAACTTTTTCTCTTATAATTTTTGTTGTGATCTTGGTATAATTGTTTGGCACTTATTGCCATTGAATTCCATACAACTCAAGTTTCGGATGATGAATTTCTCCCCAATTTCTCTAATAAAACATGTTAATCTTTAAAGTAGTCTTTTGTTACTCGTGCATTTTATGCTGCACAAATAAAATGTATATTTTATGAAGATTTTAAACATTCCTTTTTATAAATATTTGAAATATTTATATTTTATTAATGTGTATAAATTGGGAATTCATTTATGTAAGCTAACAGCTAGATAAAAAAAAAGTTCAATTTAATATAGACATGTTCTGTGTTATCTTTAGTAACCGTTAAAGAAAATTTTAATAAATGTTGAGATGCTTTAACATCAGATGGTGCTTAACAAGAATTGAAATAGTTTAATTGAACACAATTCTCTATTCTACCACCCTGGTAGCAGGCTTGGAATTCTGTCACTTTTCTCACCTTTAGTCACTTTTTTTACCATTGATCACTTTTAGTCACTTTAAACAGTCGCTTTTAGTCACTTTTTTCATGGTGTATCACAGCAAAAGTCTGTTGTTGAAAAAAGAAAATCTGAATTAATAACAAAATATTTTAATAACAGACCAAAAATGTGATCCTCTAATCTTATTTTCTTATTAAAATGTAATTAGTCATATGGTTTCCAAAATTTAGGGATTTTAAAAAGTCGTAAAGAAGTTCCTGAAATGTGCATTTAATACATTAAAGTAATTTACGTTAAAGCACACATTTCTTTTTCTTTAGTTTTTGTTTACACTAATCTAGCTATGTACATATCTCAAAACATCATTAATGTATGCAGAAAATTGCGATTATAAAATGAATGTATGTATTCAAATCTAATTTATAGATTTTCTTGAATAAAAAGAAATATTGAGTTGTGTTAAACAAAATCTTTAACCTTTTTTGTATTTGACGCTAAAATCATGTTTTGCATGAATTATTTGATTTAGAGTTAAAATAAATAGAAAAATCTTAATAATAGCATCTGTAATCAAGAGGAGAAAAGAAATCGCTTTTTTTTTTTTTTTTTTTTTTTTTCCAAATGTTTAGTCACTTATTCTGTATTATTTGTCATTTTTATCACCTTTTTGAAAGTACCTCAGCAGTTGCAAGCCTGTGGTAGCATAAATCCAGTCATAATTATAACTTTTAACTATTTTAAGAAACACATTTTAAGTATAAATAACATTTAAAAATATGAACCTTCCTAATAAAAATATGTAACTTTATCACTGTCATTTAAATATTATCAGATATATATTTGCCACTAAATCATAGCATTCAATATTTAATGTGTTCATTAATTTTCAAATCCAAAATTGAATTTTTTATAAAGTATTGTCATGTGTGCAATAAGTATACAAAATATTCAGTGCTGCAAAATTTGTATCTAAAAGAATTATTTTGTAAACTAATGTTTTGGAATAGGTCTTTCAATAGTTGGTTAAAACTGGGGGAGGGCAGGGTTCTTAAGTTCTATCAAAGCTTTTGAATATTTGTATAAAATTAATATGTGTATCAACTTTTTATTTAAAGTATTATGAAGCTTTTTTTTTTATTAAACTATACAGAATTTTTATTTCATTATGCAATATTTACTTTTAAAATTATTAATTAGGAAGATTTTTATAAAATAAAATATTTCTAGGGAGAGTTTTCTTCAAAGATCAAATATTACAGCTGCATCTGTTGCATCAGCAGAGGATGATTTTCATACAAAAAAAGGTATGAATAAATTTACATTAGCATAATAAATTTTATTTGTTCATTTGATATTCAAGTCATTGGGATTTAATTCGGAGATTAATTCTTGCTATCTGTTATAATTTCTTATCATAATAATCATTATCACTTCATATATATTTTATCTGTTCTATTTTTCAATTGATTATTGTGGTTTTCATTTAAATTTTCAGAATTATGAGTTTACTGTTCTACTTAATTTATCCATTATTTATTAAAGATAGAAAGTTAAATTTTTAGATGTTTAATCCTTTTTTCAATTTGCCCAAAAGAGCCAGATATTGTTTATATATATAAATATGTAAAATAGGTAAATAAGTTGAGTGATCCTTTTATGGATAATCATGTTTTGTTTTTTATAATTAGCTTGTGAGAAATTTGTTGTAATTACTGTAAAATTTTATTCTCTCCTTGTTGCAAGAATTTCTCCCAGTAGAAGAGGTGACTAATAACATCACTTTTAAAAGATTATTTTGGTGTATCAGTTTGAGGGCTATATTATGCCTAACAGTTTTTGATTATCTTTTACTAGCATTTTTTTTCCTCAAACTTTTAGAATTTGCATAATTAACATTTAGCATTAGAAATGGACTGAAAAAAAATCTTGAGTTATTTGATATTCTCTCCCTCCCCTAGATTGATAAAATACATTCTCTTGCATTGCAAGAAATCTTGTTGCAAGAAAGTTTGTACAAATCTTAGTCATTTTTAAGCTAGACTTTTCAAGTAGTAGGATTTTAATATATTTGTTAAATGTAAGTAAAGTATAAAGTTTTTGTTATTTAGGCATTGACTAAAGCTGATTCTAAGATAAAGATTACTTTAAAGCTTCAGATTACAAAATAATACAATATTGTTTTTACTGTGCATCTTACTACACATCTAATTCACAGAAAATTTGTGTATCTTATTCAGCAGTCTAGCTTGTTTTAATAAACTTTTATTCTGTTTATTCTGTTTTTATTCTAATTGTAATTTTTAGATACTGATTGAAATTAATATTTTCTTGGTTGATTACATGCAAGGTATTCTTGCAGTATTTTACTTCAGAATTTGTGATTCTATAGATTATTTCAAAATTTTCAAATTAAGAGTATATTTTCTGGTGGAAATTAATTATAATACTTAAGTAAAAAGATTACAATATTTGGTGAATTTTAAGAATTTGAGTATTGCCTTTTACCCAATTATTATCCCGAATAACCAATACAATTGCAGTATACAGAATTTAACAATTAGGAAAATATAAAATTATTTTCAATTGTTTTTCAAAATGGTATTTTGAAAAACAATTTGCAAGGTCTGTGGCAGGTCAAGTATTGCAGAATTGATTTGTTTCACGTCTTTCACCTTTCTTCTGGCAATTGGAGCAAGAAACACAAGCTGTTTTAAATATATTTGAAAAGGGGGAGGGGGTTCTACTTTTATGTTTAGTAGACCAATATTTTTACACTTTAGAAACAGGCATTGTACTTACATTTAGTATGAGTCCAAATATGGTCTAGAATTCATTTTTATGTACATCATGTCACATTTGCCACAGTCTTTATTTAGATTCTTTGATGAGAACACAAATTTTGCATAGTAATTTCTTTAATTAATTCATCAGCATGTTGGTTTGTGAAAAATAGTTGGAAGAACCAAATTGGGTCAAATATTAGATAAAATGTGCAGACCTGTCACTTTAGATCCTGTTGAAAAATTTGTTTAAGGGGTTTGTACCCATCTTCTGTAATTATTTTCTATTGAATTGCTTGCATTATCATTAGGATCAGGTTTGATATACCGTGTGTTTCATCTTCAATAAACTATTGTATTACTCTTGCTCTCAGTATCCATTTTCATCTGCATCACTTTCATCCAAAATACCTCCATGTAATATACATTCTAGTTCTTCTTTCAAATATTCATATTGTGCATTTCTTCTATTTCCTGCCATTTTAAGGTGAGGAATATGCTGAGAAAGCAGTTTTGCAAAATTCCTAATTATTTAAATTATTAAATTGCAAAGAAAGAAATAGAATGAAATTATTCTCAATCTGAGTTTTGTTCTTGAAGACTTATAAGCTAATATAAAAAATATTTCATTCTAGCCTGGAGAAGATATAAAGAGAACCGAAGAGTCATTCGAAAAGTAAAATTAGATTTTCGCAGATCAGAATTAGACTGTAAAACTCAAAAGCCAGAAATGAGTGCTGTAGATCAGGTATTATAAAACGTTATACTATTATGCTGTGTTAAAGATTCTTTTAATTCTATTATGCATTTGCCTAATGGGAAAATTTTTGTAATTTTGTTGAATTGTCTATATTTGAATTGGAAAATTTATTAATTTATTATATATATATATATATATATAGATAGATAGATAGATAGATAGATAGATAGATAGATAGACAGATAGACAGACACACACACACACACACACACACATACATAAATATACATATAAGGCAGATGTTCTTTGTATAACATGGTTAATTCGTACCCTGCTATGTGATTTTTCCCCCCCAACTGAATAATTTAAGGTATCACATCAGTTGAAGCTGCTAATGCCTATTGTAGCATAAACCCATTTCCAATGCTCAATAGAGAATTATTAATTTTTTTAAAATTCTTGTACAAAATAATTATGACTGAATAAAAGAGAAACTACTGTATGTGTGTTTTGCATAAAGATTATATTTCATTTGGTAAATTTAGAGAGATAATGAATTGTAATTAGTTATGATTACAAATGAAAAGTGCATAAATTTTTGCAAGGTAATTTCTAGACACAAATTAAAAGTATTAAAGTTTGTGACAGAATCAAAGTATAAAAGGCTTTTAATTTTGCAAACAGTGCTATTGCTCAAAGCAATGGAATAGAGAATTGTATATAAAATGACAGTTTGAAATTATAACGAAAAGAGGGCCAAATTATAAAGGTAATTTTTACCAAAAAGAGTAAAACATATAACATGTTTTAGGTACTATCACTTCATAGAATATAATTATTTTAGTACATTATTGAAAGAACTTATTTTATGGTACACAGTTGCCTTGACCTGATAGAAGGCAAAAAGAAGTATTCTATTTCCACCATTACCTTGACAACTAAACAATTTGACCTGCATAGAACCTTCCCAGTTTTTGCTTTTAATTTAATGTGAAATTTCATTAAGATCAGGCCAGCTATTTATGAATGCAAAGCTAACATAGGTTTTTTTTTATATTAAAACTTTTATTTTTAATCTTGGGTGATGTTAGGAAGTATAGATGAATTTTTCTTTACTTATTAGCCATTAATACTAATCTCATATGTTCCCACCTTAAAGGGTTACCAAACTTTTTCTTAATCAGGCTAAATTTCCAAAGTTTTAGAAAGTAGATTGTCAAGACTCAGATTATGAGCCAAAAGAAATAATTGCTTGTTATGTTTCTTTTATCAAATAGATAAATCTAATGTTATGAGATTGTATTTTGCTTAACAGGTAAGACTGGTAAAAAAAAAAAAAATATTTTTTGTTATACTTTCATAGATTTTTTAATAGTATGTCTAGTTTCCAATAGTTAAGTTAAATTTTTCAAACATAAACAAATTTATATGTAATATATTAAATGCAACCTAAGCTCGCTGAAATTTTTTCCAGTTTTTAATTTAATTTTTGTGAAGTAAAGAAAAAAAATCATTTCAAAAGTGTAATCTGTTCTGTTTTCTCATAAGTAAAATCTTAACTGAAGAACTTTATTTCTTATCTTGTGATATTCTGTTATGTAATTTGGATTTAAAATGCTGACTTTACAATTTCAAATAATCAACTGGCCCTCTAACAAACCACAGGAATGCTGAAATATTTTTTTGAGAATGCATATCTGTCTCACTTGAGGGAGTCTAAGTTCCAACAGTTTTCAGGCTATTGTATTCAGCAGAGCTGCTGCATTTTTAGATTTTGGATGGCTACCAAAACTTTGGGAGGTTATTTGCAATTTATGCTGCAAGTTTCTACTTTTAATCCTACATTGTAACATTTAAAATGTTGAAAAAATATTTAGTGGAAAAACTGATAAAGAAAAAGAAAGAAAAAAAGTAGAACATAAAATTTTGTGACATTCTTCAGTTTTTTTCCTGAAAAACAATAACTACATAAATATAAAAAGTGCAAAACTACTTTTTAAAAAGTATCCTTTTTGTAATAACTATAATTTTTACTAATTTAACTAAGCATTTGGTCACAAGAATGTAAATGGCCTACAGGCTTCACTTTGGTAATGCCTTTAGTATATCCACAAAATGAGAATTTTATGTTCATTGTGAGTCTGCATTATGCAAAAATCATATGTTTAAGATTTTCTTACATGATTGTACAAATTTACTTACATAATTGTTTTTTTTTTCTAATTTTCATTTATTTTTGTTTCCTATTTATAGGATATCATCCCACCTGAACTTCTTGAAAAATTTTTGTATAGTGCTCGAGAGTTGCCTCCTAATGAAGAGGAAAAAAATATAACTTGTGCATATAATTTTCCTGCTGTAGCATACACCCTAGGCAGAAAATATTGGCCATGTTTAAGGAACCAGTTTAATATGCTTTCTACTGATTTAAAAGTAAAATTTCTATTTTATTCATTCTTTATATTAATAGGAATATTTTTATTTATGGCTCTGGGTTTCCTTTGTATATTTGAGAATGAATTGTAGTGAGTTTCATAGTTTCTTTAATTGCAGGAATTGTTTCTTTAGTTGCAGGAATTATGTATGAAATGTTTAGGGAACTACTAAACATTAAGAAAGGATAGATTTTATTCTTTATTGTTATTCCTTGAAGCAAGTTTATAAATTTTGGTAGTGTACATTTTTTGTTTAAAAAAAAAAAACCCCTGACAAGTAAGGATTTTTTTCTTTAAGGGACCAATACTTATAAGGTATTGCTGGTACTTAAGGTTAACTATATGTTAACTTTATTATAATCTAAAATGCAATTATTAAATTGTGGTGTTGAGTGGGTAATGCTCTACCTTTCATTTCTGTTTTTATTTAAAATTGCATTGGCATAACTATTAAAAATTGGGTTCTAAATTTGAGTTTTAGTTTTTAAAGCCTCAGTAGAATAAGATTAATATTGTAGTCATTTTAATAGAGAAAAATATACTGATATATGAATGTTTCTATCCCCATTTAATAGTATTCAATTAAAAATCTGACTTGTGTGCTTTTGTGATAAGCTTAAATTCTCGTTTTAAACATGCATTGAGTGATATCATAGCTAATATTGAGTCTTAGAGTTAAAAGTATATAGAATAATAATTAAAAAGTAGTTTTATGTAACTTCTTTCTTTTTATTATCTATAATCTTGTGTCCTTGATCATTGTCATTTGTATGAAAACTTTTGAATACTTTAATTAAACATCACTAATGATCCTAATTCATAATTTTTGGAATGATAACTAATTATCATGTGTCAAAAAATTTATATAATACATCATACTAAATCTTGTAATGCAAAAGAAGCCAAGAATCATATAAAACTTTCATAGAATATCACATATATTCAAAATTTAATTAAAATAAAATGCTAGATCAAAATGTATCTAAAAAAGTAAAAATACAAAACATAATTACAGGCAAAAATTTAGAATAATAAAACTAAAATTAACATTAGCAAATTTCATTGACAAAAAATGAAAATTTGGTTTAAAAAAATGTATTTTGTGAATTTTGTAAAATAGACTAATTTTCAAATCTGCAATTGTCTGAATATCTATGTTCATTGGTTTAATTTGCTCTGCGAATGGTTATATTGTATATTGATATTGAAATTGGAAATTTAGATTGGTGATAAAGAGAAAGAACTTTGTGAAGGATTTGTACATGGACCCAAATTTTGCTTCAAGACCATATTTATATAAAAAAGAATTTCCCAAATGTTAGATGTTATTTTTTCTTGATTCAAAGAATTTAAGTACAGTTGGACATTTAACAAAGTTGCTAGAGAGCATATTAATATCTAAGTTTTGTGCATTCTACCTTTTAAATTAAATATGCAGAGAACAAGAATAAAGCAAAATATTGTCCAGACATGTAGAAGATTTTTAGATTAAAAAATACATTAAAAATGAATTTAAAAATAACTTACGTCCTTAATGGCTGATAAAGTGATAATTTTGTTGTAAAGGGAGTTTTTAACCCCTTCCAGGTTCATTTTATTTCGGTATTATGGGTAAATAAAAAGTCAATTTTTTATGCTTATTATTATTATACATACATAACTTTTTAAACATAATAGCATCATACACATACAAAATTTCCTAAAAAATGTAAAAATCCGTTTAAATAAATGAGTAATTTACATGTATAGTTGGCATTCTGAACGGCAGAAATCACTAGACTTTATGGTCAATTCACATGAACTATAAATATATAAAGCTTAGAATATCTAGCTTTTATCATAAATTAAATTTTATTTATATCCTATGCATTTACATAAATGATAATGAAATTATTAATCAAAATTTGGTTGTATATGATACAATCGAAAACATGGTACTGCACAGAATCCAACATCGCAATCTGGACAGTAGAACCTTGTTTCTCTCCTTACCTTCTTCCCTCTGCTGTTTCTCTTTGAGCAGTAAATAATCTAGTAGCCAGAAAAGTAAACAAAAGCATTCAAAACCATATAAAGCACATGTGAAAAAAAGCGAGAGACTGATTGCACAGTGCAAGATTTACACTCGGAATGAGTCAAGATGGTACATTTTGCATGCCCGAGTTCAGCTCGTGAAAAACCAGGAAGGGTTTAAAATTGTTTTCTTTAATGTCTCCTTTTTAAAATGAAGATAATGGCATTGATAATTCAGCTACATTAACACATAGAGATCTCCTAAAAACAGATTGTCACCTGCTGACAAAAATAATGGTTGGTTAAGAAAATTTAATAATATTTAAAAAGACTAGTAGGTAGTGATGTAAAATTATATAATTCATACAAATGTTTCTTGTTGCAAAAATAATAGTATGTTTTCATAGCCGTAACTGTCAGCTGAACAGCTACGGCTTATTCATATTCAGTTAGGGTACCTCCTTGCAGTACTCAAGTTCATGGGTTTGAATTCCACTATAAGTATGCATGTTCATAGTTGTTAAGTATATATAGTAGGACCATGATTACCTACCATCTATCAATGACCATACTGCACCAAACCAATCTAATGATACGATATTTCTGTATTTTTATAGCTTTAGGGGGCTGAATTTTTGTATATTCAGCATTTGATTTGTGATTTTCAGTTGGTTTTATTTTGTAATATTAATCCTTTTTAGTATACAGTAAGGAAAACACTTGCCTCTTCCCTTCATGAGCTTGCAGTTATTCTTGGCTGCGAAATTGCCGGAGAAGACTTATTGCCTGTATTCTTGAATATGCTGAAGGATGAAGAAGTTGTCCGTATAAAAGTACTGATGCACATATCAAAATTTTTAAAGGTACTATTCCCTCATTTTTCTCTGTATACATTAAACTATTAAAAATGATTTAATTTACTATATTTGTTTTTGTAGTAGTTTTATGAAATAAATTAGACTTAGCAACAGAAATAATACCATATTTTAAAAGTTAAAATTGATTTGAAGTCTCATGTGCATTATGCATTAAACAATTTACTTCAACCTCTTATAACACATTAATCAAAATAAGTTCTGAGTATAAAATAAAAAGGTAAATATCTCCTTAAAAGGAAGATTGTGTGTGTATCTGAGTATAATTTAAGCACCAATGATCATCCTTTAGAAGCAGATATCCTCAAAAAGGTCGCACAATCAACTAAAATTATTTTTAGAACCTCATTGAAAGAGCTTTGGAGCTTGATTTATTGAATCTGCATAATAAGTGTTTTGTAGTCTTGAAGGTAACTTGTATGTTTAATGTTAGGTGCATTTTATGTATAATATACTATTTTTCATAATTTTTTTTCTTGTGAAAAAGGAAGGGGGTGGGGTAATGCATACACAGAGAAAATGTAGTATCTACTTTATGTACTTATAAGATTTTAAGTGATTTTTCACTTGTTAATTTTTTTTTTCTTTTATTTTTATTTCATATAGAATCTGAGAGTTGAGGATCGACAACAGTTTCTCCCTTTCATCCAAGATATATGCATGTGGAAAAGTTCAAGCAACTGGAGGTATCGATACACTGTTGCTGAGTAAGTAAGATTATTCAATGTTATTATTTTAAAGAAAATTTTTATTTTTTCAATTAATTTATAAATGATGGCTGATTTTTTTTTTTTTTAAATTTAAATTTAAATTTTTAAATTTTTTTTAAAAATTTTGCGTATTTATAATAGTTTTAATGAACAAACTTTTCTGCATAATTGAATCTCCTCAAAATAATTTTGTATGACCTATCAGACTTTTGCGTTTGTGCAAAATTTTAGTGTCTAACTGGCCCTTCACAAAATTTTTCCTGTAAAAAAATGGATTTTTCACATTGTATTTTAAAAATTAACAAACTTAAGCAAACCCTCTTTAAAGCACTGATAAGAATCTATATCAGCAATTAGATGGGTAACACTTGTGTAATAACAGCTTTGAACGAATCCTGAACTTTTTGAATAATTTAAATGATTCTAAAATTGATTGCAGAATATTTAATGCCTGTATTCTTAAAGATACTGAAGGATGTTTGTTTCTCTCTATGAATTATACACGTTTATATGAAATTACATATGTTGGGCTTAAAAAAAAAGACTTTCTGTAAAAGGTAACAATAACTTAGTACTGATTTCACTAATTTTTTATGTTTTCACAAAAATAAGACCTTACTGAAAGAACCAGATTTAATGTTGATTCAGTCTTACAAAATGCATAGATTTTTCACAATGAAACAAAAACTAATACCTTGTTTGAAAATTTTAGGAGATTCCTGCCTATATTTATATGTATATAGAATTTTTTGAGTTAAAAGTTTTTCATTGTATCTCTTATACCAGTTTCATCAATGTTTAGTAGGGGGGAGGTATGTTTGCTTCTAAATACACACACAGTCGAACCTTGGTCTATTATTCCTTCCTGGATTATTATTTATTGCCATTGAGCTTGTCAGTTAAATTAATATTTGTATGCTTCTCTAAGCGTAATACTGTTCTTGTACAGGAAGATAGGATAGAATAGTCATTCTTTTCTGCAGTTAGGCAATCCATTTTCACAATACAGGTATATTTTTAAATATGTTGAATACTTCCAACTAGTGTTGTAAATGTTTATAGCAATAAATTTTATAGATCGCCTGCATAAATTTTTTCTGTTCCTATCCCCTGGAAAAATGATGGATCAAGGCTCCACTGTATATAAACATGCTATCAGAGCCATTGACCATTTTTTTTTTACTTGTGTTGAATAGTGTAAAAAAAATTTAATATTTAATTGTAACTTTATTTGAAAGATTATTGTTTTGAGTATTTTAATGGAAAATTTTAGAAATTATTAATACTAAGTCACTTTTTCGATTCTTGTTTTCAGACAGTTGATTCCTTGTGTGGAGTTGTTTTCTTCCACTGAAGCCCTATACTTTTTCCCAGTTCCTTTGTCATTCATGCAAGATAGAGTTTCTGCAGTGAGGAAGTCTGCTGTGGAATTGGTACATTTATTTTTCACATTTTCATTTATTTTTAGTCTTTAAATATATTTAAAGATTACATTTAGGATTCCTTATTTTTGTATTAAAGTATTGGCAACTGTTCTAAACTTCAGAATATAATGAATTGAATCTGAAAATAATTTAAGTATTTTTTCTTTACTTTAATTTTAAAGTTCATTACTGATATGGCTAAGAAATATATTACATTCAATAATGCAGAAAATGTCATTCAGTGTTTGGTTCATTTTATCATAATTTCAAAATATTTGTTAGTCATTAATTTAAAAATTTGCATTGCTACGGTGTACATACAATAAAACTAAAGGGATCCTCTCCACCACCACCCTTGTGCATGTACACAATATATATATATATATATATATATATATATATATATATATATATATATATATATATATAGTCTAATTTATTGTAATACATTTGGCATACACACACACACACACCAGATAGCCATAACATTATGGCCACCATCTTTCCTTTTTAAAGGAAGATTTTATAGGGGGTTACTCTTATATCAGTACTGTGCAACTTTAATCTTTCTAAAATAGTATTGCTTGTAAAAATGTGTAAGTTTTGAAATGTTTAATCTTTTTTTATTATTATTATAGCTAGCAGTCATTATCAAATCCATGGCAACCAATTCCAAATCTTCAGATTTCTTAAAGGCAGTTTTGGTAGCTTTAGATGATAAATATAGAAAATCAAATAAATGGCTTTGGCGACAGATGTAAGTGTAATCATTTGTTTTCATTTACAAAGACTTTATCAATATGTGCATGGTAAATTGCTTCTTTTGGTTATTTATGCATACACCTATACTGGGTGTCCCTAAAATAATTAAAAGAAAAAAAAACTGTGATAAAAGTATCCATTTCTACTTAGGTAAATGGTTGAGTTCCTCATGTTTCAAAATTAAAGTTTGTCAATAGATATAGAGCTGCTTGTTTTTACTTCAAAGGATTATTAACAAAACATTTGAACTAATAACTCACTCCCATGGTTAACCATAAAGGTTTACAACAGCCTAAGCCCCAGTGGGAAGAGAGATTCATATCCACATCATTAAAGCACAGAAATATACTTTTATACAAAGAATATTATTACATGAGTGAAAAGGCTATGGGCAAACAATATTTTATTTTACATTGTTCTTCAATTGTAGGGTGACAAAAGAAAATCAACAATATAATTCATGACACATTTCCACAAAAGGCACATTTACAATTGCATTACAATTTACATTTCTTATCTCAATAATTAAATCTTAATTGAGCACTTAATGTATTATATTTCTAATACAGTAACCATATATAATTTTTGACTTTCTAGCTTAATTTTTCATACAATTTAGTGGTTTATAATACTGCAATTTTAATTAATATAATTTTTTCATTTATTAGAATTTACGGTAGTTTTAAACCTCTAATAACACTGAACCCTACTCCTTGTATTCTGCAACACAAATCAAATACATTGTATCCATCCATAAATTATTTGTTCCTATTTATAGTTATACATATCTATAATAACTATAGCATCATCAATATATTAATATTAATCATATTTCTCTCAAAACTAATATCTAACAGCATTTAAGTCTACAATTTAGGTTTTTAAAGGGTTGATTTTACTATTTCAGATATTAATGTATCTGAAATTTAATAAAAATCTTTGCAATCTAAACAAGAAAAATGAAGTAGTCAATTTAACTTGTAAAATTATTTTTTTTTGCTCCATTATTAAATAAAATACTAATTATCCAAGCTGTTATTTACAGTTTATATTTACTAAACATTAATTCATTAAAATTGTTCAAAATATTAACAGATTAAAAACAAGGAAAAATAAATTAATATTTACTGTTTAAATGATTATAAATTTCTTTCAAAATCTTCAAATATCTTTTTCTATTTTCTATGTGCTACTAGTACTGGTACTTAAGAACTGGTTTGGTGATTCAGTTGCACTTTTAATATATTGGGGAGAAAATATTCAAGATTCACTTGCATATTGTAATGGTATGCCTAGAGAGCCACACGGACACAGTTGGTTATCCAATTTCAATACTATTTAAATAGTATGGAAAAGAAATATGACTGGTTACAAAAGATTGTGTTTATGTATAAAGACTATGTTTTTATACTGCAATTTTTAAAGTGAAGGGTATTTTGAATTTGAAAGGTTTCTTTCTTTTATACTATTCCATATTTGCTGCCAATTTTTCAATATATTTTCTTTTTTCAGTTTTTTTAATACTGTTTCAGGATAAGGAATTTCAATATTTTTATTATGTAATAACGCTTTGGCCAACAAGTTGGCATATTCATTAACATCTGTGCCCATGTTGTGTTGCTGAGGCAAATGGTTATTTTAAAAACATTTATTTTTTCCCAAAATGAGCAAGCAAGCAGCACCATCTGTTGACTAACTTTAAAACTAGTTTAAAACTTGGAGAGAATAAGGTCCTAACTTACATAACAGAATACAGCAAACTATACATTTGTATAATCCCCCCTCCCTTTTCTTTCTTTAATGGATTTTTCAGAATTGTTCATTTAGAGACAATTGGTACATGTACACATTAAATTCGTTGAAAAATAATCCTCTATTTGGACCTTAAAAACTAGTCTTAGTAGAGGTAAAGGGTAAACCAAAGTGCTATGTAATGTGTATGTGTTTTTAATATATAATAAATCATATATTTTCTTGACTATGTTAAGAAGCAACTTACCTTGTGAGCAATGATTTAATAGAATGCAACATACAATTTTCTGGTTCCACAAACAATTTCTATGGTATTTTGTTTCATGACCTGTACTCTTGAATCTTAGAGAGTTACAGTCAGGTTAGAACATTAGTCTACTTATTCTTTTGCACCACAAAGGCTTAATGAATAAGAATCAGTTGCATAAAGTCAATTTCTTATGGTTACTGTAGAAATGATACTTGTAATTTTGAACTTTTTAAAATACAAATACTTTGCATTTTTCAATGAGAGTTATGCCTATTTGAAGACAGTGGTTTTCGAACTAGGTGCTGCATGATGTTCCCAGGAGTTCTGCTAGCTATTTTAAAGTATACTAATAATTACAACATACTGTTGGTAAATACATAAAGTGCATGAATTATGACCATCATGAAACAAGGCTTTCTGTGAAGTCTCTGCTGTATTATTGTTTGACTTTTGTGATAAGAATAAGCAGAGCCATTACTATTTTGATGTCATTTAGTTCAACAGGTGAAAAATAATTTTTAATATATGTGTTGAGAAAAGTAAAGTATTTTAAGAAGCTTAATGTGGTGATGTACCTTCCGACTATCTATAGAGCTAGATTTGAGTTTTTTTTTATCGGTTTAAAATAGTTAATATAAGCACATTTCTGTCACTAACACAATACCATAAGAATTAATGTCAACAGTAGCACAAGTTGGGCTATTTAATATAAATTTCAAACCCTTGTGTACCATAAACAACAAATTTAAAAAATTAATTTTTACCAATTATCTATATAAGAGTTTAATTAAAAATTAAATTCAGTATTCTGCTTTTGCAGTATATTTTTAGCTGCTGATTAGAGAATTGGACATTAACTAATTAGTTTCACCCTCTTATGGGAAAATTTAATTTGGGGAAATTCTAATATATATTTGGCACTGATTTGTGACTTTGATTTTTATTTTCAGGTATGTATTTATTTGTCAGGAGTTAGCTGTTAAACGATCTCTTCCTCTAGAGTTCTATGTAGATGAGATTGTTCCCAACCTGTTTTCGCTTGCTTGGGATACTGTTGCAAATGTTCGGTTCTTCTCATTCTTTAGATTTTCAAATAATTATATAAAAAATCTATTTATATTATAAAATAAATAACTGGTACTCTATTTTTCCCCTATATATACCAAATTGCACTAAAAAAACTAAAAGCATCTTGTATAATTATTTTTTTTATTTTCTTATATTTCATCAAAGCAGTCACTTTACCCCTTGATTATTAACTGGTATTCCTGGAAACCCTCTTATCCATTTAAGACTCTTTAAGAGTCTATGATCTGCAGTAAACTAAAAACCTCTGAAACAAATACACACAATTTTTGCGTATATGTAACCAGTGAAAATATTCTCACTGATTACACAGGGAAATTTAGCCCCTATTTATTTGGATTTTATATATTACTGGGCAACAAAGATTTAAGTGATTACATTTTAAAACAAGAAAAAACAAAACAAAACTTACTTTAAAAAAAAATGAATCTTTTTGCAACGGCTTTTGAATACACACTTACTTCACAAATTTTTAAACTCTTAAAAATAAAATACAAGGAATGAAATTTGATCATTTAGAATAGCTCAAAAACTACAATGCAGTAATTCAGTCATTGGAGGAGTGAAAATATTTTTCTGGGACAGTGGGGCCGTTGGACAGAAAATTAGCATTTATTCTGATGTCAGTTTTGGGGCACTGGTAAAAAGAATTTAAGTTGAACACTTTAAATAATTATATACACACACACACACACACACACATATATATATATATATATATATATATATATGACTAGGAAAAGTTAATTAGTATTGAAACTGTGATGTATATGGAGAATCATGATGATTGAAGGATGAAATAAAGAAATCCCATATGACAGAGTAAATTCTCTTTAAGACAGTGTACAATGTCACACAAGTTGCTGATTGCAATTTTAGAATTGCATAACTTTGGCCAATTGATCCACCATATTCTTCAAATTTGATCTCCAAGGAAAAAGTTTGATTGAAATGAAATCATAACAGATGATCTTAATCTGCTGCTGCTTTCTCTCTCTCTTTTTTTTTTCTCTTTTTGAACATTGAGAAGCCTTTGTATTGTTCTCAATAGAAAATGTTGAATTTTGAAGAGGGGGTAGTCTTTAATATTGATCTAAATTTTTGTTTAAGTTTTTCACTTTTAGCTTTATTTTTATAATTTATGTAAATAGGTATATTGAGATAAGTGTTCAGGGTTCAGTAAGTCGGTGTGTTTCTAAAAAATAGATGTAGATTGTGTAATTTTACCTGTACCAATCTGACTGGTTTTGACACTTATATCTATAGACAGTAAAAAGGCATTAATTCTTACAGCTCAAACTTTTTCTCTGATTCTGTGTACTTTAGTATACCTTTCTTGGTGTATATTTTCTAAAAGCTGATATCTCTGCAAACTGATAGTATTGTGGATTGAAAACAGTCATTTATAATGTTTGTTAAAAATTTAATTGCCATGCTAACTAAGTCCCGCTAATGGTACTGTGTGTTTTAGATTTCCTGCCAAGTATCCAACGAGCACACTATCAACTACTGATTCAAGTCATGTATTCTTTACAAAGTGATGTGGACAAGGATGTAAGGCATTTTGCTCATTTATCTGCTGCAGCCTTCAATGTTCTACCCCCTAAAAAGGTAAAGTTTCTTCATATTCGTCATTGAGAAAATTTAATGTAACTATTTAAAAAAATTGTTTTGATTACTTCAGCTATTAACTGAGTTCATAGTGAATCTTATGTTAAACGAATATTTTAGATTAAGAATAGTTTTCAACTGTTAAGAATTAAGCATGTTAATTCAAAGATCATTCTAATGTTATATTTAAAAGATGCATATTTCTCTTGTTCATGAAATCTTATGTTGTTTAGGTACAGAGTAAAGTTTCAGTATTACAAACTAAACAAAACTTTAATTGAAATTAAAATATTTTTTCTTTTATTTTAATATTGATGTTTTTTTCTTTCTTCCAGCTGTCACCTGTATAGTTGAGCCATTGTCATTCTTCCTTTTGTACAAGTTTCAGTCACACAATTGTTATTTTTATACTTTGATACGTCTGGTGCTACTTCCAGAACCAAATTTGTTATGTCCAGTGTTTTAGTAATTTAAATTGTCAGATCCTTTAAATATATATTTTTGCACATGTGATAGAGTATATAGAATTTGTTATATCATTGAACATACACGTGCTGCCAATTGAGTGCAAAATTCTGTATAAAATATTAGACTATAGAAAGAGTTTTAAGTTATATTTACAATAAATATATACATAAGCATTTGTCTGCTTTTATGTAGCGTTTTCTAATTTCACTTTTTATTTCTCATACTTAGCATTATTACTGTTCTAATTACTGCTACTCATACAACCAGGATTGGGAAGAGAAAAACAAAATTGCAAATTTCTATTCCTAAAATATGATTAGCAAGACTAAAAATAATGGATATTTGTTTTGTGTTACTCTTAAACTGTGTACAAATGTATTCTGTGAAATTTTAATATAAAAATAAATATACTGACAATAGAAAAGGTAGGGTGATGTAGTATATTGAAAGCAATGTGTAATGTCTGTTTCTTTATAAACTGCTTATATATTCTTAGTTTATGCATAACATTTTAAAATCTGCTTTATGACTTACTGAAAGCTGAGTGTTTTTCATTGCTGAATTTGTAGACAGTTTATTAGGTTAAACATGTTTACAGCAAAATTGTACTTTTTAGATTGTTGCCATTGTTTAAACTCACAATAATGCTTTCAATTTAGGCATAAGAGATATTTGGTTTACAATAAATTGCCATTATAAATATCAGTGATTTAAATCACTAATTTTAATCGTGATAATAATCAATTAGTTTTTTTAAATAGGGATTTTTTTAAATTAACCTGTATTTTGAAAATCTCAATAAGTACTGCTTTTTTTTCCCGATTTACTACATTGTATGGTTGCAAGGCCACAGAACAGTGGTTTGAAGAATGTTTTAAAACTTTCATTTTATACATAATAAATTGAAAAATCAAAAGGAATTGTAAATTTGTTGACAACTTTTTCCGTTTATGTTTAAATCTTCAAATTATACTATCATTGTTTGTACAATTAGCTTTTCTGTCAAACTTTAATCAAAACCTTTATTTTAAAATTTGTAAATTACTTTATATGATCTGCTTATTTTGGTATGTTCTCAGTTATTCACTTATGGCACAATAGTTATCCACATAGAATTTTATCTTGATACTTTCAGTAAAAATACTTAATCTTTTATTTCATTAGATTTGGCTTCTAATGAACATTTATTGCATTTTAATACACTTAATATACTATTTCAGTATTTCTTCTAATATTAATATTTGATATTTTTCCTTTTATCTGGCTCCTCAATTTTTATTTCTTGCTAGTTTTTGTGGTTTTTTAAACTGTATATAAGATTTTTTTCTAAAAATTGTGTAGTCACAAGTTACACATGCAGTTTAACTGATTTTATTGATTTTATTGAACTTTGAATTTTATTGTCTACATGACTTGTCTACTAGACATGAAGTCTTTGTTTAACAAAAGGTGGGAGAAAGAAGTGATGCTCCAAGTCTGCATGCTCAAAAATGGTTTGTCACATCCAGTATCAAATTAGTTATTAGTTAGGTCTAATGCTTAAAAAAAGTAATTTCATCATTAAAAACGTATTCAAGCTTTGTTAAACTAAATCATGG
The DNA here is from genome assembly GCA_032207245.1 of Pardosa pseudoannulata. Classification (NCBI taxonomy): domain Eukaryota; kingdom Metazoa; phylum Arthropoda; class Arachnida; order Araneae; family Lycosidae; genus Pardosa; species Pardosa pseudoannulata. Next base: position 125,392,036 of record CM063504.1, read on the forward strand.
TATATTGGATCATTTATGAAACTGACTTAACACATCTTGTGAAATTGGATCTATCTAAATAAATAGTGTCTCTAAATTTGTACTGAAAAGGCTGTATACATAAATTTGATAGAAAGGTGTTTCATAATACTGTGCAAAACTTTACAAAACTCCCCCCCCCTTTTTTTATCGATAAATTTGATTTTATGTTTAAACATCTTTTTGTGGGCGTTTTTCACACATCTACCTCCACAAGAATGGAACAGTGTACAACATCGTCCCAGTGAATGTCACTTAGCTCAAAATTTTCTTTTCTGGTACGTTTTTGAAATCTTGTAAAACTAATGCCATTTAGGGGTATGATGCAGAGATGGTCATCCCTTTCAGAGACTTGTATCATACTATGAAATTCTGCTTTTCATTCCTGCTCAAGATACATTAAATTTTTTTCCCAATAAAAAAAGTAGCCATTGTTTGGTTTTTTGATATACAAATCTGCAACTTTTTACTATCTTCAGTTGTACATGTTTGTATGTAAACAAATTAATCTAATGGTATTTAAGTGTTATGACATAAATTAAAGACTGTTGGTTAATCTAAAACTTGTCCACTGTAGTGCCAAAAAGTATCTATAAATGTTCTTTAATAATGTTTCTACTGATGGGACATATTGTATTGAAATTTTAGTATTCTTTTTTTTATTCAGCATAATAATGATGAAAGCACTATTTTCAATTTGTTTGTGCGTAAGTAAAAAAAAATTCCAAAATATTTTTTTACTCTTGCAGTGTTGGTTAAAACTCTTTAAAATATGAAATAATTTTTTAAGTGCAAACATTGTTTTATAATTAGGTATGTCCCAGAAATTTAAGGTTTATACTGTAAGAAATAATTTGATTTTAGCTCTTACTTGGGGGAGAAAAAATTGGCATACAGATTTTTCACCTCTTCCAATGTCAGACAAGAGCTAATAGAAGCCAGCATACATTTCTCAGATTCCACTCTTTGATACTGAAGATCATGGACCTTAATCCCATTGTTGGAATCAATGTTTGTAACATTCAAAATGGGCTCTAACAGTAGTCTTGATCTCATTAGCCCCCTGTGAAGTACTGTGTAAAGCTCCAGACTAACTCACAGCTTTAATAGGATGCTAGTTTAATTGGTAGGATGCTGCTGTGGGCTTGAATCCTGCTGCGAAATAGTTTATCATAACTGTGCAGATTCGACTTTTAGTAGTAAATTCCAATGTTTTTAGCAGTCTTCTAACATAAAAGTAGATCCTAGTGCTCAAAGACCAAACCAAATGGTTACAAAGTCAGGAGTGGGTTTTGCCCTCTGGTCGAGATACACAAAGGTAGCATGTTCTATTGATCATAGCCTGGATATTTTACTTCTTAAAATTTTTTTAAATTGTCCACTTATTAAAAAGCCTTATTAAGTGTGTATGTTATTTAATCCATAATATTTCAAATTAAATTTAGCAAATATCTTAACTTTACAAATTATGAAATTATAAATTTTACTGTTATTTAAAAAATTACTGTCACAAAATTGAAAGTTTGTTAAAAAAAAAATTTTTTTTGAATTTGCTATACAAAAAATATTTTTAAAAATTTTTTTGTTTCTAACTAGGATTTTAAAAACAATTTGATTAATCTAAATATGAAATATACAAGTACCTGAATATTTTTTATAAATATAAACAAGTGATCAAGTCTCCTAATCAAAAACTGTTGAAACAGACAAACAGTTCAAATAATGTTGTTTGTCATCAACATTCACAATTTGTTGTTCACAATCAAAAACTGTTTGTTAAACAGTAGGTCACAGTCGCGTTAGCCCTCATATTGCAAAAAAGGTAAACTGTAGCACTCTAAAATCATACTAAAACTAAAATGGGTGTCATGGTACTCTTGGGTGCCATAAGCATATGCTAGGTATCCCCTGGTGAAAGAAGTTTGAGAACTGTTGGTCTAATCCATGTCATTTGTGGGGAAATCATAAACATTTTAAATATTGTCAAATTTCATGTAGACAAGGAATATGCTCATTTAGTCTTCAGTTAAATGGTTTTTTAAAGAAGTTAATTGTATAAAATCAAGTTCGTTATTAAAACACAAATTTGCGTGTGTTTTCCAACAGAAAATAGTTTTATGAAGATCAAATACTGACACTTGTTAATGGAGTCAAGTCAGTATTGCATGGAATTTTACTATCTAGTTTAATTGCAGATATATTTAGCTATTTGTAATTGACTACCAATCAGGTTACAGCCCAATAATTGGATACTTAACTCTTTCCCTGGCGTAGGCGTGATAACATGCCGAGACATCCAAATCTTTCCTGGCAAAGGGCTTTTTCACGCTTGGAATTTTTTATTTTAATGCATGCTTTTCAGCCATTTAATTGTTAAATTGCCTGTCAGACCAAGGTAGGATTTTTAGCCCTCGTGTTGCAAAAAAGTAGATTGTAGTACTCCAAACCAAACCAAGGTAGGATTTAAATACTCCCTGCCGCCAGGGAAAGGGTTAAAACATTCTTTAGTGTATATGTAATGTCATACAGCATGTTGATAGGAAACCTAGTAATAATCAAAAATGTTTAATTTATTTGTAGGGGACTTATACAACTGCAGTAAAAAAAATAGATGTTGACAATTTTATTTAGTTGTTTTCTGGTGATCTTTGTAAGCCAGGAGTTCGAAGTTTGAGGGCTGCTGGTACTTCTTTTCCCGATAAAATCAATCCAATACTGTTGCCGTCTTTAGCTAAAGTACAGTTTGTAATATCATAGTCAGCTGTAAATGTAGCTAATGATGTACCTGAAACATAAAATTCACTATTAGTCTTTGTTGTAATCTAAGATGTAGGTGGTAGGGTATTTGTTGTAATCTAAGATGTAGGTGGTAGGGTAAAAAGGGCTTTTAAAAAGTATAATAATTCCTTGTACGAATTAATTTCTATGCAAATGGATATAGTCTCAGATTTTGAAACACAATGTGAATTGGAGTTAAATGTACTGTGTTGCTCTGAGGTCTTAGATAGTTCTGAGGTTCCCATGGTCCTTAAGAACTCCTTAATTTTAGCTTTCATTTTAAAGGGCCCTTAAAACTACTTAATTTTTGTCAAAGGTCCTTGAAAACTCATTTATTTTTAAATTGGAACTTGATTAATTTATCCATCATTGAATTCTTATCAGTTTTTGCCATACTCTCCAAACTTTCTGGTTTTGTAAGTTCGGAGTTAAGCTTGCTTCAAACCGGTTCTAAGAATGCCAGCACAGGTGATAAATACTGGTGAAAGAATATATAAAATATTTGTTAATGTTCATAACATTCTTTTACATTTTGTAGCCATAAGTGCAGTATTAATAATAAAATACTCAAATACATATATATTTAGTGTATTTCTGTAGTAATTCAAAATTCATTTCCTTGATATTCTTAAAATATGAAAATACTTTGTTTATTAGTACTTTTTATGGTCACAAACTAGAAAACGTTTTTGACAAATATCTTTCGCATACTGAAAAAGTTTATCAGCTGCCTTTTCCTAATAGCTAACAGTCATGCAGATTTTAATTAAATGAAACATAGGGGTTGTGGGGGGAGGTGTAGATATTTCAGTTACTTATGGATGTTTAATTTTCTTTGCATTGAATGAAATAGAAAAGTCTAAAACTTTCTTCTTTCCCAGGCAAATTGGGTATGATCAGCTAGTATATACATACACATATATATGTCTTTTTAAACCCTTAGAAAGTATTGTTTATAATATTATATTTTATTCACAATTTATTTTTAATTTGATCACTCAAAAAACTTTAAAATGTACATTTTTGAAAAATGTACATTTTTCAAAACATTTTTGTCAAATAGGTTTATCTTATTTTTTAGGTTTTTTTAAAAACTTAATCCTGAAATATAGAGCATTTATTGAACATGCCTTGTCTGGTTCATATTTACTAAAATATCTTCCTTGGGGAATAGGGTTTATGTTGCTATTCCATGTATTTCAAGTAGGTCCTTATAAAAAGTTACTTTGGTCCTTAAAAAGTCCTTAATTTTTGTTCTGGGAAAAGAGTGGGAACCCTGTTACCTGAAAATTGATGTTTGGGGTAGGAGTTAAAAACAATTATTTAGAGCTTGGATAATGCACAAAATGATTTTTATATCTTTGTATCATTGAAGAAGCACTTGTAAAGTCACCATTTCAGAATTGATTCTGAAGCTAAGAAAGATTTTTTTGGTTTACTCTGTAGTAATAGGGAGAATAGTTTATCCATAATGCAACAAATATGAAAATGCTAATGGAGATTTGTTAAATCCATATTCCATTATTTTTAAAGGAGTGAATGTTAGCTTTTATGTTTTGAAAGTATTTTTACTGTTATTACACAGGTTCCACTTATAGAACAAGGAGTTAAATATAGCAAAAGGCATGATCCTGCTGTATTCATACGCGTCATTGTGCAGGGATGGCTGATTCTAGTCTTAATTGTCAAGACATTTAAAAAATGTTTCAGGTAATAGAATAGCAGCCAGTTGGAAAGAAATAACGAGTATTAGTACTGTCATTATATAATTAGGGGGAAAGTATTAGTTTTACTTTATTTTGATGAAACACCCTTCTTTAGTCGTCACGAGTAGTTCAATAAGAGATATTGAATTATTTAAAGACTAAATAGTATCAGCAGTGGTTACAATCGAAGAGCGTGAAATTAAATCAATCTGATCATATCGTAATAAATGTTTGTAAATATAGGTATACTAGAACAGCCTTATACATGGTGTTAAACTTGACAATATGATATCAACCGGTTCCTACTTCCGTCAAATTACCAGCTGAATGGTTATGGCGTTAATCTTGAACCGTAGTTTGAGGGTTCTAATCTCGCTGTGGCATGGGTGTTATAGCTTTTCAGAATCGGCTTTAAGGAGTAGATTCCCGTCTCATTATTTTTCGTGTTGCAAGAAGTAGACTGTAGAGCTCTAAACCAAACAAATTGTTGGGGTGAGGATTTGTGTTTTCGTCCGGAGTGTTTAATACCAAATTTTATCTGTTTATTTCCGTGACTGCTCGGGTAACGAAAATAAAATTTCTTTAAATAGCCTCATCAGTTTCAAAAGATTTAAAAAAAAAAAAAAAAAAAAAAATTTGAAACACTCTGATTTGATGAAACTTTTCACGCTGTTTTGGACTGCTTTAATTATAAGATTTTTCACTGGAGCAATTCGACTTCTAAGGAGATGTGTGATCACTTACCTTCAACGGCATTCCATAATCGGAGGCATCTGTTTTTCGTTCTTGAATCCCAGGTTAAAAAGCTCTTATTTGGAGTAGTTTCGAGTTTGTCTATTTTGTGCTGCATGGGAATAGATTTCTTGAACCTGTATTTTCGCAAAAGAAAACGAGATTACCCCAAAGTTGATATAACATCTTTTTCTAATTAGTAATATTTTCTGAGTTTTAAAAATAAACAATGTTTAAAATTGCAGACATGCCAACTACTCCGGAGAAAGGAACAAAACGTTTGAATACCTAAAAGATTACAATTCAGCAATCGAAGTTTTACCAAAAAATAATGCTGAATATTGCTCTTTCCACACAGTAATGCTGCATGTTAAACTGTTTTCAGTACTGTGCAGAAAAACCAAACTGAATTTTGGTCAAATAAGAGTAGACAAACTTTAGAATCCCTGATGATAGAAAAATGGAAATATTTACTGTTCTGAAAAATAAGTTCTGAAAGCTAAAAAAGCTACTGATACATTTTTAAATACATAAATTTTGCAATTTACTACTATGTAAATATTTTAAGTCAATTATAATTTAGAAACCAATAAGATATGTACTTACATGTAATCTGTAATTAGCATGTTAATATCTCAAACCACGCTGTTGCTCCTAACACAAGTGCCTGAATGTTGGCATGTCTGAAATTGGAGATTAACTAGGCTGTTGTTGTCCATAAAATACACATTTAAGGATATGCTTAACATGTTCACTACCAAAATGGAGGTATTTTAATGAAATGTACTCGACTATACTAGTTTGAACAGCCTGTCAAGCAGGGGTGGTCTGACTGCGGCTCGCCGCGAGCGCTCCTTACCACACCTTTTATAAAGCTAATGTATAGGGGAATTAATGTTCTTATTTGAAAAAAATAAGCTGTGTTCAGCTTAGTACAATTCTCGTTTGGCCCGAGTTCTAATATTAAAAAATTATTAATTTCCGTGGGAGCATTGTCGTCTGGCTTACGAATTTTATAAATTTATATTTATTTCTAAAACACTAAATTTAAGGAACCCGTTATTTTGACAGAGTAATGAACAAAATTACTGAATATTATTTTTATGGCTTTTTAATTTATGCTAGCAATTATGCAATGAGACTAATTTTTACCCAATTTTTTTTAAATGATGCATTAGTTTCCTAGAAGAATGTAATAAACCTTTAGCTCGCGAAATTATTTTTTCTGGTGACTTAATATACGAGTAGTTAAATGCATGTACTAAAGAGCAATTTAATAAACAGGTGTTTGCCTGTTATGGACCTAAACTAATTAACTGCGTGTGACGTGTCAACCTACATCTTCATATTCGTGGAGTCGTTTTACACGTGTAAAATTATTTTTTAATAAAATTTCTGTTCGATATAAAACTCAATTTCAGTAAAATAAAATACAAATGTCATTTATTTTTTTTGTTTAAAAATACCAGAAAGATGGCAAAATTTAGCAAAAATTAAAAAAAAAAAAAACGCTTTTGGTTAAATTTTTTGAAATACAAGTAATTTCCAGTACGATGTGAAAAATGGGTTTATTATTTTCCCCTGGCCATTGGCTGTTCTGTGTACTTTACGGGAGCTCGATCTGTGAAGGGCCACTTTGTGTGGTACCTTATTTTGAAAAATACACTTAACTAAATTTTATTTTTTAATGCTATTGTCAAATTTTTAATACCTTTTTCAACAATGAATTATTATTTTTTATCTAATAAGTGTCGCAAAATTTTTGAAATTTTTTTGCATTCGCAAAATTTATTTTGGGACCATTTGTATTGCGTTTGCCTTGTATGCACGTTGGTTGATTTTGATTAAGCACCACAATTCCGCAACTAAGAATTCTGTTACAAATACTGTCATGAGCAGTTAGTATTACTTATAAGAATTGGAACATCGCTGTTCAAATCTGAATAGAACAAACTAAATAAAATTGCAGTTTCATTCATCGCATTAATATTTGCAATTGGGATATTCGTATTAAGTTAGCAGTTTTAAAACAGATTATATTGGCCCGCTAAATTATTTTTGTTTCATAGCCCGGTCGCTAAAAAGTTTCCATTCTTGATCTATTACCGCAATAGTAAAGTAAATAGTTAATATTTCGTGAATCTTTGTATAAACTTCATGATATTTCGGAGTTGCAATTTTTATTTGCCAGATCAAAATTACTTAGAAATTTTTAAATAATTGGTGATATGTTTTACAAGTTTTCGCAAACGTGTATCTGAAAGGAAATTGGAAGAATTGCTCCAAGTTGTATGAAGATTGAGATAGTACAATTTCTCGTTCGATATCTACAAATAAAGGTGTGTAGAAAATAGCCTGAAAATTAAATATGCTCCCACATAAATAATAAAACTAATAATTTTTTGAAGAGTTTTGCACAAATTCGCAGCAAATAGATTCTTTTATGCAAGTCATGCAATCGTGTAGTGTATAACCGTAAATTTTTATTGATTCGTGGCTTATGCATGTTTAAAAGTTGAAATTTTTTTATTGGTGACATATCTGAAGATATTTTGCTTGTCCTGTTACCAGTCAAAATTTTTTACTGAATGTTTTTTACGTGCTTCTATTACGCGATGTATTTGGGTTTGATTTTTTCTTCCTTTTGTGCCGTATAGCACGCTATATACACCCGACGTAGCATGCCGCAGGGTAATTTACAAATATGCCGGATCTCACTAAGGCAGTGTTGTGGGGAGATTTTGCTAACCATGCTCGCTGTCTATTTAACTCATGTTCCTAACTTTAATATAAAATATTAATATACCGGGCGATCAGTAATAGCTCATGGAATAATGTAAGAAGTAAAAATTGACACGTTTGTGGAATGTTATGGAGTTTTATTGTGACCACAATAGATGGTGCTGCACGAGATTCGTGTATAAAATTAGCTTAATTTAAATTTTTATTTCTCTAAAATCCCGCTTGCTTCCAATGTTTATTTTGGGTTTCGCATCTTTCCGCTACCTTGTAACGCATTTATTTTTTTTGTATTAATAAGGCAATTTGTCGCAACGTCACGAACTATTATAATGCCCTTCCCTTTCATTTTTACAACAGCCAGTAGACAAACAATAAACTGCCCTTCCATTTGAAACTAAAGCCAGAATTGTAATAATTTGAGAATTTGCCCTACTGCGTGAAATCACCTTATTGTCTTATAAAAATATAAAAAATTGTTAAAAACCGAATAAAAATTTTATAACATAAAAATATCTTTTTGTAAATACATGTTAATATTTTTGTACCAGGATTTATTGTTCTTGCACCATGTTAAATATTTTCTTTTACTTTCTGTTAATGTATAATTCTCCATGGCACCAATAGATGGCGCAACTGAATTACCTCTTCCCATTCTAATCTGTTGCATAGTCAGTCTGGCTGTGTATAATTTTGATTTCTTCCAGTGGATCTTTTTGTCAAAGTTACAGGTTAATTAACTTTTTTTAATCAGCGCGTTGTTTTCCACATAGCTTTGACATGAGAACGATCTCCTCAACTTGCGGCATCTTCGCTTTTGTTTCGAAAGTGGCTGTGAGCTTTCTAAATTCCTGTTTTGTTACTGTGCATGGATTCAATAAATTGTGTTTTTGATCGTTTTCGTTCGGGGGTTGAAGAAGTAGTGCATTCTTACACTACTAGGTACTCCGCAAAAACCAGTTACCTTGACCGTGAGTGAATCAAATGTATCAGCAATCGCATCATGTTGACATTACTAGAAAAGGCACTGATAGTGAAGCTATACTATCAAAATCAGGGATCTGCTACTTCAGCTTTACGATCCTATCGCCATAGGAAGGTGGGGTGGGGGGGATAAACGAACGAACAAAGGTCCTATGGCAGTTGTGAAAAGAATGATTTTAAAGTTCGAAGTCACGGGTTGTTCAGGCGATGGGCCCCGTGGTGGCCGATGGAGCACAAATGCTTATATTGCTGAGATTTTTCAGGAATAATAGAAATTGTAGCGAGTGTTCTATTCTCTAAAAAATAGTCTTTTGGGAGAGCAAATTAATATTCAAAAATGAAACATTCGACATCAGCAACAACAACAACTTTATTTTCTTTTCCACGTCTTTTCGCGTTGCCACCGACGGGAAAACAAAAACAGCCGAGCTCGTGACAGCGGGTTCGTCTACACATGGGGAAGTCGCACTGGCATTCGATACTACTGTTTGGTAACATATCTTCCGATACAATTTTTTCTGTTACCCGGCCATTTTGTGAAGCGGAAAACATTGGCGGTGTAAACGTTTCAGTAGACGGCAAAAAATGGAGATTGATTGTCTTATGTTTAAAATTTAAGGTCTAGTTTTTTCACCCCTGAAACTAATGCGAGGTTTCAGTGGGTATTTTTGAGTATGCCGAGTCACGAGGGTTCCGCAGGTATGGGCGAAAGTTCCGTTGCAATGGCTCACGAGCTTTGTTTTTAAGTCCCAGGACTGCGACTGTCGCCTCTCATTTCCTGGTCCTTTAGACCATCCCGCTGCTGTCATGGATGTTTGTAGCCGTTCGGAATCGGCTTTAAACTGTAGGTCCCGGTCTCATTAGCCCTCGTGTGCAAAACAGTAGACCGTAGCTCTTCCAACCAAATCTTTAGGCCATCCGGATTCCGTCTAGAGGTGTAATGGGCAAAATTCATCAGGCTATAAGAATAGTCCTCTTTTTGGGCCGCGTGATTTTCCCACTCTCACTCATTCCGGCGTCAAAGCAGTGTAGGTCCCGGTCTCATTAGCCCTCGTGTAACAAAAAGTAGACCGTAACGCTCCAATCCAAGCCGGTGTTAAAATAGGCCCGCTAGTGAAATATCCAGTAGTCTTCCAAATTCCTCCAATGACCACACTTTGCCAAATTTGTTCGCCAGTGGCGCATTGGACACTTTAAAAGGGGTGGCCCAGTACTTGCTATTTAGCCAAGCGTGGAGGGTCTCATGACCATACGGTATTGGTGTTTGATTGTGTAGCATGGTGTGAACCGAAGATGCCCATTTCACACTCCGAGGGTCTATCAACTTCCACGACTACAAAGAATTGGATTGACCGAAAATTCCAGAACTTTTGTGCAAACTCCATTGTAAGACGAGAAACTCGCGATGTGGTGTGGTTTTATCGCATCTACGGATTCTGGCCCTTTTTTTCCCGAGGAAATGAGTGAATCCGATTTTGTAACTGTTAGCGTGACTGGTGAGAGACACGCCGATATGTTACAGAATCACATTATCCCTAACCTGGTAGATAAATACTTTCTGGATAGTACGATTTTTGTGCAGGATGCTTCTCCACCCCATATTGCTAGACGTGTGAAAGATCTCTTGCGTACTTCGTTTGGTGATGATCGCGTGCTGAACCGCCACACCGGTCGTGCTTGGTCTCCAGATCTCACTCCGGGTGATTATTAGCTCTGGGTTACATAACGTTGCTAGCCTACCAAACAATACTGGCATCACTAAGGATGCTAAAAGACAACATCGAACGCCAATTGTCACCATAGAGATAGGCTGTACTGTGCTGTTCACAGCATTGTCCTCCGACTATAGCTATTGCTGAGGAATGACGGTGGACAAGTTGAGCACTTGTTCTGAAGAATATCGTCTCTGCTTTGTCATAATTTGCTATGCTAATTATTGCTTTCCTTATCACATGAAGCGCCATCTGTTGGTCACTTTTTGAAACTTTTTTTATAGTTACAACAAAACTCCATGTCATTCCAAGCATGTGTGTTAATTTTTATCTCTTTACCTAAATTATTCCGTGAATTACTACTTTTTGAAACGTATACTCATTTTTTTGATAACCCATTATGTCGTGACCAGGTACCGTAAGTCTTATATTTTTGGCTCCAGTTTTTAAACTTTCAGATCCGTCAGTATGGCGTCATAGCCTGGCCTGTTTTCGAAGGTAATTTAATAAAAATGGATTATAGTTTGATTGTGGTTTGGAGAGCTAAGGTCTACAGTTTTGCAACCCGACGATTGATGAGACCGGGACCTACTACTTAAAGCCGATTCCAAACGGCTACGAATATCCATGCTACAGTGGGATTTCAATCCACGAACTCCGGTACCGAAGTAGTCGTACTATCCGTTTGGCCATAGTTCGGCAAAAATGGATAATAGAGCAAAGAGAAACAGAATTCTTTGTGTCAAGTTACAACTTTTGCCTTCAAAACTAATTGCTTTAGAAAAGAATGGGAAGTAGGATAACCGATGACTCAATGAATTTTCATTTACATGTGCGGCATATATCCCTGGGCAGCTTATCCAACGAACTTTCATTTTTTAGGTTCTTTAATACGTGTATTACTAATGTACCCGAAATTACGCTATATTCACACACATTACCGCTAAGGATATCATTTCACACTGCAAACAAGAAGCAGTACTAAAGTGTGCGCTGAGTAGATCTTTCTCTCTCTCTCTCTCTCTCTCTCTTTTTTTTTTTTTTTTTTTTTTAATTGGTTGCATCTCTCTATCGCCAAGTGTATTTAAACGCATGAGTGTTTAGAATTTCACGACAGGGAGTTGTATTTACCACCTCGAAACGTACTTGATAACAAATTTCTGTGGTCTGTCAAAACTGGTCATATAATAGCTTATATTGCGTTTCCCCCTGTTTAACCACTTGCGCTACGATTTAACTGCCGGTGGACGCGATGATGATAATCATCGTGGCCATGTAATTATATCATATAATTATTATATATAATTATATCATATAATTATTATTATTATATTATATTTAATTATTATATATAATTATTATTATTATATTATATTTAATTATTATATATAATTATTATTATATTATTATCATATAATTATATGACTATCGACGTGGTATACACGTCGCTTTCGGTTCTGTAACAAAAGCATCTCGACGTGCCTGGCACGTCTTTGTAGCGCAAGTGGTTAACAAACAATCTTAGGGTTTCGCTGTGACACTGTCCTACGGGCGCAGTGTAGATTCGCCAAGAGTGCATAAGGAATTCTAATCCTATTTGGAGAGGAAATTTAACAAGTCCTTATATTCATATCTGTTTCATTGCAGTACACACATTGCCCACGCAACAGTTAGAAATTCAAAGTTGGCAGTAATACTATTACATATAAATTATGTAAAAAAAAATCTTTTCTTTTTGATTCGGGTTTTAAATGGGAAAGTTAAAGCCATTTGTTGCGGCTTTTTACCTTTCTTCTCCGTTTTGGAGGTTCCAACAGTATACATAGCCGTGGTCTGTTGCCGCTATTATGACATCAGTTTGAAGGCACAGGTCCATAGCCGTAATACTGGATTCCGGTTGCACTTCCCACATTGTGCTGCCCGTGACAAGGTCGTAAGAGAGAAGGAAATTTGGTGACGATCCCAGTAAATCCTGCGAAAAAATAATGCATTATTTTTTACAAAAAGTTTAGTAATATTTGTTCATAATACCCGTCTTAAAACTAACGATAGACTTGATATCATATAAAATTTTACTAATGCACGTAAAATGACTAATGTGTACGTTTCTTGTTAATATACACACATACAAAAACTGACCTATCCTATATGAAGCACTTGGTGCCAGATTGGTGACGCCGACCAGGACAAATGGACGTCAATCGTTCAATGCTTGGGCGGGTGGAAAAAAACCGTTAATCTCCCGTTAGGGTGGGTATGTAGCTGTCATATTGGATTCATCGTGTTCAGTGTTAACACATGGAGAAAAATTAAATTCTCTCCGGTTGGCTCATATTTTAAAATTTTTTAAAAAAATCTTATAGTACTTGAGAACATAAAACTCTCTAAGATATTATTCTATTTATTAAAATATCAAGATATATACATATATATATACACATACACACACACACAAGGGTTGGGGCATAAGTCATGGCAACTTTTTTTTTCATGTAGATATGTGGACGGATCACGTATGTGTCGTGTGTAAGTTCTGCAGGCATAGTGTGTATGCAGAACAACAGATGGCTCTGTGATAGCTGGTAGTAGCGCCGTGAGGGCTGTAAAATCAGTCGGTGAGTATCATGTGAGATGGAAGTAACCCGTGTTGAGCAGCGCGCTTACATGAAAATAGCCGATCTCCAAGGGAGAAATGCGATGGAATATCACAGTGAATTATTAGAAGCCCTTGGGAATAATGCCCAACTTGAATGCTACTTTGAGGGTCTTTAAGCCCAGGTTTGTCATGTAAACTTTATGTGTACTTTGTTGTCATTCTTTTGCACCGTGAAGGCCATATTGCCTTGTATACTACCGTGATAAATTAGTGTGTTACGATATTTCTGTGCTATTCATTGTCCACACATGTTGTTAACACCTTGTCCTTTCGTCTGTATATATCACATTTTCCAACCTGACTGGTATCTTCGAGAAAAAAAGTAGTTGTTAAGACCTTTGCCCCAACCTTTGTATAAACATATAAGTTGTTTGTGAGAAATATTGGAATCCTCTTTTGCAAGCAGAAATAGGAACATTTAACAAACATAAAGAAAATGATAGCATCTTAGAGAATTTGCAATTCTATCATGTTGTATTATAATTATTTTAAGAACACTTAAAATGCTCGCCGGTATGGTTTTGGTTTGTAGTGCTACGCTCTACTTTTTTGCAACACGAAGGCTAATGAGACTGGGAGCTACTGCTTAAACCAGATTCCAAACGGCCATCCATGCCACGGTGTGATACGAAATCCGGTTCCAAAATTCAGTGCCATAACCATTCGAAGAAAAAACTAGCCAGCTACGGGGAATTTTGTTTTTTCCCCGTAGGTTAACATTGAAGAAGAGGATTTCCATATAACAGGTATCTTACTACAGGTACAGGTAAAAAGTATGCTCACCGAAGAGTCATTTCACATGCTCTGTTAATAGTAACATCAAGCGAGAGGAACTCAGTATAGCAGGTACAGACCCTCTTTTATAAACGCTGAGACGAAAAGGGTCTTATGTATAGTATCTGAAGACACCGATGATGCCGACCAAGACAATTGGATACTGGTCGTTTAACGCATGTTCGAGTGGAAAGCCATTATTCTCTCGTTAATAATCTCCTTTGACATTTGATATTTTGAGTGTCAGTAACATTGGGGATTGTTACTAGAAAAAATGGTGATCCGTCGGTGAATCCAGGGTGGTCGGCAACATTGAAGACCCATTCAGGATAAATCAAAATGAAAGTAAACTCACACGTATATAGGTGGCAAGGAAATTGCTTAACTGGTGAAACGGTCTGGCTAACCGGCAAGAGAACGAATGGAAGAAAGGGATAATGTGCGACCCTCTCAATTTGAGTTCTCTTCGTAGAGAAGAAAAGAAAACGGAGAGAGAAGAGTGATAGATGGATGACGAAAGAGAAATTCCCGTTTCGTGTCTGATTATCTTTTTTTATGTTCCCTGACTGAAGCAGATTATTTCTTGGTGATAAAAAAAAATTTGTGGTATGCTTTGCTAACTTTTATCTTCAATAAGTTTTTATTGTTTGTTTAAAAAATCACATCAGTCTTCTTATTCATGAGTAGGAAGACATTACCGAATGATACCGTAAGAAGCTGCTCTTCGGTACCGGAGTTCACGGGTTCGAATCCCGGAAGGTATGGATGTTTTGTAGCCGTTCTGAATCGGCTTTAAGTAGTAGGTCCCGGTCTCTTTAGCCCTTTTGTTGCAAAACAATAGACCATACCCAACCATATCCAAGAACTCACGGAGTAGTTCCAGTACTTGGACCGTGATGGAAATATTAATTGTTTACCAGGAGCAGTCGTGCAAGTGAGTTCCAAACGCTAACAGAATCTTACTTTCATTTTTCTATTATTTTATAATGCATGCTATTTTTCCTACTACTCGATATCGTTTAGTACTGTATAGTTTTTCATGTCTGCGGAGTAATATCAGGTCTTGCAATGAAATGATAAATATATTAACTAAAATGTGTACTACTTTTGTCATTTAAAGTTAGTAAGCCAAATAGGAATATTTCATTGAAAATAAACTTGCCGTTCAGTTTATAACCATGAAAAAAAAATGTTGAAATTTTCTGCCGCATATTAAAAAAAAAAAAAGTTTATAGTCAATTTCTTAAATGACAAAGAAATTGAGTTCATTCATGAACATTTCAATATCTGCAAAATAAAGTTTTTTTTTTTTTTTTTTTCTTTCCAAAAATGAAAATTGGGTTTATTTTTTCCACTTTCCAATGGTTTGTTAGAAGAGTTGGCCATTAATGAACGTTGTTTATCATTGGCTGGTTCGAGCCTCGAATTCACAACCCTCCGGTTATGAGTTCAACACCTTTGCTGATTGAGCTACCATGGCTCCACAGTTGCAGAGACAATGAAAGTGTTTACCTTAGCCACTGCGAAAAGCATGCTCCCATCTGAACTCAACTTCGTATGCCTCGTGATGTACTCGTGGTGGGCCATCGAGAACTCGTGAAGCATCTCTCCGCTGAGGAGGTTCCAAACCAGCAGGGGATAAGGCTTGCGTACCGCGTCACCGCAAATGCACACCTCACCGTTCTCGCTCACAATCAGCCGGTCCAGACGCCTGTGTAGTACAGAGAAGCAGTCATGCACCTAGGATTGACAAGACAGCCCCTATAAGGTGGACTCGCTACGGTACCAGTTCACGAAACGATACCAGCTACTATTCTATTCCTAAAACTTTGCTTTGATATAGATAAATGAAAGCAAGGTTTTAGCTTTTTCAGTGGCTTAAAGTAACTCACCTCTCCAGGTGCAATTCGTGAAGGGGTTGTAAAAGTTTCAGTAGTTACTCTGTATGCATACACTTCAATGGCTATGGAATTTTATGCTATGGAATTTAATAGTAGTTTGTAGAAATATAGGTATCATCAGTCATAAAGAATGCCGTGGTCAGTTTGACATAGCTGCAACTTCTGAATATTTGGACAAGCTCCCGAATACCCCAAAAAATCTGAATCGAATTGTATGATAAATACCTAGTAAAGTGATCCCTATTTAAAAATTCCGTTTGCAAAAAGAGTTTTACGCTTACGTTTTGCAAAATTCTCTGCAAAAGTGATTTTAATGCAGTTTACTTTACGAAAATTCCCTACGAAAGGGATTCCAGTAAAAAGGAATCCCTACACCCATCACACTTGTATAGTGCTTTTGAGCATTTGACAACTTGAACATTTCATAAACCTACTTTATTTTGTTCTTGTAAGGACTAGTCTGTAAATAAGCAGATTTTTGTTTTTTTAGAAAAATATTTTATGTCGATTGATACTGTGTTTATCAGCATACAGTATGAGGCTTGTTAATTCATTTCTCAAGGCTTTATCTCATGAGACGAGGACAACTGTTTCGTGCTGCAGACGAGTGAAAATTTACTTCTGATAAAGTATTTTTTATCATATTGCAGCACAAAACTGTTGTCACTGCATATTTCGATTGTGTGATAAGAAAAAAAATCCCTATTCTACTTAAGAAATTCCCTTTTACATCTCGTGTCAAATTTTTATTTCCATGTATTGCAATTTTTTTTTCTTTAATTGTATGCGTAGAAAACTTTTTATAACATTCATTCTCCAAGGTTGGCTCCTATGATTTGATCTTTCGCTTGTTTTTGACAGGTAACGGTCTATGGCAGGGGTCGGCAACCTGTTTGTCCTTAAGGGCGCAATACTAAATTTGAAAATCACCGAGGGCGCATATTTTACAGATAATCAACAGGTATAAATAGGCATTAAAAAAACAGATTTTTTATAACTTTTTTTTTGTTGGTGTCATACCTAATGATACATATAATTCAGTGTGAAACTTGAGTGTCTTGCAACGTGTTTATAGCTGAAACTATTTCTTTTCTATTTTTAAATTCTTCAAAAAGTATATCAGCAGTTAGCTTCTAACATGGCTTCTTTCCCTAATTCCCCATCTGTAAATGGTTATTTATTCTTATCTAGCAAATGCGATATTTTATATGACGCGATCGTTGCTGATTTATGTTGTTGCAGTGATTTAGTAAAAAAACTTTGCTGGTTAGTTATTGAACATTTTAAAGAAATAATTTTTTTTCTTCTAATTTCAGAGTTCATTGGATAGTCACTATCAAAATTGGTATGAACGGTCTTAAAATGTCGTTCAATATTACTTTTCTTGGGAATCGCAACACTATTATTACACAACAAACAAATACACTTCCCTTTGTAATCAACGAGACAGTATAGATGTTCCCATTCATCGTTAAAATAATATGTTCTTTTTCTTTTACATTTATCCATGAAAGGTTTTGAAAGAAAAGAATTATTTCGGATTACTTGGTAGTTTTAAATGCACGGTCTACGCGTGGTCTATTCGAAATACGATCACACACTAACAAAAAATACGTGCGTGTTATTAGATAAACTCAAGGTTAGCAAACTGCTAATCTATTCCCAATCTTAAACTCAACTGACTACTTGCTGTATATCGCCGTTTGACAAGAGTAAGTAAATCGCTCTGGCTATCATACATTTACATTAGTCCAGCGAGGGCGCATTAAAAATCGATCGGGGGCGCCATGGCGCCTGCGGGCGCCGCGTTGCCTACCTCTGGTCTATGGGTTGCTTTGAGTGAGTGATCTATCGACATTGCATAGTAATTAGTAAGCTTACACGAAAGGGTGTAGGTTCTATTCCCGAAGATTTTTGGTATATTTGTGTTGTTCTCACCAGGAAAGGGTAATAGTGACCTCTTACGTCGTACTCTTCATAAAATGGCCAGCATATTTGCCCAGATGCTTGATTGGAAGGTACTTCACAGGAAATCCTTAACGCCAATCATTGAGTTGTGGGAGAAAAACCCTTCATAATTGCTAGAATTAGGATTTTTATGCGCAGCCCATAATATTCATAGGTATGAAGAAATAAATTTAAAAATAATTACTTTTATAAGTCCGTAGTAGCCCGTATTTGAACATTTGCCCATATTTTAGTTAAATTGCCTTCATTCCGTTTTTTTTTTTCAATACTTTTACACCTTTTAATTTTAATTTTTTATAATTTCAAATTTGTATTAGACTGTGTACACATTGGATACTTTCTGATGAATCGTTTTGTCTGTCTAAAGAAGATACTACACTCAGATAATAGAAAATTGTACATGCTGTTGCATTGCTACACCCACGGATGTTTTTGTACTTATTTTAATAGACAAAATAGCAGCTTAACGAAAAGGATCCAGTGTGCCTTACAGAACGATCTTAGAATGAAAGAAAAAAAATATATTAATGAGGTTTAAGAATATTTTAGACCTTTAAAAATTTTTTTTTGCTATTCGCCCTGGCGTTTATATTAGAATTACAACAAAACATGCTTATTTAACATACGTACAAGTAAAAACATCATTTTCAACCTGCAAAACAATTTTGGTACCTAATACAAAAAATTTGTTATTTCAGAATATTGAAATGTTGTATATCATTAAGTTCAATTCTTTTTATTAAATGTACTATATGCACGTTTGAGCATTAGAATTGGGAAACCCATTTCTTTTGTAACATCTTCGCTTCTCCTTTGAAATCAATAGTGTATTTTCCTCTCATAATTTTGCCCATATTTGATCACGCTTTTGGCCGTAAAATACCTAAGCCTATAATCATTACATTAGTGCTCAGAAAAGTAGAAATTGTATTAAGGTATGATCGTGTAAGAATCATTAACTTTAAAATATCGTAATAAAATATGAAAAAAGTGCAATAAAACTAAGCCTGAAAAAACGTGATCGGGGAAAAAAACAGGTATCTCAAAAATATCGGCCAATATCAAATGGTCTCTTCCACTCCCTTAAATGGAATTGTCAATATTTCTCTGATATCCCGGAATGTCATTTTTTAAAAATATACTACCTGCTTCGCACCCAGCTTTCGGTCTGGGTAATAAAAGTTCCCATCTAAAGTTTTAGAACCATTATTATAGGTATTCATGTTCATAAAAATCTTAAACCTCGTACGCAAGATTGTTTACGAAAATGTTAGTTTATAAATAATGGATAACCACTTATAACTACGTATATGATCTATATACGTAGTTATAAGTGATTGCTGTGTTATGATGCCAAATTCCACAGCCTTCTCTATTAATTGTTGCAACAGTGTGTTATATTTGTCACCGATAGATTCATATATGTAGATATACATAGCGTACTAACATTCTCAAAAATTTTATTTAAAAAATAGTTATGTAACCTGGTGTCCCATAGATTATCTCTAATATTGTGTTATTTTAGCGGTAGGTCAGTTGACACGTTCCCAACATTATCTACGAAATCTAAAGGGGTCAAATGATGATCACTAAATTAAATAGTAAGTATTTTGGGAATGTATGAAGCTTTAAATTTAAAATTTTAATCAAAATTTGTAGCCTATTTTTAAATGTATTTTGTCATTTCACACTTACTGCTAAAACGGACCCTGTTTATATAAAGAGATAATATCAATGGTTCAGATGCAGTATAGGTTCTCGAAGGAGGGTTTTGCAATTTTTGCCCTTCTTTTTAATTTGCGGAGATTTATTCAGATGCAAGACTCGTTATAAATTTGTTTTCACCCTTTAAATTTCTTCTAAATTTAAAAGTTTTTGAAAAATTTTGTATTTTGTCCTTAAATATTTTTATTGA
The DNA here is from genome assembly GCA_032207245.1 of Pardosa pseudoannulata. Classification (NCBI taxonomy): domain Eukaryota; kingdom Metazoa; phylum Arthropoda; class Arachnida; order Araneae; family Lycosidae; genus Pardosa; species Pardosa pseudoannulata. Next base: position 125,411,919 of record CM063504.1, read on the forward strand.
TACTTTTAGAATTATTAACCTTCTTGTGTATTTATTACATTTTGCTGACGTTTTGGTAGCCAAAAAAAGCCTTACTTCTTTTTGAAGTAAGGCTTTTTCTATTTGTTTAGAAGCTTTACGTTTAAAATTTGAATTACTTGTTATTTTCCCTCCATCTACGGAACCCAGTTCTACTCTGTTTATTACAGTAGTACGAAGTAATTAAAATTAGTCGTTGTGTTGCCATGTTTAGAGGGGAGAAGGGGGCGGAATGGATTCACTGCCGTTTACATCCCATTACTATGTAGTATTTTGCACAACGCATGGCACTACATTATGGGATACTACATACAGCTGAATGTCGTGAGATATCATTTGATGTCAGAAAATGATATTTTTTAGGAATACCGATGGATATCGCTGAATATTATTAAAATATCATGTGAGTGGGTAATGAAGTGGATTTCGTAAAAACTGGCAAATTCATTGGCTTTCATTTTTTAGTATAATATTTATCTTAGCAATACAAGGAACTCTTTTATAAATGCTTTTACACAATTTCAAACTTTAATTTTGCATTAGGTCAGAGAATATCTGTAAGAGTCGCATCCGTTTCTGTCGTTGATCAAGTGAACTTTTGTTCATTTTAACAATTGAAAAGGACAGTATTGTCCCCATAATGGTTTTCTTGACGTACGGAGCTGTTAAGCGTGTCGTTTGTCAGCGCACCGGCAAAGAAAAGGAATTTTGCTTTGATCGAGTCGGCCAGACGCCAAAGGGCGTTTCGGTTACCCCAAGGACAAGGGTCAAAGGAGGGTGTAAACATCCCCTAAAACCGAGGTTTCCTGTCCTTACGTAATGATGTGATTAGGCGTGACTTAAATATTCTAACGCTTAAAGAGAGCTGCATTAAGCACTCCATTAGCTTTTATAACTCCATTAATAATTTAAATAACGAAATTATTGCTGAACTACCCGATTATGATTTTAGGGAAGCGAGAAATCGCAAACGCCCAAGAGCGGCGATGATCCCGTAAATCATTTTCTTCTTTTCCAAATTTTTAACCTAATTAAATTTTTCTCCGCGTCAATAGATGGCGCCACAATGACTCTTACTACCCCTCGACATTTTAATGTCAGTCAACCTTCTCTTTGCCTCTATCATATTTTCCTTTTTCCCCTTTTTTCTCACTCTATCAAAAAATGAAAAAAAAAAAAAAACTATAAAAAATACAAAATAAAAAATATAAAATAAAAAACTTACCAAAAAAATTATTAAAAAATTTAAAAAAAAAATTGGATGAATCTCATCCGCATAAATACTCTCTATCCTTTCTCCCCCTTTTCACTTTATTATTTTATATTGTTTTATTATTGAGGACAGGGCCTTAATTTTTAATTCTAATATTTTGTTTAATTTTTATGTAACCTCACTCTATTATATCTTTTAACTTAATGAAGCACACTGTAAACGATATTTCACTTGCTCACCACTGGGGATACAACTTTCAGTTAAGGAGCCCCAAAACTACCTACTACTTGGGCTTGTTTGGGAAAGAAAGAAGCCAGAGAGACTCCCGCTTGAACTCTGGGAGAGCAGGTTGATCGAGAGTGATCTCCTCTCTGGATGATAGGTTGCATCTGCATACACTTCAATATTTCTTTAGATGGGTTTTTTTGTTGTTGTAATAAATCAACCTTGTTAAGTTTTAATCCTCTACGGCTGGTCATTTCGTTTCCATGCTTGCTTCAATTGCACGGGACCCATGCGAAGTCATATCCAAAATGACTAGGGTGTGGGGACTATCGGACATAGAGACAGCGCTACCGCTCGGCGAATTACAATATTGATGGCCAAATTTGGATACCCAACATTCAATGATACTCAAAATATTTGGCAACATTTGTACTACATTGACCAATTTATTTGTGCTATTTGAGAATATCGAATAGTTACGGATAACCCTCTAGCACAGGAACTCTTAGCGTATACAAAGATGTGTATAAAACTAAAAAGATATAGGAATGCGAATAAAGCCAAGCACGCAGCAATGAAAAATTACAAGTAATTCTAAAGATACATAAGAAAATGTTAATAATATAATAAACAATTGAAATTAACTTGTAACATATCTGCTGCATAGAATGTGAAATGCACGTTTAAGGGTTAAATGCTTTAAAATATTTTTCAAAAAATATTCGAAATACTGTAAAAAAATGATTTTGTAGTTCGTAAAAATGAAATAAATTATTATTTTTTTAAGAATAGGTTACGAAATCCAACATAGTATTCAATAAAACGAAATATTGAATCCCAAGCAATCCTTTTCGATGTTCTTTGCATTATTGTTATTTTCATAACGTCTTTAAAATATAATTACGAAAAGAAGTCTTGTTATTTATTTTAATAATTGAATAAAAAATGGTGTACACTTGTTTTGCAAGTTAATCTTTAATGGAGAAATCTATTAAAAACACTAAAAAGGAGAGTAACATAGCATAAATGCAATGGCGTTCATGAGAATCTGCTACTACTTCGTGTTAAGAGTGCACTACATACGCACAGAGAACTAACTGCTAGAGAAATATCACTTGTTGTAGTCGTTTGTATCTACTTAGCATACTGACTTGGAACAGGAGGTCATCGCACAGCGCTCTAGAGGCACAGCTTTAAAGTAATGCGAATAAGATTCCGGTTATGTTTGCCCCCTAACTCTCCGTTAAATGAAAACGTTTTTATAAAATAAACATAAATGAAATTAGAAGTTGATAAAGTAAATAAAATTTGTATGGATAGATTAAAACATCAGATGAGATATATTCTTAGCCGTACAAAATAACTTAGCTACTCTTATAATAAACATTGTAAAAAAATGATAATGAACTAAATATGACCTTTTTCCATCGGCAATTATTCTGCTCACAACGTGTCCGGTGTATGTCTCGAATTTAAGAATTTCATCGTGACCAGCAGATATCGCTAACACATATTTTCCTCCTGCGAGCACTTTGGCACTCTGAGAAGCGTCTACAAGCTCCACCATCTGAATCTTTAAAATACCTTTGGCGAGGTCAAACATTTCCAGCCTGTTGTGATGCAGGAGCAATATTTCGGCGTTATTATGCATCGACACCATGCCATCAATGTATGCCATATCATTTAACGAAGTCATTTTCTTCATCTGGACGACATTCCAAGCAGTCACCTCACTTTTCGTGCTTGAATATGTCACCAGATACCTACCATCTATGTCTAGCCATATGATTTCGTCGAACAGTTCAGAGTCGTTGGAAGACGTAGGAACGGGTTTTTGCAAATCGACAAGAGTTCTAAGGCACGGTCCCTGGGAGAGAAAACTTGGCACAGGAGGAGTGGCACTTGTTTTATACAAATTTTTCATATTTGGATACTTAATACTGTTTTCGGGTTCTACATAATATCCTCTTATTCTGCCATACAACTGAGTAAATAACTGTCTACCGTCGTGCCTAAGAGCGTAAGCAGATAGCTGCAGGAATTTTCGCAATACTTCAAATTCTCGATCATCAGGATTGCGCCTTTTGTACATTTTTATTTCCTCGAGCATGAGATAAGGATCACCCGAGCATACTCTTTCATATATCCAAAGATGGTCAAAAAAATTCCGCCTAACAGGTAAATTTAACTTTATTCTTAAGTGTGTGATTTCCTCCAAGCATCGCCACCTTTGGTGTTTATGGTTTGTTTTGATGTCTGTCGTTATCCTGTACTTCGCTACATCTGAATCGTCGTTTTGAAAATACTCCAGCATTTCATTCATTGAATCATTCAAAGCTTTACTTCCCATTAAGCTCTTGCATAGTTTCCTGAAAAGTTGGCCCTTGAACTGAATAAATGTGTGCTTCTTCCTGTAACAAGTCCTCAGGACAAAGTTCAGATGATGACACAAGTAAACCGACAAAATAGGATCTCTACCCAAACCGTTCATTTCGTTATCGACATTCATCAAGAGGTCTAAGATTTCGGACTGCATGAGTCCATGTTTTGGTGTTGCCAAGATGGTTAGAAAGTGTCTCAAGACTTTTATGCTGACGGTAGAAGACATATAAGTGAGATAGTCATTGAAAATATCTGACACTGAATGTCGAGACCAGAAGTGTTCAGGTACCGAAAGGGAATTCCACGTAGAAGCTACCTGAGCAAATATATGAGCGTATCGGGGATAAGCATTATCTGTGACACAAATCCGGACAAAGTTGACCTGATTGTCCGTAAGACGCCGACCTTTCGTTTTCATTTGGTTCTTTATTATCGACAGTGTTTCTTCAATTCCCAAATCGGGTACCTCTAAAAAAGCTGCTTTCTCCCCCATAAGGCGTTCCTAAAAATTAAAATTTTACTGTTAGTTCCAAAGTAATGAAACAAAGCATTTAATAAAAAAACTGAAATATGGAAGGTCAAATTGAAAAAAAAAATATGCATGCAGTTTACTCAAAATCTTTAGATTTAGCAACTAACAAAACTAATTTTGTTGATAAAATTTGAAAAGATAAATTGAATACCAATTTCTATTTTCATTTATAGCATTCTGGTCAGTGTTAGGTTAGCAAATAATCTAACAGCATCGGTAACACCACAGAATTTCCGCACATAATCTTTAATACAAAATAAAATAAAAAGTATAATTCCAATGATAGTTCACGCAAAATAGCATTCTCTCATTGTTATTAAATTTGTCTGTTAAAAATGTACCCCGTTATTGCATTTTGTAACTTTTAAAGTCAGAATTTTCGTTTCTCACGAGTATTTGCTCTTTGTTGTGCCATTGCTATTTCATAGATTTTTTTCTTACGTTTGCAGACTAACTTCGGTAGGCTCCGTGTTATACTTTGTAGTAAATGATTACGAATACTCTTAACACAGGGATGAACAACTTGCTTCATCAGAGATAATTTAGTGTGGCCCGCTGACCGTTTTCAAAAATAGAGAAAATGAAAAATATTACAATTTTCTTATAAAGGCATAGTTATATTTACTAATGATTTTATTCTGCTCGTGCAGGCTCAGAAAATACATTAAGTAAAAAAAATTATTTTAGCAAATCATTTAATGCACAGTAAAACTAAAGTATACCGTCCCTGACTATATTAATATGACCACTTGACATATTCCGCATTTCTCTTAAGCAATAAATGATTAGTTATGAATCTAAATCATTATTGTATTTATAAACTTGTAAAAAGAGAATAATTTTATACGTTAGAGGTACAAATTTTTATTTTGTTTTTAAGCATTTTGAAGAAACTTCTTTCGCGTTAATACCCAAACTTATTCAGAGATGATATTCCACCACTGCAGTCCAAAGTATTTTTCTCAAGTTGAGCATTATGATCCCAGCTAAAAATTATTTTTTCGATAAAGTAATCTTTGTTGATAATTCTTTCCTTAAATATTACTCTCTTCAGTAGCTCTCAAATTTTATCGATTGGATTGAGATTTGGCGCATTACCCGTCTGAGAGAAGTTTCTTGGCAGATTTGATGGTGTCCCGTCTACGAATTTCCAAACACTCAAGCTTAGAATACACTTGGCGAATGGGAGATGCAGTTTTATTTGGATAAAAAGAAAACCATTCAGTGTGCACGCTTTTCAGGGTCAAACAAAAGGGATTCTGAAATAGAATTCAAACACACTATTTACAGTAAAATAATAGTAAAAATCACCCAAATCGTAAAAAATTATACGTAGAGTGATAAAGTTCTAAAATTATAATATGTAATGTACCCAAACATTTGAAAAAAAAAATAGTTCTAAAAGTATTGAAGTGTCGTCAGTAAAATAAGGAAAATATACCTTAATATTTTATATCCATAATATACATTGTCTGACATAATACCTTTGATATACAATATCTGACCGAAGAAAATTAACAAAAATTTGGGTTGTATTTTACTTCTAGAAAGACAAATACATAAGATTTTATATTTTTGTTTTGGTATTTTAGTTATTTTGAAACATTCATAAAATTTACTTAAGTCCAACAAAATCAAAGATTGATTAGTTTTACTACTTTGCATATTCATAATTTGAAGTTGGTAACAATCTTATTTAAAACACACAAACACACACATGTATAGATACAGAGAAATCACTATTTGCCGTTACGGCTATCATGCCATACTCTAAACTAAAACGAATACTAAAGTACATGCGCTAAATAGATCTTTTTTCGCCAATTAACTTGGCTGCATATCTCTATCGTCAAGTGTGTTCTATGCTTGGGTGTTTGGAATTTCGCATCCTGTCTAGCATAAAGATGCATTTGTCATTGAACAACCATTCTGATGGCTGAGGTATAATTCGCTATAGGAACTCACTAATGATAGTGGAACCTTTGACGCCAATATACCCGACGTACCTGCAGCTCTTGTAACTCGCTGCTTCCATCCCGCAGAGCGAGGACCAACTTAACGTGCTGAGGCAGCGTGGAAGGAAACCACTTCAAAGATCGTCCGCTGTGCTCTTCCACTTGATCGAGGCCGTCCAGCACGATGACCAAGGGGCGTTCAGATCGAGCCCGCCGCATCAGGCCAGAGAAGTACGAGTTGTGTTCTGCTATACTCTGAAAAGGAATCGACAACTATTTACCTGGCATTCAGTAATCACTGTATTTCGGTGTAAAATAAACAGCCCTACATTATATTGGGTTGTTCGGAAAGTAATTTCGTTTTTTCCCGACAGAGGATTTAATTGTATTTTTTTGCACCCAACTTCACATTTAAGCCGTATAATTTTTATATGCTTTGAGAGCTCATATAGCAAGGCTTGTGTGTTCCCTTTGGTGCCCTTTTAAATATGGAGAACAATAAGCAGCATTTTCGACATATCTTACTGTTTTACTACAGAAAGGGTAAAAATGCTGTTCAAGCCAGAAAGAAATTGACCGATGTGTATGGAGAAGGTGTGTTGACAGTACGCCAGTGCCAGAACTGGTTCGCTAAATTTCGATCCGGCAATTTTGATGTCGAAGATGCACCACGTTCGGGAAGGCCGGTTGAAGCTGATAAAGATGTTTTTTGCCAGCAAAGACCAAAAATTTTATGAGCGTGGAATTATGCTACTACCAGAAAGATGGCAAAAGGTGTTGGACCAGAACGGCCAATATATAATTTAATAAAGTATTTGTTTATTATACGAAAACTGTCTTTCATTTTCACAAAAAGAAAAAAAAAAAAAACGAAATTACTTTCTGAACAACCTAATAGTAAAAGTTACAGTCAGGGATTCTTATTATATATGCTGTGTCTTTCACTATGTTCTTATTTATACATTTTTCATTGCTTGCGATGTAACTCTGATGGTCGTATTCAACAGCACCAGTTAAACAAGGTTTAAGTGTTAAATGCAAAACTGGTATTCACCATGTTATAATAATAGAATTACTTAATCTTCTAATCCATTGAATTTGATCCACCGTATCGGCGAGTTGCAATCGGATTTATTTATCAGGCATGCACAAATCGTACCACTATACAGCAAATAAATATGGCTGAAAATGAACGCTTACTCGATTTGAATTCTGATGTATGCTAGTATATGTTAGTTATATAAACTTGCATAACTATTTATATAAACTGACTAAAATCTAAACTGGGTAATGCATTTTCTAGAAATAAATAATTATTAATGAAGTAATTATGATATAAAATATTAATTATTCGAATGTGGAGTTTGGATTCCTCAGAAGTATGCTAGTATTTCTGAAAAGAAAAGCATTTTAAAAATTGTAACGTTTGATATATCTGACTTTGTCTATATTATACTAGTTTAAAAATTAATCTCATTTTAATCTTTACTTCTGTAAAAATTTTCCTGTTATTATTTACGTATTTTGATATTTTGGTAACGTTAGTTCATAACAATATTTAAATTTATTTCTTTTTGTAGATATAAATGTAATTCATCATCTTCATACGCTAACAATAATGTAATGGTAATCAAGGAGAAACTTAAGTTTTTTGTAATATTTTCTAACATTAGAATTTAAATAAGAAATTTAAATTAATTTTATTTCGTTAATGTATAATAGTGCCCTGATAGGATTTCCAATTTTACTGCTTTTAAATAAGAAAATAGAAAACTATAAAAATACTGATATATATGTCTACTGCATAAATTAAACTTTTATTCTACGGGGCTAAAATTTCTCTTAGGCATTTTCATCATGATTGCCAGTGTACAATGCAAGCAACACTACCAATACATGAACCTAAATGCAAACATCTGCTCGTATATAGTCAGATGACTTTGTCAGTCAATCACAGATATGCTTACAAACAATTTAAGAGTTAATGAATGAACCAGAATATCATTCATTAGAGCAGAGGTCTTCAACCAGTATTTCGCGAAACCCTTGGGTTTCCTGGACAATATCCTCTCAATCATGCTTTTAAACAATTACAAGTAGAGAATTTCCGTTAGTAGAGAGATTCATTTACTAGCTTATTTTAATTAAGCGGAATACCTTGTAATTATATGCTTTGAATAAGTTGTTACCGGAAAATTCTCACTTGTAGAGGGACGTATTTTAAGTGTAATTAAACTAAATTAACTTGCTTCGGTACGATATATGTATAGCGAGACTAGTCAGTTCAAATTATTGTTAGCTTACCCTGGACGCCAACGAAGCGTGTTCTCCGTAGAGGAGTGACAGCTGCTCGCACACGCTCCTCAATATCTGTTCTTGGGTAAAAGATTCAGGAGAGACACAGGCTGACCGGTACAGTACTGGCATTTCTGGGAAGACGGCTCCACACAATACGGTTGCCACGGCCAAGAGGGCGCTCTTGCCGCGACCCTGCCGACCGTGAACCACCAGGGGGTGATTCTGAGGTCCGGCGATGTAGTTCATGAGGGAAGAAAGAAGTTCCGGACGGTCTTGGAATGTCCGAAGGTGCCACTGGATCTCGTTCTGTTGATGAAGAAGTTCCTCTTTCAACTGCTCTTCGATATCTGGAAGAGAATGGAAAATGTTTTTTTTACATCAGGTTCTTCATGAAGCATTTTTTTTTCAATCGGGAATCTTCGTATTAAAGTATGGAATATATGAATCCGTGATCTTCAATTAGTCAAAATCTTGGTTAATAAGTGAGATGGTCCTTCCTTTACACTAATTAAAACTTGTATCCGACGTAGGGTGGACAATACACAACAATTACAGGGGTATGTACCCACTGCTTATACAAAAGGGCTTTAATTTAGAAAGTGAATTCGTTCTACAAAATATCCATTTAGGTTTAATAATATTCATATCTCAGAGTACTGTGGTGGGTCATGTAAGGTTCACGGTATTCATCAAGGCAGTTTCAGATAATTCCAGCAGTTTTAGGGGGCATAATATCACCTTCGTATTCAGATCGAAAGTAAAGAAACAAATTTTACAGTTTGCGAAAATGATCGAAGAGAATATTGATATTAATCCGCCCATGTAGAATAAGTGAATCGAGAACATGTGACATCCCACCCCACATCATATCATCACTGTTTCCCTACGTATTAAACAGTAATAAAAATATTATAAGCTTCAGCTGACGTTCTTAAAACGTAAAAACGTCTATTTGCTTGAGACAATGTAAAAGACAATTCAGGGGTTGGCAGACTGAGAGAGAGAAGATCCAAACTATCAAAGAAACAAGATAACGAAGGGCATCACAGAGTCATTCATATGTATATGTAATGTTTAATCAGTAGATACGTCTCAATGGTGATAAACGTCCATGCAAAGAACCGCATGTGGCTCGTGAGTGAATTTATGGTCGTGCGAAATGCCGTCCCTTAAACTGCTACCTGATGCAGTTGCCCGTCTGTATTATAGCATGTAGTCGGAATACAATTTTCGTTGTTTCAACGAAACTGCATGATGTCAATATTTTGGAGATAGAGCCGCTTTAATGGGCATGTTTTCTACATGCAGTCCATGCTATATCTTCATGTTTTTGCTGATATTATACCATTGGCTACTGGACGGGACACGAGACTACTAAAAGAAGGAGGATATCACCTGTTTATATATTTTTCAAACAACTTCTGTACAAGCTGTAAATAGGTAATTAGATGCTGTTACTGTTTCCTCGTGTGTACATAGTAAATTAAAGCAAGCTTTGAAACTCCTACAACTGGTTATTCCTCCAACGAACATACTTTGTTTTTATGTCTGATCATAGCTAAATTTCTGGAAAGCATGAGAAAATGCCGAACCTTGTGAACTACTACCACCAAATCCTTACCTCCAGTATGTCCATTGTCCCCGCATTCTTTCAGCATGTCCTCTATCGTCTGATTGAGCTTGACCCTTAGACTGCCGCTAGTGGGTCCTTTTTCCAGAGGATCCAGCTCCTGCCACGAGTCGCCGTCGAAGAAGTTGAACTTGTGGTCGTCCGGAATGATGTCTTGCCACGTCGATAGCAGATGCTGAACCCGAATGTCCTCTTTTTTGGGTTTCTCGTCTAAGTGGGTACTATGCTCCAGATGAACCAGAAAAGATCGGTTCCGTGTGGTCTTGTCGCTGCAGTCCAGCAAGGTCCGTAAGATATCCTCGAACACTACATAAAATATAGAAAAGTGCGATTATTTCATGAAAAAAAAAACTTTTAAGAAGTGATATCATCTACATATTTGGTAACCTACCTAGCCTCGTTTGAAATTTGAAATATGGTTGTTGCAATGTAAAAATACGCGCCAACCAAAAAAAAATAAAAAAAAGAAGGAGACAAACTGGGGCTTCAACCTGGACAATAGGTCCATCAACATATGGGAAGTAAAGACCATTGCTTTCCCGATAATGAGCTTCATTGACATTCAGACTTCTGAGTGTCATTTACAACAGAGATTGTTACGATAAACGTTATCAACAGTCGGTATATCGAAAGTATGATTCGAAATATCAGAGGGACCATGACGGCACACGACAGCAGGGGGTAAGGGGATTGCTTCACTGGTGAACGGTTGTTCACGCATGTACAAGGGCTACGAGATGGACCTCCTTGGACAGAGGTTTCTTCGACGAATAAGGCAGAGAGGACCGAGAGATTCTAAACAGAGGATTGTTTTCCTTTATTGCTTAACTCAGGCAATATACACGATATGTTAGAGAGATAGTTTTCTGTCGGAGACGGTTAGATCTCAATGATTTTTTTCGTTATATCTAAATAAATAATTCAGTGATTTTATTAAAAAAATATATCAGTCTTTTTTCTTCATGCGTAAATTAATAACGCACTGAATCATACCAGGTACGTTTCAAAAGAGTGACAAAATTATGATTGATTTGCTTAGACCGGTAAACATCTTCACTGACCAAGGGACGAGTTCCTACATTTATCGGACAGGAGAGTTACAGCATACTTTTTAATTTCACGTAGAGTCTATAATTTAAATATATTTTTTCTTGCGTGTTAGATTGTAGGGTTTTTTTTTATCAGACTGTATGTGATGAAATTCAAAGCCTCATTTTCAATGCAAATAATGTGCGTTTATATGAATAATGTGTAATTAAGCACTGAAAGACGTGCTTAGATCGAGACGATTTTTATGAACCACCGACATAGATAACCAAATTTGTGAATTTAGAGGTGACTTTACGTTGACATGAGCGTATATAATACCGTTTAAGGTCCGACCCCCGTGTCTGTAGGGTTTATTTATAGTTGTTTAGCATCCTATTTATAATATTGAAGACTGGTACTATAAAATTAGGTTAACCACCATTGGTAAGAGTGTCAAGTTGAGAGACAAATTTTATTACTTTTTCCTTGATAAAGTAATAAAAATGACTTTTGGGATGTACTTGAAAGTTAACTTTTATGTTTTAAAGGTGGCATATACAATTCAAAAGACTTTATGGGTTGCTTTAGAAAGGAATTTGAGCGGTCATAAAATTTATTTATTTATTTTTGCTCCATCCAAGGTCATACAGAGAGTTTCTCAATCATAATACTAACACAAAATGAGAAAAACAACTCAGTACAACAAAAGGAAAACCTAAATCCAACAAGAGAGTTATGCCTATATTTAGTAAGCAATAATACGGATGATTGAAGTTAAGCTTTGGACTCCGGAGCATATGACTGTAGAGAAAGACAACGGCCAAATGCCTTTAAATATATTTATTAGGGACAAATATTTACAAGGAACAGAGACAAAGTTAAACATATTGAAGCACAAAATGATATTAAACCATCACATGTACGTTATGTCGTCATGCATGCCGCGTCGTTTCTCTCTCATTTCTCGCGCATCCAGGTGGCGTCATCTCCACCTTAGTATGTAACCTAGATACATGTTATAAAAATACAACAAGAAACATAATGGAGAGCAAAAGAGTCACGAAAACAAGGCTAAACAAGATTATTACGCAAATTAGAAAATTACAAATCCATACATAATTGTAAGAATCTTTATATTATAATTATCAAACCTTGCCTAGATATGGGAGAACTGAGCAGATTTCCAACATTAATTGTAATAAAACTATTTTGAAAAAATAATCTTTTCTTACATAATCTACAATCGTATGCAAGGTGTTCCACTGAACTCACATGGAATCCATAACAACATGAAGCTCTGAAATAATCAAGCCTGATGATTAGAGATAGAACAATGAGCCGTAAGAATTTGATAAATATAAACGTTACTTCATAGTTGACGAAAATTAACCTTAGAACATATAAGGTATAAATGTGTGCCTTTACTGTTCTTATTCCATGACTTTTGCTAATCACATCTTCATTCTTCATCTTCCTCTTTATTTGACCAACCGTCCAAAGTTACATGGATATCAACCTCATCTTTTGCAGTGGTTTCCTTTGCTAATAAGCCCACAATTTCATTAAAAATTCCCCGAGCATGGACTTTAATCCACGAAAAATTGTTCTTTATTCTAGACTTCTTGATAATGTATCCAATTCTATTTATCAACATGCATTTTATAAGTCTAGAGATCGCTTGCAATGATGATATAAAATTCGATTTTATATAGACTTCTTCCATTTCTAATTTTTCGACAGAATTTAGTGTTATTTCTATGTCATTTTTATTCTTACCACCTGTGTTAGGAAAATGAAGGACGAAGATGTATAACGAAATCATGCAACAGAAATTTTACTATTACTTTTTTGCTATTGTTTTTGTTTAACATGGCATATTCGATTAAAAACTTTCTTTTGTGTACAGAGTTTAGAAAAAAGAGATGTAGGATGTCTCTGCAGGGAGGGGAGGGGCTTTCTTTTCCTCCCGTTGAAACGCACAGCACCGAATAATACAATATATATAACCTGTTGAGGTTAAAAAATTATACATTATATACATTATTATGGTTGTTATTATTATTATTATTATTATTATTATCACCATTATTATTACCCAAGGAAAAAGAATGGTATAACAGTTGTAATTGTAAATTGAAGCATCCCAGCCGTAATATTCAGGAGCGATAGTCAATTGCAAGGAAAAAAATTATATAAAAATATACCAAATTTTTTAAAAAATGGACATAATGCCTTTATTTTCGATACATATCTCTATGGAGTAAACCTCTTTCAGGGGTAAAGGTCTGCACGAGTTCCACGTACCCGAGGTACCTAAATGATATTCTCTATAAACATGATTAGTCTTGAGCTTACCTCTGTAGTGTTTGCTTCTTTTCGGGTTATACTAAATTAATATTAGACCATGACTGGTCTCTCGTAGGTAGGTCACTAGCAGATAAGTAGCCGCTTTGGGTATTTGTCTTAGCTTCAAGTCAATCTGTTAATCGGATGGGATTATCAAGGCCCTGAGATTATTTGAGATACACTGACTGACGATGTACAGATATTTATGCGCACTCATATATATGTATGTATTGCCTTCACGAGTTGTGAAATCCATGCCGAAACTGCGTACCAGAAGTGAGGTAGACGTCTTTGAGCTCTTCCCCGAGTGCCGCTTCGAGCACTTTGAGCAGTCTGTCCCTCCGTCTAGGCCAGTCATCCGCTCCTCGTGCTCTCGTGGACAGCCTGTAGCAGGGCTTCAGGGCATTCACATCCGCCGCGTAGGCACAATGCACGAGCTCTCGGCTCTCTGCCGAGCCCATGCGGCTCACTACGGAGTCGAAGTCCGACTGGAAGATGATGTCTGGAGGTTGCAGACGCACCGACGAACGACCGAAGATGATCTGTAATTACATAAAAAGGATGCAGAGTTCATTGATAGCTAAGCAGGAATTCTCAGACATATGCACATATATGTATGTTTTTATTCATAAGGTTATAAATTGTGTATTGGTAAAAACAAAACTCCTGAATATTAATCGTTTTGGCGGTTAAATAGAAGGGTTCATAGGATGTGCAACATGTGTAGAGAGTTTTCTCCGTTTGGCGACAGTGGTAATATTCTGTGTCAAGTGCGGTGACTTTGGCAACAAATTTAGTGACTTGGCCACAAAATCTTACATTATTAGTCAGATCCATAAAGGGATAGAGCAAGTATGTTAACCGTTGTTAAGAATTTTTTAATATAGTTAGTTTGTTAATTACGGCAAGTGATTACTCCTATGTGAGACCCGTGGCACTGAATATCATATATGTATATGTGTGTGTAAATATGTATGTATGCACACACACACAAACATATAATATATATATATATATATATATATATATATATATATATATATATATATATATATATATTGAGTGTCTTTAGATATACATACATACATGTACACATTTTATTACTGCTTTACATATTGTTCAATAATCTACAACTGTATGGTGCAACAATGAATGGTTCGGGTTGATGACCTAAAATAACTCTCTTCAGCCTTAAACTTTTTACTAGTCAGAGGCCTAGTGCAAATCTCCCTTTTTCTTACATCTTCTGCCATGATCTCCCCGGTTCTTTCCCGTACAATGGGCGGCATATTCTCCCTCACACGATGATCTGACTGTAAGCAGTCGCGAACACTCGAATCATCTTTTTTTCGTAGTACTGACATCCATTCTTTGGATCTTCTCGAATTTCTTCATCTCAAAAGTGGGCACACTGTTTAAACAAATCACCACAAGGTCAGCCATTCTTACGGCAACTAAACAGTTCTGATCATTTTGCCTGGATTGATTTACTTATCACACTTCATTATGTATGTGTTGAAAAAGCTACAGATTCGGGTTAATTTTCTTTTACCGTTGAAGAATACGCAGATTTCTTGTATGAGAGCGAAATATTTTCAATCGATTAAAGTACTTAATACACGTCAACCTGAAATTTTAGGTAGAAAAGTTTTTGCTGAAATACAAGAAATTTAAGCTATCCACACAAAAATATGTTGGCTTATTGGGTAATAGCAAAAAGTTTTCAACTGATTTATTTGATTCAAATTGACAAGAATTAAGATTTTATTCAGTTGAACGCTTTCAAACCAGAAATCTGCGTTTTCTTCAAAGGAATCCTAATCTTAATCTGGTGCTTTTTCAGTAGATACATGTTGACTTATGGTATGATCTTTACAAAAAAATTTCATGTCCGTTCTATGGCTCATATGTAGAATTCATGACCATCGGAAGAGGGGTACTTTCGATGACCTATATTTAAAGAAACAAATTAATCTTCTCTCTATCTCTCTCTTTTAACCAAATCTTTACACGTTCTACAAATAAAGGTATCGTGAGGTTTAATTTGACACCTTAAACATTTTTTTTGTCCATAGCAGAAACAAAAGTTCATCATTAGACCTGAAATTTTATTGTGAAATTAGCATATCCACGAATTAAATCATGAATATCTATTGACCATTTATTTCCATAAGTACAGCTTCCCCGAGGAATCCTATATCTTTGTTTTAAACACATGGATGACCTTATTCAAGGATGCCATGTTGTATAATTTTACACTGATTGTAAGCTAATGAAAAAAAAGAGATAAATATAGTGATGTACCATTGTGACCAATTTCCTGGATTTGATGAGGTTTCTTGCAAAGTGCACTATCAAGTGGCGGAAGTCGCTGCCGCATGGTATCGACCGATGGCCGAAGACAAATACTGTTAGGGTAGTGTCGTTCTGAAAGCACAATTCCTTTAGGCAGACGATAATTTTCTTCTGGATCTCTTCGAAAAAGCCAAACGCATCTACATCCAATAGAAAAAATACATGCGTTACGCAAACACGTTTTTAAAACAGGAAAATGTCACTGACTATGATTCTGAGGTATATTCCATTATTTGCTTGGATTTTGCATGTACAATAAAAAATAAGTTCAAAATTTTTTACTTTTTCCATGTAGGATGTTAATTCTTATTAGGATATTAATGTTACCAAATACACGGATCTTATTCCTTGTAATTCGTTAAACTTTTAATCATAATTTAATCATTTTGACACTAAGCAAGTGTGTGTAAATTAAGTGGGTTAAGTTGGTTTCTATTAAATTTCAATCTGATAAAGGTTAACATAAATCACGGGAATTTAACTCTAACTATTTTTAATCGTGGTTACTTGATCTCGTTTTATTTTTCATGTCTGAAGCTCATGTGAGAGCAGTTTAGTTAGTAATTTGGAAATCGCTTTTTTGTATGCTCCGTGGTCTTTTTTTTTTCTTCAGCATGTGAATAATTGTAAAGTTTACGAAATGAAGAAGGAGTATAAGGCGATTTCACGCAGTAGGGCAAATTCTCAAATTATGACAATTCTGGCTTTAGTTTCAAACGGAACGGCAGTTTATTGTTTGTTTATTGGCTGTTGTAAACATGAAAATGAATGGTAAGGGCATTATAGTAGTTCGTGACGTTGTGACAAATTGCCTTAAAAAACAAGGCACTTTATGTTCAGTTTTTGCCTGTTACTCGTCGTGTTTTTGCTTCGTCGATATAGTTTTATTTCCATCGGTAAGTTACATAGATTAGTCATTTACCAGATTGTTTAATTTGCAACTTAGTTTTGAATTATCGGCCAACTCTTTTGGATGTTCTGTTTAACTGTTTTTTATTTACGTTGTTTTAAGAAAGAAAAAAATAAATTTTGATATTTTTATATTTTTGTGTCACTTCTTTAAAGAAACTCAGTCTTCATTTAGGCCCATGGTACTGTGCTAAACATGAGAGGAAACTTGCTGATCGTTGCTGTCCGAACAATTAAGACCAGATCCCATTTTTCTCTCATGAAATTGGGCAGGAAATATTTTCCCTCTTCTATTACGCGCTAACTACCTTTCATCCTCCCGCTCAATTGAGCCTCAAAACAGGTTTCTAATAGCAGCAATAAAATATGGCTTACACTAATTTTTCAACGAACTTTGATTTTCATTGAGACTTCTTTTATACATTTAGCCCCCATTTGTGGCTTAGAAATTGGCTGAGCTTTCGATAACAGTTGATAGTAGAAGATTGAAAGTTTGATGTCTCAAATTTGTCAAAGAAGTGCTACAAAAGCTAAACGTTTGTGTTCGATTTTTGTCTCTTTACTACTAATAATATTTTTATATATCATTTATAAGAATGTAAAATATTAATATAAATGTAAACTGTATCATCTAAATGTTCTGTCTGTTTAATTTTATTTGCAACTACTTCTTCCCTCTTAGATATTCAAACTCCTTATGAGGGTACTTTAATTTTATTTAACACACTATCTATTAAGGAAGACCAGTCGGTGGTTCTTTTAAACGCATACTTTATTTACACAAACACACTTTATACAATATTTACAGCTGCCTTACTATAAGGAAGGCCACCTTCAATCGGAACCATATTATTAGCGTCGTACGCTTCTCATCGCTTGCCTGCCAACTAACAACACTTTAAAAAAAAACGGACTCTGATCATCAGCGCCCTCTTTATTACCTTTTTTCACATTAGCATATAACCCGTGATATGACGGGATCAGTAAAATTTTTCATTTTCCAGAATTGTAAAGTACCTATGAGGCAGGTAAAAAAATGGTTTGAGTTTTTGGATGAGAATTATCTTGAAACAAAATATAATGAACGATTAAATTTAAAACTATTACATGTGTGGCTAATCTATTATTTAAGCCAAATAAAGAAAAATTATTTACGTAATATCTATGTTCGTGTTAAAACGTATGAAAAAAAATGCAGACGATATTTAAATAATTTAAAATAACAAATGATTAAATGTGGTGGTTAAAAGATGACGTCATAATGCTAGAATAAAAATGTATTTTTCCCTATTATGAGATAAATTGATAAATTTAATCACCTGCTCTTATCCGTGTAAAATAGGGCTTGAAATAGCAGCATTAAACGCTCGAAAAGGGGGAAGGGGTGATTTCGAATGTTATAAAGACGACAGTATTTTTCGCTGTGATATGAAGCCTATTTATATACCAATTTATTTTAGAATAGTATTGATAGTTTATTAGAAGATAACCTTTACCTACTTTGAATTTTGCAAACCCTAGCTCCTCAAGAAACCAATATGAATGCCTCTATCCATTCCAGGTCCAACCGCTTCATAAATTCGACGACAGACGGACGGATAATTTAGGCTATTGTTACGTAGGGGATTCGCGACCAGCAAAGGTTTTGCATTCTGATACTAATTGTGTAGAAGTAATTATGTAAGTTACTTTCTCTCTCCTCTTGTACACTAATGACAACATATGTGATAATGTTGCTTCATGCAGAAAGAGAAATTGCAAATTACAGGACGTGAATTCACGTCAGCGGCAACATGGTATAGAATTTGAAATGACGGAAATCAACTTCGGCGGCGATCAGGAGTACAATTTGAAATGACGATAATTTACGTCAGCAGTTACGATTGTGTTAAAAGGATCA
The DNA here is from genome assembly GCA_032207245.1 of Pardosa pseudoannulata. NCBI lineage: Eukaryota > Metazoa > Arthropoda > Arachnida > Araneae > Lycosidae > Pardosa > Pardosa pseudoannulata. Next base: position 125,430,711 of record CM063504.1, read on the forward strand.
GGCTGAAAAAACTATTTAACTTAATCTAGAGTACTATTTTAAATGCAATATTCACAAAAGGATTTGCTTCTTCTATTTTCGAGCTAGAAGATTGAGTATGTTGAGTTTCAAAACAGTTAAGTTGAAGCAACAATTTCAGTTTTAATGAGTTATGACAGCAGATATTATTAGTAGTAACTTGTACGTGTATAGTCAAGTATTTTTAAATACTTCAATGGATAAAGTACCGAACAAGCGTCGAATGGTAGAATGCTGCTCTTCGGTTCGAATCCCATTGCACTGCCCAATGCTCGTAGCCATTCTAGATGTGTGTAGCCATTCGGAAGGGACCTTTAAGCAGTAAGTCCAGATCTCATTAAACTTTGTGTAGAAAACAGCAGACCATAGTGCCCCAAACCAAATGAATGGATAAAATATAATAAACTATCTTCTTGAACCTGTTTATATATTTTAGCTGGAATTTCCTCCCTTTGAAAAATTTTCCAAGTTTAAAAAAACTGTTTAATTTTTGTTATATTTCTTCAGGAATGACATTATACAAAAACATGCAATATTAAATAAATCTTAGAGGAAATAATTCTTGTAAGGTTGTATTTTATGAATCAAATGACTTATAAAATGGCATGACAACTGTATTTTTAAGGCTGCCTTATTAAAAAAATTCAAAACTACAAACTAAAAATTTATTGAAATTTTATTCAAACTAATTGAAAATTGATAGAAATTTCAATATCTTTGCATATAAATGTAATATATTATCTCGGAACCTGCTAATTTTGAAAGTTCTAAAGTATTAAATTAGTTTATGACAAATATATTTCATTACTCCCTCGAAAAAAAGAGCATTTTAAAAATGTGAAATTTTAATGCTTAGATTTTACCCACTGAAATATTTTTAATATATGAACAACTCTATTACGAACTGCAAAGAGCAGTACATCAAAATTTCAAGAGCATCAATGAAATGTTGGAAAAAAAGCGTTTTCAATGTCCACTGTGCCCTTAAATCTATGAAAGGAAATGTTAATTTAAACCATTAGATATTGAGCAATTAGTGAAGCATTAGCAAAACAATTTTTTTTCTATCCCTTGTTCAACACGGATACAATTATCAAAACTTTTATCTCAAATACTGACTTTATGTGTAATTTTGTATACGTGAATGGAAAACAATCATTTTTTACGGTTAAATAAATTGGACTGTGAATTATTTTTCAGTGAAATATTTACATTTGTCGTGCAGAATGGCATGTTCTAAACGTCAGCGCGCACTTTGCTTCGCACTTAGAGGGGGGGGGGGTTGGCCCACTGCCTGAAAAGGAAATGAAAACAAGGAATAGAGCGAGAATATGAATGATATGAAGTGTACTGAATCGAGTCTTGCAGTATATTTGTAGAACATTATTTTTGCCACAACCAACCACCCTGACAGTGCTTTAGATAAAAAGGCTAATAAACTGTACTTAAATCCCTACAGTTTTGAGCTAAAATCTTTTAGAAAGGAAACCAAGACCGGAATGAATTAACCTGTAGGCAGCCGTATGGCTTTCGATGTTATATAGACCAAGCACGTTACTCTTATTTTGGTAGAGTAAACGTGAATCGCAATGTAAGATCAATGTTAAGGTAATGGGTTATACGGAGTACTTGGCAATGTGGTGATGCAACTTTGGAATGTGATGGAAACTGTATACAGGGGAGTTTGGTATTCTAGAGCTCCTCCAATACCTTTTCAGAAGCCTTAATCGAGGGACATAACTCTCCACCAACGTCATTTTAGATATCGACTTATCTCAACCGCAATAAGGCAGTAACCCAGGAATGGACAAACTTTCAACCATTAACCGTTTGACTCCCAGAGGGTTTTGAAAAAACACGAAATCGAAGAATCCCGAACAGCGCAACCGCACTTTATCTACATGGGTATGAAAAGATCCAAGTAGCGCTATAGCGCTTCTTTTATTTTATGTCGATAAATCTCAAGCGGCGCATTTCTTCTATTTTATATTTTAAACAAATATGCTTCATTATTGTACTATAAGTAATATGAGTATTGTAAAATGTGTTATTTGATAAAAAAGGAGCTGTGTGATGTATTTGCGTTAGTAAATCTGAGCACGCGTAACTTCGACAGTCGATGGAGCACCATCAGTGGTACACAACACTCGGAATATGCTCGGTTTTCTCGACATGAAAACCCAAGCAGCCGTTTGAGACCCAAGTAGAGCGATCTCGCTGCTTGGAACTCAAACGGTTAAGGGTCACTTCGTGTGATGGCACATAGGCCTTTATTTGCATTTATTTTTCAGTTTTGCACTCAGTTTTCCCGAAAATTATGTTTACTTTCATATGAAACTATATCCACAAAATGAGATTGAATAAGGCAAATTTAAAGTATAGAAAATTTACTTTTTATAACAGTTCTTGAACAATGTATGTACGTATCGTGACTATCTAAAATACCATACACACTTTTTATATCTTTTAAAAGTTATATACCGAATAAGTAAGAAGTAATTATCTATTTCAATCCACCAAAATTGATAAGTAATAATTGATAGTTTATAAATTATTCGATCACCGATTGTCGCTGAAACAAGCCTGACACAAGCGATATTTAATGATATGCCTATGTTTAGCTGTGCATTAAATAATTTGCTAAATTCAATTCTTAACTGCGTAAGAGCGGTGACGTTGGGGTAGCGCTTCGTGCTCCAGCGACACAGGTTTGAGGTTCAATCCCTGGGTTCGGCAAGGTTGACTGAACCTTTCATTCCTTCAGAGGGCAGATAAACTGAGGACCAAGCATGCCTGGGAGCTAAACAGAGGGTTTCACGTAAGGTTGACCACCTATCTGCTACGTATGTTTCGCACCCAAGGCTCTTGGTCTCGTAAACGGAGATAGGCACCGTGAGACTTGACCCCCAAGTTGGGTTGTTACACAGAGATTTAATTTTTAACTGCTATTATATCAATTTTAGTGAAAAGTAACCCCTCTAATTGTTGTAAAATGTTTGCTTCAATAATATTAGGCACACTTTCGATTTAAATCTGGGTAATGCTGTAAAGTTTGAAAATTAGGTTCGATTTTGAGCCCTACGTTCTACTGTTTTGCTGCATAAGGGGTAATGATACCGTGACCTACTGCTTAAAGCTGATTCTGACCGGCTACGAACATCCATGCCTGCAGCGGCATTCAAACACGTGATCTCCGGTACGGAAAAGCTGCGCCCTACCCATCGTTTCTGAAAATTAAGAATGCATAGTAAAAGAATGTTACTTTAGTAAGTATGCTGCTATTTTAGTTTCCTTATGTTACACCAAAGTTCTGGAAGAGGGCGTGAGTATTTTTGTTCGTAGCAATGAACTAAACTTCAATAAATCAAGCATATAAAGAGTTAAGTAATAGAGTTTACTTTGTTACCGAAGAACAAAGTTACAAAGTATTTATAGATAGAGAATTATGACAAGCTAATATCTTTAAAATATTTTAAAATGTAGATTTCAGGAAAATAATTGTGGAATATTTTTTCCTTTTTTTTTCACTGATTATTAAATTGTTTTTGAAAATTAACTGTCTTTCGCAAGGTTAAATTACTTAGTATGAAGAATGATCATTTTGCATAGTTCGGAACGCTATAAATTACACAGTACTGAAATAGATTGTATCCAATTTCATGTAAAAATAAATAAGTAAATAAAGTTGTTGCGCTCTATTCATAATGAACACACAAGTAGGACAGAGTTAGTCAATAATTACTTCTTTTGTGGTAAATATGCTGATTAGAATCAGTTACAAAATTAATAATAGTTGCACTTAGCCTCACAAACGGATTTCAGGGTTGCATTTGCTAAACTTACCGACTCCGGGCGTCTTTCGTTTTGCCACGTTTCCTGAAGCCAATTAAGTTGTGCGGTTGCCAGGTTACCACTAATTTAGCAGAGGGGGATACATTTCAGCCTATAATTATTTTACCTGAGACAATAATTAGTGTGAATATTTTTCAGTACTGATATTTAAGATATATTTATCAGAATTAATGAACGTATGAGGTGTTGTATAGGTCCTTATATAATGACTAACCCGGTGCCCGTGATTAAGTACAGAAATTCTATTTTTATTAGATCAATTAAAATAATTATTTTTCCGTTTTTCAATTGCTATTCAGTAAGTTCTGTTCAAAATCCAAATGGGTTTCTTAGTTTATTTCTATATAAAGAAAATATCTTACAAAAAATCAAGTTAACGGCGATAGAACTGCAATAAAAATTTTGAATAACGTTGATTACTTAGAATATGGAATGAAATTTGATCTATTATATATATGTCAGGTGTAACGCCTGAGAAGAAAAAATAAGAAAAACATTCCATTCCATATGTAAGTTTTATGTGTTATATGCCACATGTCATAGTGATGTCATATACCTCTTTAGCCATTTTGTTTTCAAGCCACAGATTCAGTCCAACATCAGATCACCAGCTCACGAGATTTATCTGTTCTCTCATGGAACGGGGCGCGCTTTACCCTAAACTCATGTACGAGGCGCATCCAGAGTGTTTCCCTATGTTTTCCCCTTTAAAGTAAGTGTAATTAGCCGTGTCAACTGCGCATGCGTAACAGATCTATGACGTATCAATCATATGCCATCTGGACAGGTCCCGACTCCTGCCAGTAGCGTGATAACCGTGGTAAAAAATGGAAACTCTAATTCCTTCTCCCGCCGCCTGCAAGGTTCGGTCGGTGATCTTGAATGTACAAAGCATTGCACCAATTTAAATTCATTGCCAGCTCTGTCAGGTCTATGAGCCGAAACTGACACCCTAACACAAAATTCAACGCTTAGGAGCAGCAGTGAAATTTCTGCTACGGTATCACGATGACGGCGACGAGTTCCTCGACAGGAATGTTACGGGCAATAAGACTTTACCCCAGAAACTGAGCAACTGTCAATGAATTGACGTCATAGTGGATCTTCGGTCAGGACCAAATTCAAACAGACGCTGTCAGTACGGAGAGGGATGTGCAAGGTGTTCTGGGACAAGAAGGCGGTTTCATTCAGAGGCGCCAGAGTTCTACGACAGAGGTATACAAAGAAATGATTCCACAATACAAGTGTCTCAATTCTGCTGGTGACTATGTTGAAAAATAGCTGAAACATTGCTGTACGTGTTGCCAATAAATATGCCCCTGAAAGTGTGAGTTCTTTTTTTTCTTTTAAGTAGAGAAACTTACTTTCTGGATGCACCTCGTAGTTTTACCTCCATATTTTTTATGTTTCAAAGAATTAACTCTCTATTTTTAAATTAATTCTTTAGTTTCTGACTTTAAAATTCCAAACCTGAAATTCAATTTCATTTAGTATTTGGCCTCATAGATTTAATTGCTATTTTTGTACTTGTATTTTTGCCGACTTTTTGGTCGCTAATGGAAAAATAATCGTCAATGAAGACTTATACTAAATCTTTTTCTGTAAGTATATTTTTGCTTAACACGCTAATATTTGCTTTAAGGAAGCCGTGTCTTCAACTTTTGATACTTTTTTTTTCTTTCTTAAAATACAAAGAAAAAAAAATATGTGATTGAATTTATTTTTTTCTTAAAACTGAAAAATATAATATTTATGCCCCAGAACTAAGAGTAAATGTTTACTAATTTTTTATAAAAACTAAATTAATTTTTAATTGCATATTCTTTCTCCTGAATCATAACATGCAATCTTTAAGGCATGGATTCCACCAGTTAATTATTTCAACGGATTTTTTGGCCCATTCCTCGCTTCAGACTTGCATATTCTCTTTGCTTGCCACTTCATGTTCATGGGCGGATTTCTCCAACTGAGTATATGAATTATCAATGACATTTAGGTCTGTAGATTCGGTTGGAGTGTATAGCTTCTGTTTGCTGTGTCACAACGAACATAACTAGTCTATCTTCGCCATTCATTTTGGATCTTTGTTTTGCAAGAAGATGAAGTGTGACCAAAGTCTTACTTTATATCACGTTTTTAAGATGTCCAAAATACCATAATGTCATCTATGAAGGCAACTTCTCTTCCCTACTAATGTCATGTTACCTCGATCGAGACTCTATTCCCATACTTAATTACTTTTAACCTTTAAATGCTTTTGTTGCCTTTTGGCAAAATACCCAATTTAGTCTTCTTAGTACTATTAGAATAATATTGAAGCTCTAACACCTAATGCTGCCAATTAAACACACACTGAAAATATTATTAAACAAATTTTCAACATGCAGATGTCACCTTTACTTCTTTTCAAGGTCAAGGTTAAAGCAAATGGGTTCAAAGAAAATTGTGAACAATTTTCTTTTAATTCTAGTGCATCTCAAGCGTTTGAAAAGAAGGAAAAAGCGGTATGTTGTCAGCCAGTTCTTGAGCTGGTTACACTTCGGATTTTATAAATAAGATTTTAGCATAATTCAATGAAAGCAATCATACCGTCCCCATTGCATAATACCAGGAAAGGTATCTCCGACAGATGTCTGTTCTCGCTTAGTGGCTGCGCAGGACATCGACCAAGTAGGAGATTTCTGGCCTCCTCGCTGAATTCCGTCAGTTCTGGGATTGGCTTGAACGACTGCAATTCAGTCAATTCTTCCATAGCTGGTGACAGACTCTGCATGGGAAAGACAGGAAGTAAAAACAAAGACAATATCATTCGAAAGACACTATTTTGTTAAAGTTAAACTGTTAATTTACTAAGTTCTGAAGGGATCAGTTAGGTGATAATTCTTGAAGTTTGAAAGTGTTCAATAAAAAACCTTGATTTAATTTTTCTGCATGTAGTTCTTCGCATTGAATAAATCTGTAAACTAGCATAATTACTATTAAGAACGTATTAACAAACGTTTAAAGATGGCCTAAGGCAATGATCGGCAAACTTATTAACCAAAGAGCCAAATATGAATATAACAACAATTAAAAAAAAATTGGGAGCCAAATCTGCTTGTTTAGTAAACTTTTACTACACTAAATAAAACTAAATTTCATACTTAATAAATATTTATTAATGCGAACTATGTGCTTGCGTCTTCTTGTAAAGTAAGTCAGGTTTGTATGTTGTTTTTAATTTTAGTCATGATTCCAAGTTCTCATCAATAAAATCATCGAAAAATCGATTACAAATTTTGTACCGGAACTACAAACATATATAGCAGGTGTAATAAAATCGTATAGAAATACATGTAAGATGTGCAGCTAGATTGAAAAATACAATTTTTTTAAGACAGGACAAAGGCAGACACGGTAGATAAGACAAAACTTTTCACACTGTAATAGCTGGTCTGTGATGCCAATTTGTACCCCTTACTACTTTAGAAAAAGTATGCGCGCGCATGCTTATGGTACCTTTTTATCACACCGTAGTACGCCGAAAACATACGAACAATTTCAGCCGGTAGCTTGTACATGTTTGTGTTTAAGACTACAAAAACTAATAAAATTAAACTCTATGTCCGTTACGTATTTTTACAACAATATAAAATTTTGATTACCTATCTATATTTTAACTCAAACAAAAAAGTATACATGCTCTCGATTTATAGAATTTTAATTTATCAAAATAAGATGCAATTCTTTTCTGACCAAGTTTTTTTTTAAATGAAAATATTATTGCGCCTTCCGCGGATATTTATGCCAGAGCCTCACTTAAGGAGCCAAAGAGCCACATGTGACTCTGGAGCCGCACTTTGCCGACCACTGGCCTGAGAAATGCTTGTTGTTTTCCCCTCAGAATTTAATTCAGCTTTAGAGTGCTGGATGATGTGCAGTGAGAGGAATTTTTGTACCGGTGTAAGCACTTTTCAATTTCGAAGTTAGGTGTTTGGATCTGTTGGGCATATATGCTTTAAGCCCATTAGCCCCATGTAGCAGGAAACTGATCTCTCCAGTTCAGTTTTAAACCAATTCAAACAATGTTCCTTTCTTGAAATAGGCCTATTGAGGGGTACTTTCACGCTTAATAATATGAAAAGCGTCGTTTTTATATAAATTTTATTTTAAACATTTATTATGAATTTGTTCAATCATCTCCGTAATTGATTTCAAATAACTGTACTTTAAAAAATAATAAATTTTCAAAATCAATTTGTAAAACCAATTAAATTTTATCAAAAAGTATCATCAATTTATATTACATTTGGAAACTAACAAAATCAATTCACGATTTCGTAACAAATCTATTAATGTATGCTGCATTAGAGAATTATGTACTAGCGTGATAAAATCCCAGAATACTCTAGTAAATTTGGAAAATAAAAGAGGTAAATAAAACAAAAAAGCCTGACATCAGGAAGAAAAATGACAGTGGAAAATTATGATTATAATCTAAGAGAAACTTTTATATGATAGAATAGGGTTACTAAAAAGTGTAAAAAAGCGTCATATTCCAATATTTTACTATAACAGGTACGTGTATATATATATATATATATATATATATTAATATATATATATATATATATATATATATATATATATATATATATATATATATATATATATATATATATATATATATATAATATATAATATGAAAAAGGGATTGATTATAACACAAAGGATCGAAATGGATCTCATTTTTCAAAAGGTAGAACCACCGGTGTTGGAAAATGAACTTTCCTATCCAGGGCCTGACTAAGATACTTTTGTGCTCAGGGCACAATCCAATTTTTGTGCCCTCCATCCCCATTGCAAACTTATAGCGACAAGTTATTATCATAATTATAGTCATATAAAAATTACAACATTGAATTAGCTAATAGATTTAAGAAATTAGCATTAAAGTAATATACAAAATCATAAACACCAAATTTTCATTTTACGTAATCATTATTATCTCTGTTTAGCCATGCTAAAAATTAAGGACTTTTAAAAACCTTGAGTGACCCACTTTTTTATTTTTACCTTGTCACACTCACTCACAAGTGGTGCAGAAAATAATACAATTAAAAATAATTTAAATTGATGACATGTTTTAATGGCTTATAGTGGTACGTTGCTAATAATCTGTCTTATAAATATGCTAAAACCCATAGGATAAAAAAAAGCACCAGGTTTGTTGAGGGAATTAATTATCAGGTAAATAACAGTAAAATAAAAGTAAATAGGAAACAATATAGTTCATGACAAACACAATTATCTAGTACAATAATTTATTTAAACTTAACGATGGTAGCTATAGTTTGCAATTTTTCCCCACTTAATGTTTCAAGCACTCGACTAAATTTTCGTGCCCCAAGTGCTCGTGCGATAATCAGGCCCTGTCCCTATCCAGGAAAAACTATTTTAATGAATTTTATAAAATATTTAAACCCTAAATTGTAGAAAGCATGCCAAAACTTTGGTGATGTTTTCAGAATATTTAAAGGAAGTTTACTAGTATTTTATACAGTTAGTCTAAAGAATGGATATTTTTAGTGTTCTCCCATCTTTGTTAAATTATTATTAGGCAAAGCTATGAGATATGACACCTTATAAGACAACGTATTCGGAGGTTGAAGTTTATGGTAATTATCCTTTGTCTTGGGTTTAAAATATTAAGCCAGAGTCTATTCTCATAGGAATACTCAGTGGCAAATGTTCTTACTATGCTGGTTCCTGGCAGTACCGTAGACGTCGCCGACAACCCCCTTGTGCGTGCGCTGCCCACCTTGGTAATTGCAGATATGGGGCTGAGGGCGTCCAGATCGTCTTCTTCCTCCTGAGCCTCCATTTCTTCAGACTGCTGTTTAGGAGGAGCCTCCTTCCCATTCTCCCTGAAAAAGAGGAAGCAGTGTTCAGTGATCTTTTCTCTTAGAAAGACTTCGCATCGTTAGAATCAGGGGTGTAACGAGAAACTTCCCAAAGGGAGAGGGGTTTCTTTCATTTACAAGAATTTAAAAATTATTACAGAAATCCTTGTGTGACGTTGCTCACGTCACATTATCATTTGTAAGACACTACAGCTCGTGACCACCTTGGGAGTTGAAAGGATTAGATAGGGTTAATCTTTAAACTGTGCACGTGCAAAATGAATGCTTCCCCTGGAAAGTTCCCCGATCGCGTGATGATTGATAACCACCCACAAGATCCCTGTTATCAATTTATCACGAGGTTGGGTTCTTCTAGAACTCCTTCCGCAGTCTAACAAAGAGCAATAGATATATATAAATATAAATATATATATATATATATATATATATATATATATATATATATATATATATATGGATAGAGGGATAGATGGATGGATATAAGGGATGGATAGATGGATAGATGGAGGGATATAGGGATGGAGGGATAGATATATATATAGAATAGATATATATAGATATATAGAGGGATAGATGGAGGGATAGAGGGATAGATATATAGGGATAGAGATATAGATATATATAATATATATATATATATATATATATATATATATATATATATATATATATATATATATATATATATATATATATATATATATATATATATATATATATATCAGGGAGAGAGCGGGAGGAGCAGAGGCATTCCTTGACACCACAAAATGGGAGCATTGGAAGTTATGTCCCTATTTCTAATTTGAGCTTTAATATTTGTGCGCAATAGCCCTAGGGCGTTAGTATTATGATTTCTTTTGTTTAATAAATCTTGTTATTTCACTTTGCCATGAGCTACCAAAGAGTCTGTTTTTAATTTAATACGTGATACTTGCACACATTAGTAATATAATATCCCAGATCAGTGATTCTCTAACGATACTGGTGTGATTCCAGCTCTAAAACTGTTTCAATCCAATATTAAAAAAAATTATTTCTTCATTTATATGATTTGAATAACTGTTTGCTGAAATTTAGAGCTTAAAAATGCCGACTTTTGTTAATATTGGGGGTTATAGGGTTTAACCTGGAGTTGGTAATAAATTACTGAATGCACGAAATATTTTACGCTTCTTTACTTGGTCCTATAATACAAGCTGATTTCTCGTTTTCTTACAAATGGTATACTCGGTGTAAACTCAATAGGCACTTCAAGGTCACTGATTTTTCCCCGATGACCAACTGTAACTTTGGTAACGACAGTGGGGGAACGACTTTACTCTTTTTTCCCACTGTGTTAAGGGGTGTCATGCATCGTGTGGGGAGGTAAACTTTCTATTCCAAAATTGCAATGTATTAATTATTTTATGATTTTACAAGAATTGACAGAGGTCTTAATGCAATAACAATATTTTGTATAATTTTATTATGCATTTAAAGATTTATGGTCTGTTGACACATTTTTAGAAAGTGAAAATTTCTTTAGAAGGTACAGATTCCTAATGTTTTAGTAAGAATTCTAAATTAAGATAAATTTTTGTATTTTTACAAGAACATCTATGATTTATTATAAACTTTTTATACATATTGTTAAACTTTTCTTTATGTAAATAGTTTTTATGCACAACTGAAAATTTTAACTTTGCTTATAATTAGTAATTTGTTTAAAAAAAAAACTGTAGTTAAATTTATTTAAAGCTTTAAAAACTAAATAAAATATTTCCTGTTTTTTAGTTAAACGGCATTTTAAAGGCAGAAAAGGTGACACTTTTGTCGAAATCATCTAATTCTGTTACGCGCCTTTTATGTGAATTTTTTTTTTTTTAGTATTGTCGCAGTTCTGGATCGGCACAAATTCTTTTAGAAATACCACGGGATCATCAGTTGCTTGTTAAGTTTGCGAAAACAATTCCAAAACTGTAGCAACTGGATTGGATTCAACAAGACATTTCAAGTACCTGTATACGTTAAATATCAGTATTTTGGACTGTTTTCTAACATCAAAACTAGCCATTACAGGAAATATTTTATGAAGTAAAAAATTTAAATATGAAGCAAAATTTAAATAAAACAATGAATTAAAAGATAAAAAATGATAGGGTAATATCAGATAAGTGCAAAATAAATATCTACAAGAAGAAAGAAAAGCAAGAACGTATTAGAATCAAATCCTCAACTGAAGTGCTGAAAATAAGTGTGAATACACATGCTTCTTGGTCGCTACTATAGTAACCGATGACTGGGGAAACGAGAAAGTGTGACCTTGAAGCGCCAATAGATTTTACATGGACTATAGTGAACCGCGGTAGCTCAGTTGGTAAAAGGTAGCGAGCGAATTCTTAACCGGAGGGGTTCGGGGCTCGAGCGAGTCCCAAACGGCACCCTCGGGGGATGGTAAGCCATGCCTCGGGGTCTTCTCTTCATCCCTGCATCTAAATTAGAAGTACCCACTTTATTTGTTTGCGTTTATCAGTAAGTAGTGTGCCTATTTGGTATTCTCATAATAAAATGGTAAGTGCAATCTGTGGCGTTGTATGGGCGAATCCTTAACAGGCAAGCTGTTAAGCATGTCAACTTGCCAAATTTTATATCAAGCTATAACATCCATTCTTAGATGTGTAAATATCCTAATTTCTCACACAAAGTTATACTTTTATACAAAAATTTTAGAAGCTTACAGCCAGATCAAATCCAACAGCTCTTTACATTTTTTTAAAAAAAATTTACAAGTTTTGCAGAAAAAATTAAAAAAGGATCTTAATTTTTATTGAAAAAGTTCAACATCAGTTTAATGCGGTTTACTCCAGGGGTTTCAAGGCGTGATAATTTAAGTATATCTAATAACAAATTTTTTACCACAGCACTTATTGTTTGCTCCAGTACTAGCCACACAGCTCTCACTAATAATTAGTAAAAGATAAAAATAAATATTGCATATAATTATGGGTCAAACTACAGCTTTTTACCCTTTCCTTTTCCATACATTCTATCTTAATCTGTAAGTTAGGGGGCCCAAAATTGATCTTTAACTAGGGCCAAGCATGGCCTAGGCACGGTAGGCCCAGGTCAAGGACCCCAGATTTTGTAAGTCTCTAGAAACCCAAAGAATGTCTTTAAAAATTCCGTTAGTTTATGGGAAAATTGTATTATATGTGTTCAAAACTTTGAAAATTGACATTTAAAACTGTCGGGGACCAGTATTTGATAATGAAAGCTATATGGCTGGCAGATGTGATTTACAAGCCACATTAAAAGCTGAAAATTCTTCAGCTGAGGTCGTGCCATACTCAACACATTTTTGAACTTGGTTGTCTTATTTGCCCTTAAGTCGTTGCTTTCTTCGTTTGACTTTTTCAAACTTTTTTCTTTTTTGCTTCTTCGGGGAGGGAAAAATACTAGGGAGACGGGGAGACACCGAATCATGGTCCTACATATTCATAGTTTGGAGAGGGGTCCCCATAAGAATACTGTTCCTAGGGTACCAAAGGACCTTCACCAGGCCCTGCCCAGGTCCCCAGATTGTTATGATGGAGGCTTGAGTTAAAACTCACTGTGTAAACGGCATCTATTTTTGAAAATGTTTGAGATCTGCAACACGATGATAGTGGTAACTACAAAGGGTTAACAATATGATAGGAATGGAAGTATCTGACTCACTGAGGCTTGAGATTTGTTACACTCCGAGTGATGAGGCTTCTTCGTGCGTTTTGAACTCGCGAACAGCCACTTCCCATCTTCTTCTACACAGGAAATCTGAAAAGGAAATTAAACATAAGATTACATTTGTCTTATCCTCACCGGTTGTTAAGGTGGTACCGGCCTTGTTCGATTCGCCTGTCAACACGTTACATCTATGCTGTTCTGTTCTGTTTATGAGCCGCTTACATTTAGATTTATTTAAACCAATTTTACCACGTACTAAATCGGAAAATTTTGCCGGGGTTATGCGTGACAAACTTATGTAGGTAAAATTTCAGTATTTGCGTTCTATGACTGCAGAAAAACTATGTCAACATCTCAACATGTTTTCTTGTCATGTTAACAAGAAAAGTACAACAACACTTTTTATAAACAAGTTAAAATTTAATATTTTTCCCCCTCTTTTTAAAAATTGAGTCACGTATAACCCTGGAGTATTTTTCACTCTATCACGTGGTAAAATTTGTTAAAAGAAATCTTTAAATGCAGACTGCCTAGAAGTAGATTCATTTCACCCATAGATTAACATGGAACTTGAGGAATTTAATTCTGTCAGTACCCAACAACCTAAATCGAATTTTTCTTTTTTTTTCACATAAACGCTAGTTATGTCGCATTACTAACTGCTTTTTTTCCTTGACTCAGTTAATGTTAAAAATTTATAAAAATACAAAAATTATAATTTTTTAAAAGTCAAATAAAAAGCTTAAAAATTTTATAAAATTAAATAACAATATCTCTTTGTTATCTTAAACCTTTTTGTACCTGGAGTAGTTTTTCTTACATCGTAACTTTTATGCCGACTTTCTTGCCCGAAAAGTTACAATTGTTGAGTGTAACACGAAACTTTAGTCTTTGAAATGCTTCCAGTTGTTCGAACAGCTTTTGATTTATCACTAAACTTCTTTCTTTCTTTTTCTTTTTCTTTTTTTTTTTTTTTTTTTTTTTGTCTTTGTTAAGATTTTAGTCTAGTTTAAATTTTTAAACTTAGACAACATGTTGTTGCCCATATTTTGATGGGAGAACGAGTTTAGGCCTCATACTACTTATCGATCAACTTGGTTTCCTATGTTAAAATAAGTTCGTACTAAATTTTCTTGTTTTGGCAAACTTATTCAATGAAGTTCCAAATTATGTTTTGACCTTTTTTGGAGGTTTAGGAGATGTTTTTAAATCAATAAGTACTGCATATAAACCAAATTCCTGGACCTTGACCTCGAGGTTACTGCTTTTATTTTCAGATAACACATCCGAAATAAAGTTAAGAAGTGAACATTGGAGACTCGGTAACTCAGTCTGCAAAGACATATATCTCGCAACCGGTGGATAGCAGGTTCGAGGCTCGGTCCCGCGAAAGATCCACCGTGTTCCTTAATAACGTCTAGAGCACGTAAAATAGATTCGCGCCCACAATGTCCCCAAGGTTCTCAAATGATACCTCGGGAGGTGGTAGACCAAGCCTGGAGGTGTGTGTGTATGTGAGGTATTCTGCTTGGTTCCTGCTTCAAAATTACGAGGACCCATTCTCAAGGTTAAATCAGCCTTGAAGCCTCGTAGCTCTTTTCTCAAGGTGAGGCTACATATTTTTCTTATTCATCGACTAGTGATAATAGCATTGGATTAGGGATTTGGTGTAAGGCTTTCCTACATCAGGGGGACGAGTAACAAAAACAACAAGAGTTAGGGCCGGTGTCACCAAAGTCATTTAACGAATCACCTCGATTAACCCATGGCACCAACCAATGGAGGGACCCAAGAATCCGCTTAACCCTTTAAGTGGTTTGCACGTACAATTCCGCCAAACCAATGATGTCTTCAAAAGGGTTGTCACGTACAATTTTCGACCTCCATAAACGCTCCGAAAATGGATGTAATCTACATTTCTGATAGTGCTTTCCCCTATGGAATTTTTTGATAGGAGGGTCAGGTCGATTGTTTAGGAACTGCACCCCTCTTTGACTGACATTTCTCGAGGGATGCACCCCTACCCCCTGAGGCACAAAGACACTGATAGCTTTTCATGGCTTTGTAAATCTCTATTTCGAAGTATGTCGTTTACGGTAACAGATGTATCTCTAATTGCACCACTTAAATATCTTGGATGACTTTCGTAAAAAGTATAAATAAGTCTCTCAAAGGATATTTTTATTTGTACTTTTAAAATCCCTTATTTCTTATGGGATTATCTTCGAGACTTGGTGAGCTTTATGTGTATTAAAAATTAACAATCTACAATATCTATTTATATACCTGTTTATAACCGGAAGTAAAGGGACAATAACGAGTGTGTGTTTTCCGTATTCCGTTCTAGTTGACTAAGGGTGAAGTAAAAAATCATAGAAACCTTTAGCGTATTTTTGGAGACTTTTATTCCTTGGTGTGTTCCACTCGGAGGGTTAAACAGAGATTAATCGCGGTTAGACGTTAAATGACTTTGGTGAGACTGGCCCTTAATGTTGTACTCAGATTCAACTAAAGTATTTACTTAATTTCGATTCAATTAGAAAATAGAATTCACGTATTTCTTAATATATAAAGTTATTTTGTTCCCTATCCATTCTATACAAAATACATTGTCGTGATTATTTCACTATGTTGTAAGTATTTAACTTTGTCATTAATATTTCACTATATCATAAATACTTCGCTCACAAGTCGATCCATTTTCTTTGTGCGTGCCTTTAATCAAATGTTATAATTAACATTACACGTAAAAAGTATAAATGGTCAAGTTATTTCTTTTTGCTTCCAAATGCTTCAGTAAATGAATTATGAGTGTAGCAGTTAATCTATTAAGCTTATGTAATGTACAATTTTACGAATGTCACGAACATAGCATAAAATTCCGTAATCTCTGTAACACATATGACAACCATCGTTCTTTGCCAATAATTATAGGCGGAGAATGGTGTTATGTAAGCCATTTAATAGTATTTCCATGAATGCCGTTGACGGTGATGTTCTTAATGGTAAGAACCCCAAATGCCCCACATTGCTTTATTTTTTTTCTCCCTCTTTCGACTCATCTTTAGCACTTCTACAACGATTTTGTGTTAATAGACATCATTTGTTTAACACTAAACATACCAACACTTAATACATACCTATTTTTACCATAACCGGTTAAATGACTGGACTTTGTTTTCTGATTGAATTTATTAAATATGGATATTGGGAACAAAATAAGCAAATATACTTTATTATAACTAAAAAAATTGTATATTGTCAATTTCTATGTATTACAAACACAAAGAATAAGAATTTTAATTCATTACCCATCGTATTTTTTACATATACATTACCGGTCACTTAACCGGTTATGGTAGATTGAGTGTTAATCTCCTTGCAAAAGTAGATTAGTATGTAGCTGTGAAATTTGTCATACAAAAAGACAGTCAAAATAAACAACTTTTAATCAACATTTAGAGGAAGTGGTTTTTATACCTATTAACAGACATAACTTGTCTATTCACCTTGCAATAATGTGTACCTGGGGATATTGCCTTCCAGAAAGATATAAAACGAAAGATGAAAACATATAAAAGGAAGTGGCTTTTATTTAAAGCCAATCGAAATTAAAATAACTAACATATCTAAAGCAAAGGAAATATAACGAAATGAGATCGTCCAAACGTTCTAGCCAGACTTTATCATACACTTAAAGCCACGTGCTTGAATTCACGATTCTAATACAAGAATAAGGCTATTTCACGCAACAGGGCACATCTCAACTTATGACAATTCTGACTTTTGTTTCAAACGAAAGGGCAATTTATTGTTCGCCTATTGGCTGCTGTAAACATGATAATGGATGAGAAGGGCATTATAGTAGTTCGTGACATTGCTCGAAAATGCTCTATTTACATGCCACTAACGTTATATAACATAATGTTATATATGACACTAACATACCCAATATCCATATTTCATATATTCAACCAGGAAACAAAGTCCAGTCATTTAAACGGTTATGGTAAAAATAGGTATGTATTAAGTGTTGGTATGTTTAGTGTTAAACAAATGATGTGTATTACCACAAAATCGTGGTAGAAAGATGCAAATAGTAAAAAAATAAAAACAAAAAAAATAACAACCGATGTGGAATTTGGTGATAACGAAACACATCATGTGAACGATTTAAATTGGTACCGTATGCAGTCGAGATATGTCACAAAGTGACATGTCACATCAGACAGCATAAACAGGGTCATAACATACAAAACTCATCTTTGGCTTTTACGACGAAAGTCCCATATATATCAATTATGGTATAGTAGTATCCTAAATAGTAGTCAAAAAATAAGTAGAAGAAAAATTCTAATATGCAAAAATAAAGGAGACTTTTCCTTTGACACCTTTTCGTTTAAATAATTGCCAAACCTATCTGTTAAAATTTTGTTAAATTATGTATATTTAATAGTTAATCCACAATAGATAGAGTATCCGCTATCACACAAGAGAATATGAGTTGAGATGCCACGTAATGTTTGGTTTGGTTTTGGTTTTGGTTTGCAACGTTGTACTGTTTTGTTCACGAGGGGTAACCGCTTAATGTTTGGTAGTCAATTTATATACAAAAATTTGTCGTAACGTCACAAACTACTGTAATGCCCTTCCCATTCATTTTCATGTTTACGAAAGCCAATAGACAAACAATAAACTGCCCTTCATAAATCGCTCAATGTAATCATTTTATGGTGTGTGAAACGCCTTATTGTCTCAATAAAGCCGTTATATCTATTTATTATTAAGCGATCATGACATTACATTTAACCGCAGAGTTCGCCTATGACATATCTTGACCTCAATATGAGAATTGGTTATTTGGTCCATCTATATGATTGTCACTCATAATGATGTCCAGTGTATTACAGATCAATGTCATCTTAAACATAACGCAGATGTGGACATATCTTGATCAGTATGACACCCATGATGTTGTCTCTCATAATGATGCAAATCAATTATCATTCAAATGAACTTCTGCGTGCTGTCTAATCTGGACTGCTATAAAAATTGATTGGTACCTCCATATTTCATTGCAGCTTTTAATGATTTTATACATATTTTATTGATCATTTGCGTTTTTAGTAGAAATATTGGACAACAAAATGCATTTAATTTTTTTAGTAGTAGTCACTGCAATGATCTGCACTAAAATGCAACATTGCAGCAAATAAACAAATATCAGTTACACGACAACTTCTCGTTACTACAGGAATCGCGATTCCCTATATGCGGATGTAATTGATATTATGCTACAAAATGGGTGTTGCTATTTATATGTAAAATCATATGAAACTAGACGTGGTTATAAAGTCTTTAATGTCATAGCATGATAAAAACATGGTATACCCTAAACCAAGGTCGTATATATAGGAGCGGTTCATGGGGTCTAGACCCTCCTCGAAATATTTTCAATGCATCCATTTTTAAACTTATTAAAAATTATGTACATTACTAGTTTCTATTGCAAGTGTTGAAAGATTGTTTTCAACTATGAAAAGAGTAAAAATATGTCTCTACAATACAACTGGGCACAAGAGGTTGACAAATTTAGCATTACTTTCGGTGCATGGCGATAAATGCAGATAAAGGTTAGAACAAACTGGCCTTAGAAGAATTAACTACTATAGATTAATAGACGAAGCTACTATTCTAAAACGGTATTTTATGAATTAATGACTATGCCATAATGTTTTTCATTTCTTACTCTTTGTTCCCACTCTTGAATTAAATTTTAAGAAGGTGAAGTAAGTTTAATTAAAAAAAGTTATTTTTTAAAAGTATTCTTTCTGCTTCTTTTGTGTGTCGAATTCTGTTATCCTACGGAACCCTCATAATCTTAAGGGGGGAAAATCATTTCCTCTTCTGAATAACTTGAAAAGATAACCCCGATTTTCTCATTTAGGTGAAACACTCAAATATCTGATGCGTCACTAGAGTGCGTCTATTAAATCATACGCTCTGCTTTATTTTCATTGCATGATCTGTCTTCAGAATAATTTGAATATTTATATGCGTTTATATGTACGAAAAATTTCAAAGTAACTATATTAACATTGCCGGGCATAACTCAGAAACCATTATTTGGAAAATATTGGATTTTTTTTATTTAATAAGTGTTATATCTTTCTTGTATAATCCCTCCTATCCTGATTGCAATCCATACTCTATATAACGAAGGATCTCAATATAACGTGCAATAATGCTTCCAGTCTACAAGAATGGAAACAGAAAGATATCGCCGTATTTACGTGCAGTTAAAACAATATTTTTCAAGTCTATTTTTAGTCTAAGATCTAAACTAAACTTCCCGGCGTTCCAGCCCACCTGGGGCCATGGCTTACGGTGCCAATCTCCCATTTCGAGACCAAGGGGCCTGAGGTTCAAAGCATATGTCTGGGTTAAGTGGTAAACCTTACGCGAAGCATGCTGGGTCCTCAGGTTGTCTACACACTGAAGTTATGAAAAGGTGAGTCAACATGTCAAGTCCTGAGGATGGAACCTTGGACCTGTGTCTTGTGAGCGGAAAGCGCTAGCCCAACGCCACTGGGCTTCTTTATAAACAATCAAATAAACATCAAAATAAAATTATCTGCCTAGAATTATTCAAATTTGCATTGCTGTATTTCTTCGTAATACTGATTTGCCGAACGATAGCCGATTGGCTAGGGTGCTAGCCTTCGAATCCCACTATGGCATGGATGTTCGTAGCCGTTTGGAATCGGCTTTAAGCAGTAGGTCCCGGTCTCATTAGCCCTCGTGTTGCAAAAAGTAGACCGTAGCGCTCCAAACCAAACCAATCGTAATACTGATTAAAAGAAGCATTGGTATTGTAAAACATCTTGAGTTATAACGAAATATCATATTATAAAAAATGTCAATGTAGCAAACATTAATGCTGTCGTTTACCGCCAGATTGCAGTACTTAGCCTCAGATAACACCGTGAGCTTGAGAAACAAATATTACTTCTAACCTTTAAAGGAATGTGCAATCCCAATTCTGATGACGCAATATACGATAGAAAAATATATAATTTAATAGATGTACAACGAAAACAGATGGTGTTCTATATCAGATTTTGCGTTTTATAATATTGCACTTTGCTTACTGCGTTTGTAAAGAAAAAAAATATTTCTATTTCCATCAACACTGCCCAAAGAGGACTTTGTTGAAGTTTATATCATTGGTTACTTTAATTATAGGGATATAATTAGGCCCCCGCCCTAAAACTATTTTTCCCAGTCGTAAATCTAACCCTACATTACATCAGGCGCTGTCTGTGCTTATTTTAGTTTTGTTACAATAATTAATAGCCACCATTAGACCTTTTTAAAGAAAAGTATTTCGAGGTAATAGAGTGCCAGTTTTCTTTTATAATGGTTCCTCATAAAAAAAAGTTTTATTTAAAAAAGGCTACAAATTTGTCCTCCGACTTTCTACTGTTTCTTAATGGGTTATTAATTTTTTAGGTATGTCCCAAAGCGTTAATTGAATTACATTCAATTTTTTATAGGCAGTGCTGATCGTTATCAAAAGAAGAGAAGCACAACGCGATGTCTTATACAATAGATTTCACCTTTTACGGATTACCCTATTTCATTGAAACCTCATAGCGTTAAGCACGTTATATTGAAAATTTTCTTTGTATAGTGTTCAGATTGCAAACTACTCGGAAAAGCACAACTAAACATTGTAGCAGTCCCAAGAGTAAATTTTCAATATTCTACAGCTAATCGTTTTTGAGTGATGACCCAAAGCATTAGTATACGTTTCATTCAAATTTTTCGCTAAACAGAGAGTTGATTGCAGAGTCAAAAGGGAAGGATCACAACTAGATTTTATAGCAGTACTAAATGTTAGACCGAACAATTGCCGAATACCAGAGCGCTACTAACGGAGTTCGCGGGTTAAAATTCCTTTATACTACTACACCTCCAAATCTCTTCTTTTTAATCGATTTCAAATTCTAAAGGTTGTGGTTTCAATGATCGAGCTGGTAAAAGATCCAAAGATCTACCGTGTTAATTAATGGAGGCATGTGCGCGTTACATAATTTCGTGATGGTAATGCCATCCAAGTTCAAACATTATCCCTGGGGGTGGCGATCCGAACGATGACCGATTGGTTAGGGTGCTGGCCTTCGGTACCGGAGTTCGTTGGTTGGAATCCCGCTATGGCATGGATGTTCGCAGCCGTTCGAAATCGGCTTTAAGCAGTAGATTCCGGTCTCGTTAGCCATTTTGAGCAAAACAGTGGTCCGTTGTTGTTGTTGTTCTCTTATGCCACTTGTTAAAACGAAGCATGTTTAAACTCGTATTATGGCACAGGGGTGCAGCTTTCCTTTTAACGAGCACCGCAAGGGGGAAAGTACGACTTATGCTCAAGTGGGTCCTCATCAATTTGAAGCAGGGGTCAAGCAAAAGACCAATAGGTTTGGCTTGCCACCCCCAGAGGTACTGATTGAGAACTCGGAGGACATTGTGACCACGAATCTATTTTACTTGCCCCCGTCAGCTTTAACGAATACGGCGGATCTTACGTCGATACAGGCTCCGAACACGCAACCTCTACAGTTACGAGATCATTGTCTTTTTGCCGACTGAGCTACCGCGGCTGACAGTGGTCCGTAGCTCTCCAAACCAAGCCAAGTATAAATATTAAAAAACCCAACAAACTTCGACTGCATTAACAGATTACGCCATTTGTGAATCTGTATGGAATATGAACATATCGGGGAAGAGAAATTTCCAACAAGTGCTACGATGAGGAATAAGGCGATTTCCCGCAGTAGGGCAAATTCTCAAATTATGACAATTCTGGTTTAGTTTCAAACGGAAAGGCAGTTCATAATTTGTCTATTGGCTGTTGTAAACATGAAAATGAATAGGAAGGGCGTTATAGTAGTTCGTGATTGCCTTATACGCTTCTAAATGTGGCGAGTGCAAATGAAAGATGAGGCTGGTGGAATTCGTAAACATTATGAATATAAATGTTTTGTTTATGACTTACTCCCTAACCAGACGATCAAAAGCGGATTATTACATTGTGTTTTGATACGTATGTACTAGTATTTTGTTGTCTATCACTTTCAATATTTTATTTCATGCATGTGATTTAATTATTCTGAAAGCCGGTGTCACCAAAGTCGTTTAACGGCTAACTGCGATTAACCCATGGCACCAACCAATGGTAGGACGGAATTCTTCGTTTGAAAGGAGATTAATCGTAGTTAGCGTTAAACGACTTTGGTAAGATCGGGCCGAACGATGGCCGATAAGGCAATTTGTCGCAACGTCACGAACTATTATAATGCCCTTCCCATTCACTTTCACGTTTACAACAGCCAATAGACTAACAATAAACTGCCCTACCGTTTGAAACTAAAGCCAGAATTGTCATAATTTGAGAACTTGCCCTACTTCGTGAAATCGCCTTATTGTTAAGGTGATGGCCTTCGGTACTGGAGTTCGTGTGTTCGAATCCCACAGTGGTATGGATGTTCGTAGCCGTTCGGAATCGGTTTTAAACTGTAGGTCCCGGTCTCATTAGCCCTCGTGTAGCAAAAAGTAGACTCCAAACCAAACCAAATCTTGGTAAGATGGGCCCTTAGTAAATGTTTTCTGTCAAAATTGTCCCCTTCTTAGCATTACTATATCTAGATTTTTCTTTTATTTTATTATAATCAACCGGTTATAGTTATCGAGTCGGTCCGATGTATTTACATTAAGCGCCGTTTACTGTATCAACGACTGCATTTCTGATCAATGCCAGGAGAATTTCGAAACAAAATATATAATGTTTTGTAAGCATTGCCCTTTTCACTTTCCCTTTTCTGTGAGCTTAATCAACTTTTATACGGATGGCCAAATATACACCGGATATCAATCATAATGCTGAAATTAATCGGAGAGGTTATTTATCTTTGCCTAAATGATGTCAGAGTAAGAGACGGGAAAATAAAGCGAACAAAAGGAACTAGTTTCGAGAAGGCTGAAAAGGATTGCTAGATTTCAGAGATTAATGTCCCATATGAGAGATGGGATTTTATTTCTCTTTTCTTACCGATTGTGTGATTTATATTTGATTTCTGTCACCTTGATGAGTAACTGATTCACAATGAATGAAAGCTTTTTTTTTTTTCTTGGAATGATGTTAGGAGGTAGCTGTTTTGTTCTATGAATCTAAATTACATGACACTGATATTTAAAAAATTATATTTGGGGAAAATTTAGTCGTTAAAGTTCGAAACCCATATATTCTGTACTAGCATATAGCCCGTCATATGACGGGATCAGTAAAATTTTTAATTTTCCAGAATAATTTAGCGAATTGAATGCGAACATTGTGATTATGTATAAAAAACAAACGAACAATCTTCTTAATTTTCAAAGATATATAACTTAATCGCTAGATATTTATTAGTCCGTGAAATAGACTCCTAGACTTTTATGAAAATAATTTGTTGCTAATATCGGTGATTAAAATTTTCATTGCAACAAAAAATAATTGATGATTAAATTTAAAATTATCAGATATTATTACCTAATCTATTATTTAAGCCAAATGTAACAGAAAATTATTTACGTAATATCCAAGTTCAGAGATAAAGCGTATGAAAATAATGTAGACGATATTTAAATAATTTAAAATAAGAAATGATGGAATGACGTCATAATGCTAGAAAAAAATATTATTTTTGCCTATTTCAAGCCGGTCTCACTGGTTGTTTAACGGTTAACCACGATTAATCTCTGTTTAAACGGAGAAGAACGTCCTACCATTGGATGGCGACATGACTTAATCGCGGTTAGTTGGTGAGACTGCCCCTTATTATGTGATAAATTTAATTGCCTGCTCTTAACCGGGGAAAATAGGGCTTGAAATAATGATATTAAACCCTCGAAAGGAGGGGGGAAGGGGGGATTTCGAACGTTTTAAAGAGCCTAACTCACCCTAACTCATCAAGTTCATCCAATATGGATGCCCCTATCCATTCAAAGTCCAACCGCTTCATAAATTCGAGGCCAGACGGACAGATAACTTAGGCTATTATTATATAGGGGATTTGTCGAAAGAGGGATTGTTTGCAAGAAAGAGAGAACCGTAAGAAAATAATGAAACATTAATATAGTAGGCTGATGATTATTGCTTTATGTCAGTACAGTTTTTCTTTTATTCAGGAAGGTAGAGGCTTATTTCCATGTTATTACAACGGAATTGTATGCTTTAATTCCTATAAATCAAATATATTTTGTTTAAACTCTTTATTTACGATTTGGTTTGGTTCGGTTTGAAGTGCTATGGTTTACACTTTTGCAATGAGGCCCAGACCTACAGCTTAAAGCCGATTCCGAACGGCTACGAACATTCATGCCGCAATGGGATTCGAACTCACGAACTCCAGTACCGAAGATCAGAGCTCTAACCATTCGGATATCATTCGGTCTTAAATTACGATATCGTGGCTATTTGTAAATTTTATTGTCATTAAAAATTATCTAAAATTATGGACAGTTAAAACTACACGACAATATGTTATGACCTTATTTTAATTTCCAAAATGTTTTGGTACGAAATCTGGTGTCCACAATTTTCATTTTCATACAGTGTCCTTTCATACTTTATTGTACGAAGTAAAAGAAGTGTTGTAATCGAGAAAAATTAAAGTATTCGTATTTTAACGGAAATACCATTTTGACTAGTATGTTTTTACATAAGTGTAAGAAAACTTTAATTATCCCTTTTGTTTATCACTGATCGTGAAATAGGTTTGGTTAGTTTCGGCCTGACGTCTGTATGTATACATAAATCTCGCATGAATGGTTAGCCATAAAATGTTGAAATTTTATTTGTGGGGCTGTTTTACTGTAGAGTTCTTGATCTCTCTTTTTTATTGTAATTTATACTCTATATAACGAAAACTTCCAATATAAGAAATATTAAATTTGCACTTCTCTCCACATGGCAGTAATCTACAACAACAGACAGTTATAGCGTATTTCACATGCAGATGTAATTGAAGCTGTTGAAACAAATCTTTTAAGCTCCATATTTTTAAAAATAAGATTTATTACTTGTCAAGTATAATTTTGAATTTTTATTTTTTATTACTTCCTTCTACTAAGTGAAGTATTGCAATTACGAAAAACTTTCAGTTTATAACGAAAATTCAGCCGAACGATGGCCGAATGGTTAGTGTGTTGGCCTTAGGAACCGGAGTTCGTGGGTTCGAATCCCACTGTGGCATGGATGTTCATAGCTGTTCGGAATCGGCTTTAAGCTGTAGGTCCCGGTCTCATTAGCCTTCGTGTTGCAAAAAGTAGACCGTAGCACTCCAAACCAAATCATAAAGAAAATTCTCAACGGATATTGGTTTCATTCTAGTTTAGGGTGCCCCCGAAAATTAAATCTTTATTTATATTTATCATCGCCAAGTAGACGAGTTCTCACATATTGCAACTTGAGGGCTTTTCCAAATGCAATTGTGTAGAAAATTTTTGCATACTGTTTTAAATATTTTAATTCTTATAGTTTATTTAGCTCGGGGGCACCCGAAATTGCCTTTTCGCCTGGATATTAAAGCAGCGGAATAGTAGATAGCTGAACTTGATCTGTATCTAGACAACACCGCTACTTTAAGAAATTAAACTAACTTTGAAACTTGCAGGTTTGGTTTGGTTTAGATCACTACGGTATACTGTTTTGCTCACGAAAGTTATTAAGACCTACTGCTTAAAGCCGTGTACTACCTGTAACCAGCCACCCGCCCGAAAACGGGTGTAGGGTGTTGAATTGCTGGTTCGGTGTAACCGTCCGGCAACAATGAGTTACGCAGGGGCCATAATATTTAAAATGACATGAAAAAATGTAGACAATCTAGACAAATAAGTAAAACCTATACAGTTTTCGGAAGTGCGGGGGATACTCCGCAGGAGTCCTGCTTAAAAAGTCCGGTTGACCCGGTATACTACATGGAACTCTCTGACATGAGAGCAGGTGTTGGTGAGAGAGGCAATAACTGCACAGGGCAATTGTGATGGCCATTCGTGAAGGGGTACTTTGTCCAATCCAAACGGCTAAGAACAACTATACCAGCAGCGGGATTCGAACCCGCGAACTGGTATCGAACAACCGCGTTCTACCATTCGGCCATCGTTCGGCTTGAATCTTGGTTGTTTGGTTTGGTTTGGAGTGCTACGGTCTACTTTTTGCAACACGAGGGCTAATGAGACCGGGACCTACAGCTTAAAGCCGATTCCGAACGGCTACGAACATCCATGCCACTGTGGGATTCGAGCCCACGAACTCCGGTTCCTAAGGTCAGCACCCTAACCAATCGGCCATCGTTCGGCATTGAATCTTGGAGGAGATGTGAAAATGATTATTCCGATGAAGCATTACAAAATCAAAACAAAAAAGAGGTGAATCATTTAATAGACGTACAAGGAAGTCCTGCGGTGCCTACATTAGATTTTTTTGCAAATCGGTCTCTATGAATAAAAAATAAGTCCCAAAAGTGGAAACCCCAATTCCTTTTGGCTGCCGTCGATTTGGGCTTCGGAATCCCAGAATGCAGCGTAAACGGTGTTGGATAAATGAGTGCCGGTCCGAAATAAATGAACTTGCGGGAATGCCAAGCCCACCGCAATGTATGAAGCCGCCAAACTGGGGCGCCAGCTACCTCGATCGCTAACTATTTATACATGGGCGGGGCTCCCCCTCGAGGGACAAAATACTCAATTCGATTAAATTTTCTTCACTTGTAATTACTCGTCCGCTCTTCTTTGCACCAAAACAGAGCCTCGACTCTAACCTTGTAAAAATTGTGACATTGATGGGGCTACTGGGCGATTCATTAAGCGGTAGCCTGAAATTGAATGGTCCACTCTTTAAAAAAAAGTAGTCGATTCTTGTTTAATCGCTAGACAAAAAATTGGAAATTTTATGAAAGAAAAAGTTTAGTCCAGACAGGCAATCTTTTAAACCTTTTCTCACCGCGTAATTATAATTCGTAAGTTTTAATTTAAGATATTTTTTTTATTCTTAATTTTCTCTATAAGATTAAGTGATCACTTCGCTTTTTATTTTTGGCAATGTAATAAAAGCAGTGCTTTACAACGTATTTAATAATTGCAGGAAAATTGAATGCCACTGTAAAGTTTAAGCGTTACGGTTTTCTTTCAATTTAAAGTGGGTCTGCCTGCTGCCGGGTTGCAAATTATGATTTCAAATTATGAAAGGATACCACGTAAAGGAACAGCAAATTCTCTAGGGTGCAATCTATCCCTTAAAAAAACACCGAAAAAAATATATTTAATTTTAAATTGATTGTGAAACATTTTAGGGTTTTTTTCTTTTTTTAAAACGCAAATATTGGTTTCGCTTAATTGAGAACGCTACTGGTTATTGTTTTGCTACACGAGGACTAATGAAATGGGGACCTACTAGTCGATTCCACACGGCTACGAACATCCATACCAACCATGGAATTCGAACCCATGAACTCCGGTACCGAAGTGCAGCGCCTTACCCAATTGGACATCATTCGGCTTTTATCACATTGTGTGCGTGTACATTTAGTAGCAGAATTGCACCGGAAGCGGCCGTTTTGTTCATAAATTTAGTTATCCAGTTAAATCTCAATAGATCGAAATTTATTTAATTTTTTAACCAACTGTTCGTATTTTATATTGAAATATATAAACCAATATATATATATATATATATATATATATATATATATATATATATATACATAATACATATACAAATATATATATATATATATATATATATATATACATATATATACATATATACATATATATATATACATATACATATATATATATATATATATATATATATACATATACATATACATATATATATATATATATATATATATATATATATATATATATATACAAATATATATATATATATATATATACAAATATTTTTATATTTATATATATATATATATATTATATATATATACATATACTATATATATATATATATATATATTATATATATATATATTATATATATCTATTTATTTCTACAAATATATATATACATATACAAAATATATATAATATATATATATTTATATATATTATTTTTAAAATAAATAAAAATATAAATAAATAGATTTTTTTTAATCAACCTAGTTTGTGGTTCCGCATCGACTGATGTCAAAACTAGTTTTTGTCTAAATTTTTCCAGAATCTATGTAGTAGACAAGAACATTCGGCTTCGTTTTTTTTAACATACCACTATTTTTCTAGCCACAAACAAACTATGTTGTTACACTAACCGTTACTAGTACGTGACTCGCGCTCAAGTATCAATCGTCAGAAAACGTACTAGTACGTGTCTCGCATACAATGTGTCAAAAGCAAATAAAACTATTTACTGTGCATAAATTAAAAAAAAAATAAGATAATATCCCAGAGAATTTGCTACTCTATCGCGTAGTGAGTGTTCTTTCAAAAGAATTTTTAATATGAATTAAAAATTGGGCCTACTCCTCATTTAGTCTTATAACTTTGCTTATACACTTTTGTACTAGCTGCTTTGTGCCGAGCTTTCGGTCTGGGTGATTAAAAAATCTACAATAAAGGTTACATTTATTTTAAAATTCAAATTAATTTTCAGATTACATAATGGTGTCAAATGACATAAATGTTAAACACTTTTTCAAATGATCCCACTGAAAATATGAAAATTTTTCTAAGAAAGTACCATTATCTTAAGATGTTTTTTAGATTTGACTTTTTCTCAAAATTATCTTCAAGACTTTTTGAAATATTTTGAATTTATTAAAGTGAATGAAATTTATTTTTTTGACATTCTTGAAAAAATATTAAGAAAATTTACAGAGTTAACTTTATTTTTAAATCATAAGAATTCTTTCAGAGATACAAATATTTTTCTTGAAATATTTAGATTTAATTATTACAAAATCTGCCTGTCCAAGGTTGACTCAGCCTTTCATCCCTTAAGTGGATAGATGAACTGAGGACTAAGTGGGCTTGGGAACTAAACACTGGGGGTTCCGCGTAAGATTGACCACCTAACCGGAACATATGCTTCGCACCCTAGGGCCCTTGGTCGCGTGAACGGAGATTGGCACCGTAGGCTCTGGCTCCCTTGAGGCCATTGCACGGAGGAGTTTAGTTTTAGTTATTAAAAATCTGTGTTGGTTTTATTCTAAATAATTTTTGAATAATGCCGCATTACCAATAAGCAAACTTTCTAAATATTCTGATAGGATTTTCAAATTTTGCTGTTTATGTATAGTATAAAGTGAACTGAGAGTATAAAATCACAAAAAGGAAAAAATAATAATTAACTCTTTATAAAATGAAGTTGGTTAACCGTTAATATTACATTAACATAGAGATTGTAATTATTTGAAGACGCACACTGTGTTCGCAATAAACATATATTATAGAAAATTATTACGAAATGGCTTTGGTTTAGTACGATTATAAAAATATGATAATAATTATATGCAAGGAAGAAATAGGCAGCAAATAAAAGCAGCAGTTTTAAAGAGTTTTTCATATTGAAAAAAAAAAGTGTAAAGCATTTTTTACTATAATTTCAATTTTTTATTATTTTCCAGTATATTTTAAGAATATTAGATTACCTCCGATTTTTATAATTTTTCTGGATGTATTAAATAATTTGGGCCACTTAAGTTTACACTAGAAATAAAATTTTCATATTATATTAAGATTTTCTACTAATTACCTTCTATAGATTTTCTATACTTTATATTCTCCAGAAAGATCGTAGGATTAAGATGTGGGCCAAAATAACTTGAGATATTCTGAATATTTTTGTTTTAAGGAAAATATTGAGTTTTTTTGGGGAGGGGGGATAGTAGCTGAACGGTGACCGAACAGGGCGCTGTTCTTCAGTACAGCTCCGAATCAGTAAGGGTTCGAATAAGTTTCTGGCATGGATGTTCGTAGCCGTTCGGAATCGGTTTTAAGCAGTAGGTTCTGGTCTCATCAAATTTCGGATAGAAAAACAGTACAACGTAGCACTCCAAACAAAACCAAATGATAGGGCTATTAACAATGGAATGGTTGGTTGGTCGATTTGGAGCGCTACAGTCAACCATTTTGCTACACGAGAGCTGATGAGATTAGATCCTGATGCTTAAAGACGATTTAGAATGACTACGGATATCCATGCCAACAATAGGATTCAAATCCACGAACTCCGGTACGAAGAGTAGCGTCCTACCCATTCGGTCATCATTCGGCATTATCCATAGAATAAGAATTACGTCTAAAAAATGAATAAAAGGTTGGTGCAACTGAATTCAAAATGAAAGAAATATACCAAATTAAGACTGATTAAATGAAATAAGTAAGTAGGGTCAAAAGGCAAGAAAAATTATATTATCTGAAAACACAATTTAAACCCTATCAGGTGAATTTAGTCACTTAAAATAGTTTATTTTAATTAGATTTGATTTAAAAGAGAAACATATCAAATGGCTGTAAAATAAGCAAGTCCACAAATCAAATTTAGATTTAAAAAACCGTTAGACACGCCCTAGACTTCCGAACAATTTTATTTATCTAAAAACATTCCAAGGTTGGCCTGAATCACCATGCAAAATTCCATCAACATCGGCCATTTTGGAATGCAAAGCAAATATATACATACATATACACACAGACATACATCTAATGGATTATATTGATAGGTTATTTACTTGAGAAGGCGAAATGATGACAAAGAAAGCGAAAATAAATGTATATAAAATGAAATTGTCTGTATGTAATGCAAAAAAAAAATCTTAAAAAATCTATTTTTTCTTCCATATGAATGGCTGTCCTTTACATATCAGAAAAATCCTCTTGACGTAATTCAAAAATACGGCAGTCAGAAAAACCACAGATGGTTTCAACATGTGTAGGAACAATGGCAGAGCACCTGTAGAAAAGCAATTTCGCGATTCCCTTTCGTCAGTGAGTCGATTGAACTGCGGAGGAAATCTACGGATTACGAGAAAGTCTGAGAAGAAGGAATTCGCTCTCGCGGGATTACACCTACTAGATTATTCAGCAACGGGATGTTCTGGTTTTGTATTTTGGTTTGTTTAGCGTGGCGCACGGTCGGCGCACACGTCAATCACTCGCATGACCACAAAGCACAAATGTTAAAACAGAAGTGGGGAGTGGTGAATGTCATCAGAGATGTAGAGTAAGTAGCCCTACTGGTGATTAGTATTTCTTATAATATGTATTTTCTTTTTATGCAATGCTTTGGATTTCTGTCTGAGATAGAAGTCACAGACGTGACGGATATGTTAGTTTTAGTTCTCTCTACAATGTTGCATCTAGCTCTTCCCACGCCTGTGGATGCTCTTTGTAAATATTACCTGTTATTGTCTCGAAACCAAATAAACGACTTTGGCTGCGGCCGTGAAGTTTTTTTTTCTTTTAATGGGAGACTTGAACCTCATTAATTTAAATGGATATATGTATGCTTTTTCTACCTCTCCTCAGTTGCGTTTGTTCTTTATCAAAAGTCGGAGAGAACTGCTGTACCTCAGACGACAAAAGCGTCAATCTCATAACCGGAATTTTGTGAGTTGGAGGCTTGAGCCGTCCAAAGATCCACCGTGTTCATTAATGATGGCTGGGGTACGTAAAGTAAGTTTGTAGTCGCAATGTCTTCCAAGTTAACAAACGTTGCTTACGGAGATGGAGGCTGAGTCTGGGGGTGGTGGTGTTCTACTTGGTCTTTGCTTCTAACTCACGAGAATCCAGCAGTTACAAAGTTACTGGCGTCCGTAGCATTCGTTAAGCCACACGTAAACTCTGGATGGTTCTAAATGAGTAACAACTTCGCAACCGTAATTGGCATAAAGATATAGGCCTGTATTGCTAGCTGCATTTGGGGCAAAATGAGTAGTCAGAAAAAACGGGAGATTTGGCGAGAGTGCTCGCTGACCTGTAACAATTTTACTTACTGCATACTCTTTAATTAATAAAAAGTGAATTTTTTGTATGATTTACCTCATAATGGTGGCTATTTCGCACGTTCACTTAGCCTACTACCAATCATTCGGCAATGTAAAACCTGTGACGTAGGAGTAGAGATATATGAAATAGTCTGCCTTTTCACTACACTTGGCTAACATTTTAAGATAGGCTAAGAGAAATTTCACCAGAATGGCGGAAAAGGCAATGATGTTTACGGTTTCTTAGGGAAAATACAAGTATATAGAGCGACAGCTTTCTGAGTTGAGGAGCGACATGTTTTTTCCTAGCCTTTGCCAGTGGGCTAGATAATGGGTTATTGGTTATTAGGCTATCTTATGGTACTGGATACTGTAATTCAAATTCCACTACTGTTGTGGCTGTTTGTAGCTGTTCGAGACTGGCTTAAGCAATAAGCCACTATCTCATTACCTTCATATCGCAATAAATAAATAAATAAATAAAGTTTCAAATGAAATCAGAGCTGGATTTAGAGGAGAGGGGGTGGCATCCGGGTATGTTGTTTAATGTATGTTAATCCGCGAAATTTAAAAAAAACTTTAGTTTTTCATTAAATAGGATAATTTTATGACGTGTTTAAGTTATAGTTAATAATCTTTCTATATATTAAACTGAGAGTATTATGTGTTTGCATGTTTGTATGCTTTAATATGCATTCTTTATACAAATCATACGGTTTGTCGTCGAATCACCATAATTTGTACAGGCATTCTTTGGCACCGGTAAAAAGTTATTATTTGTATTATAACCTTTTCCTCAGTTTAGCACAGAATCGCAATACACTGTAATTTTGATCATTATAATCACCCATAGAAATCAGTACTTAGCATTCCAAAAATTGTTATATCTCCAATTAAATATCAGGAATTTAAAAATTTTATATACACTTGACTTCTGAAGACCTACAAATTAGTATAAAATTTATTAAAAACAAGCAAATTATGTAAAAGTTATAAATATTTTAAAATAGTTTTCAACAGGGATGTCGATGTAACCAATTTACTTATGAAACAATATCAGTACTTAGCATTCCAAAAATTGTTATATCTCCAATTAAATATCAGGAATTTAAAAATTTTATATACACTTGACTTCTGAAGACATACAAATTAGTATAAAATTTATTAAAAACAAGCAAATTATGTAAAAGTTATAAATATTTTAAAATAGTTTTCAACAGGGATGTCGATGTAACCAATTTACTTATGAAACAATATCAGTACTGCATTCAAATTGTTATATCTCCAATTAAATATCAGAATTTAAAATATTTATATACACTTGACTTCTGAAGACCTACAAATTAGTATAAAATTTATTAAAAACAAGCAAATTATGTAAAAGTTATAAATATTTTAAAATAGTTTTCAACAGGGATGTCGATGTAACCAATTTACTTATGAAACAATATCAGTACTTAGCATTCCAAAAATTGTTATATCTCCAATTAAATATCAGGAATTTAAAAATTTTATATACACTTGACTTCTGAAGACATACAAATTAGTATAAAATTTATTAAAAACAAGCAAATTATGTAAAAGTTATAAATATTTTAAAATAGTTTTCAACAGGGATGTCGATGTAACCAATTTACTTATGAAACAATATCAGTACTTAGCATTCCAAAAATTGTTATATCTCCAATTAAATATCAGGAATTTA
Organism: Pardosa pseudoannulata; assembly: GCA_032207245.1. Lineage (NCBI taxonomy): Eukaryota > Metazoa > Arthropoda > Arachnida > Araneae > Lycosidae > Pardosa > Pardosa pseudoannulata. Next base: position 125,464,931 of record CM063504.1, read on the forward strand.
AAAATTTTATATACACTTGACTTTAAGACATACATAGTATAAAATTTATTCAAGATATGTAAAAGTTATAAATATTTTAAAATAGTTTTCAACAGGGATGTCGATGTAACCAATTTACTTATGAAACAATATCGCAATTGTTTAAATTTTCTTTGTATCTAATTATAATTTAAATATTAAATAATTTTGTGCCTATCACCTTTAAGAGTGCCATAGTTTAACATTTGATTTGAAGGCCTCGATTAAGTGGCTGAAAAGCTATTAGTTTTTAAATTTTTAAGCATGAAGATTTTCGATTCAATCTACAGCTACTGAACTTTTATAGATCTATCTACAACTGCTCTCATGTATATTCTACAATTTTTTGAGTTGTTAAATATCCTTTTATATTTCTTCAAATTGATGTTAATTTCAAGAAAATTCAACAATGAGATAAAAATGTATAAATTTCTAAAAAATATTTCATAGATAAGCTATTTATTTTTTTCTTTAATAAAATATGTAATATTGTCACTAAAATAATTTATTCTCTCTCAAATTTGCTTCAATTTTATATAATTGTCGAGCTATTAAGTGTATTCTATGATAAGTAATTCAAATTTTAATATTTTTCCTTTTTTAGTATTTGAATTATTTTATTTCATATAGCTACTATTTTAGTAAATAATATTCACTAAATATAATATGCATTTTTAATCTGTTTCCACATATGAATATCTAATTTCCATATTTTTATTTCCATATCGTCTGTACTTAATTTTTATTTATATTTTGCCCTTCCTATACATTTAAATAACACATTTCAAACAGTTGAATTCGATTTCAGTTATGACGTCATCTAAATAATAATAAAAAGCTGTTCGCAGGTGTCTATACCAATCAACTTTTCGAAACAATTGTTTGGGTTTAAGGCGGGTTTGCATGGGTTTGCAAAATTTTCTGAAATTTATTTTCCTTAGCGTTACTTTTGTAAGATTATAATTAACAGCAATATCAATTAAAACCAGGGCTTCGAACCGTAATTTTTTTTTGTTCCGGTTTTCGTTCCGGTTCAACTAAAAAATTAATATCGGTTCAGTTCCGGTTTTCGCTCCGCCAAAAATAACGGTTTTCGGTTCAGTTCCGGTTTTCGCTCCGCCAAAAATAACTGTTTTCGTTTCAGTTCCAAATGAATAATTTCATTTTATGTATATTCTTATTTGTACTAAAAATATAATTCTAACATAAACAAAAAATGTAATTCTATCAAAATTTAGAAGATTTTATTCTTTTTTTATTTGGTACACTATGTGAATTGATACAAAAAGCAGGTACGATAAGAGCGGCGAGCATTGGCATTGTTATCCATTATCAAAATCGCATTTGACAACTAGGTTCACGATTACCCACATTCGTCGTTTGACTCTCACATCGTGCACTTGGCTTTGCAATAATTATGTAAAAAATATATTATTTATTTAACATATGAAAATTGCCTCTAATTATTAATATATCTTCTAACGTGGTTTCACTGAGATTACTTCTGTTGTCTCGGAGAATAAATTTCAACACTAACTTGTGTAGCTGGAGCTGCCAAAACCACCATTGCAATCTTATACAAGTGCGGATATGTAATTATAAAGTTGACGTTAAATTAGAAAATATTGATAAGTTGGTAACAGTAACAAAATGACTGAAAGATATATCGAACCGAAATAAACCGATATTTTTTATGGTTCAGTTCCGGTTTTCGTTTCGACCAAAATAACGGTTTTTTCCGGTTCAGTTCCGGTTTGAAGCCCTGATTAAAACCCTCCAAAATGGTAATTCTTTTAGTTTAAATGTGTATTTGTCTTCGCAAATGAATTCTGTTCAGGTAAATTACATCAACTAAATTATTACAGAACAGCCAGCTGAGCTCGTTAGCTGACAGTTTTCCTGGTAAATTCTATATATATTGTGACGACTTCAGTGTTCTTCAGTGAAGAAGTAGCGTGGAGAAGGATCAAGTCTTAACAGAATTGGAAATCACTTTTATTTTCTGGAGTAAATACTGGTTATATACAACGGGATTCTAATCTCCCAAAACAAGTCGAAATGTAAAGGATTGTTGCTTGCATAACATTACCACGACTATCACAGTCGGAAAAAAAGATTGTAACAAATGTATTTTGCCACAGCACCGTGCTGCCACATGTATAAAAACACTCACGAAAAAAGAAGACTTCCCCAAAACAGTTGGCCTTACGGACTTCGGAGGCGCTGAAACCCTTTGACCTCTCCAGGTTCTAATTGTATTAACTATTTTGAATTATGTAGATTTGGTTTGTTTAACTTTATTTTTTTGTTTATTATTTTTGTGTGCAAGCTAATATTTTATGTTATTAAACTTTATTTGCACTGTAAAGATGTTTTTTTTATCGAACCCCACCCTCACAAATATAGCTTAGCCACAAGATTAAATAATCTCACAAAATGGGGAGGCTTTTTCAGGTTGCAATGCAAACACAATCTATCCCCCGTTCGGTGTCAGAGACCCTGCCGTTCCTTATATGAGCGGACTTTACGAGTCTCCCGAATGCAATCACTAAAAAGCTGTCTCCGGTCAAATGTCGCGGAAGCTTCCACGAGGTCAAAGCACCTACGTAAAAAATTGTCGAAAAGCCCCGAGTTGCAAAATTCTAGGCTTTTATACCTGGGGTCAGTTACGGTCCCGCCAAACGTTTTTTGGTCAGTTACGATTCCAATTACTTGAGAACTACAGCTAATGTTATAACTAGTTTTTTTAGTTGAATTCTCATTCACTAGCTGTCCTGATTCCGGAATTCTCGAGGGACTCTCCGAGATCATTATTCCGACCGATCAGGGGCGTGACGCCTATTCAACCGAACTGAACAACATCCCAGACCCTGCGTCGCCGCGCTAATGTAGCCGGGTAGAAACAGGAGGAATTCAGATCAACTGATTTCGGTTGTTAGTATTCTGAACAAAGGGGTCTTCACAATATGTACATAAAATTTTTATTAAAACTTTCTAGTTATCTAGCGGACAATGACCACTAGTAAGGTTTAACCCATCCACAGGCCACCCTCCCCACCTTTTTCCCTTTCAAAACAGTCACCCTTTTCGTAAATTCCAGACGGAACTTACCGTACCATACTAGAGTTGCCGGTTTAAAAGTTGTCAGGTTACTTTTAAATTATTTTCCCTGCAAGGTAAAGGAGTTCCGTTACTCAAAATTAGTTTCTTTCATTTATTATCGCTTTGCAATATTTTTTTTTCCTCAAAAGTGTGCGATACAAGTTATACGAGTGCGAACGAGAAGGGGTCGACAGGTCCGTTTTCGAACAGGAATTCGCTGTCGAACCCCCGTCGACGCGTCCGTTCAGTGGGTTAAAGAGCGCTGAAGAATATCTCACGTGGGGAATGCCGGCAGTGAATTTGAACCCAAAGACTTTGGTATTGTAAAGTAGATCTCAACCCTGATCGTCGAACATCTAAACTTTCATAAAAATTTAAACAAAAAAGAACAAAATTTTTAAAAGTCATAGATAAGTAAGAAGCTATTTTTAATGCAGGAAGTGGAGTAATATTAAACTCAGAAATTATTTCTTTTTCCTGGAAACCTTTGTTAATGGATTTGACGTAAAGAAAATATGCGACACCTCAAAATGCGCCGTTAAAATCTTGACAGTTATATCAAAGAAAGTTATTTCGTCTGAGTCGGCAATAGCATTGCGTGACTTTGTCTAGAGAATCACGCAAATATCGTTAGCAGAAGCAAGAACTGATAAATCAAATAGCCCGTGACAGAAAACAGCATCGAAATAAGCTGAGTGGAATCGTTTATTTCTCGGTGAAGAGTATCGAGAATAATACTGACATTAATGGATGGAGAAGAGAGAAGTTTCTTGGTTCGGATCTCTAAAATCGATTTTGTTCACGGAGTCGGTTATTTCAAAGCTCTTCAATAATTTAAGATTCAAGCTATCTGAATTACTTTAAGAATAAATTGACTTCCTATTTCGTTTATAAGTTAAACCCCAAACAATGGTGTTTAATTTAGAAATACAGTGATCTCCACTTAATGTGATAGTTTGGGAAACCATGATTTTAATAACAATAACCGATTGATAACAATAAACGATATACAAAATTAGATAAATTTACCCCACCTTTAATTCACACGTACTACATTTCAAAATAAAATGAAAATACTCACCTTATATTTATATACTGTATATTATCCTTTAAGACATAAGAAGTGTTAAAATAATAAAAATAATTCATCAATTGTTGACTGTCTACAATTCTAAGCAGCTCATTGGTAAATCATTCGTAATCATAATGTTTTTTTAAGTCATCAAAGTGGTGTTGTATTCCACGTTTCAACACTTTCAATGCAATTCAGAAGCTGAGAAACGTTTAACTGCGCTGCAGCATTGCGCTGACTCATATTTGGTAACCTGTCATAACGGTTTAAAATTTCGATATTTAGTTTTAATGTTAAATCCTTTCGCTTTCTGGCATCCATATCGGCAGACTGCACGTAAGCGAGCAAGGCATAAAATGTGAATACGCTCCTTTCTCAGTTCCGAATAGAATGTGTTGCCTTTTGCTTATCTGACAACTGTTGACCACTTGCAGGGTGTGAGTATTTCTGAAAACTTCCAGGAACGTGTAATTTCCCACTCCTTTGGTTTTTCTCTTTTTCCTTCTGTGGAAGAGGGAGAATTATCAGAAATTAAAACAAGAACGAATGGAAAGAAAAAATGGGTTCCTTCTGATTGGTTTGGTTTGGAGCGCTACGGTCTACTGTTTTGCACACGAAGGCTAATGAGACCGGGACCTACTACTTAAAGCCGATTCCGAACGGCTACGAACATCATTGTCATAGTGGGATGCGAACCCTCGAACTCCGGTACCGACGATTAGCGCCCTAACCAATCGGCGAGCATACGGAGGGTTCCTTCTGAATACATTGTGAATATTCCTTCACCAGTTAAAATGAGGTTTGATAACTGATACCATTAACCGATGTAACTATAATATAAACCGATAATTTTAACAGACAAATGAATAGAGAAAATCGGGACCAAGTGATTTCGATAACAATAAGCGATTGACAACATTAACTGCGATCACATTAAACGGAATCCACTGCAGAATGTTTGTCAATTCATGTCAGACTCATAATGAAAAGTGTCATCTGAAATTGTTATGTGAATGCGGGCTATTTTTATGGGTACAAAAGCGCGGTGTATCAATGGACAAATACAAGTCGTCCTCAATCTGAGCATTGAACCAAAATGTGAAGATTTTGTAATATATTGAGCAGATTGCAGACCATCAAATAACTTCCAAAAGGTGTATCGCTCACCAATAATAAAGTTAGGAAAAACATAGTACATTCATAAAGCCAATACTGATAACAAAAAACAACGAGATACTCGATATATCTGTATATATACAGTACTTTTTTTTGTCTACATCGCCCATTCGTGTATTCATTTTCCTTGAAAGATCATTTAGCAATCAGTTACCCCGGTTTGTGTGAAGTGAGACTAAAATACACGGAAATGGATATCATTTATTAGGCACTCTGTTATTATGTAACGATCACGGTGGCTTCTACTCATACCATGATTGGAGGACTGCAGAATCCCAGTCATTTTAGAAAGCCTTAGAAACTAATGGGGGTCAGGGACACAAAATTCTAAAGTTTTTTTTATTTATGAATATTATATTTAGGAGTTAGAAATTAGAAGCCTATAATAGATCCAACTTACATCATGGCGTTGTACTTTGATCCTACGAAGAGCTTTAATTGTAAAATACTCAGAAATATAAGAATGATTCCTAATAGAAGTTATAATACAATTACATTCACGCATTAACACACAATATAATAATCAAAATTCTGCTTGAAGTGGAAGGAAAATACAATACATCCTAAATTTAGGTCCAAAATACAACAGGTTACCAAGTTTTCATTATATAAGGGGCTATTTCCCGATATAGAAAGGAATCCACGTAAAAATGAAATAAAAAAAATAGCTACAAAACTATGTCATAACAGTCTAAAATACAGGTTTGAACCTTTTACTGCCAATCGATTTGAAATTATGTTACATAATTTTGATTTCCTACAAATGCGGTTAAAAACATTATTTCCACTGTTTATGAAGCATTGTTATAATGCTTTTTAGAAAGTGACCAAATAAATCGAATAATGAATAAGATAATGATAGATAGGGCTTTAACTGCACACACACACACACGAGAAAGGAAAAGTAAACTAGATCGGGAAACTAATGTAGCATTTTGTATTAAACCCCAAAACACGCCTAAAAATTTCTCAGGGGTTTTTAAATCTTAAGTCAAGTGAAATCATTCCAGCATCCCTTTTCTTTCCCCTTTTTAACCTCTAACATAAATTGACCACTGGAGCTACAGTTCTCGCCCTCAGAAAAATGGTCTAACCAATTATAACTCTACACTGCCCTAGCGGACAATTTAGGAAATTCCCAAACAAAAAGGAGATGCATGCTGTCGGAGGAAGCTTTTCCTAGAGATTTTCCCACAGATTTTGACTGAGATGCTGACCCAGATATTAAGGGCCTTTTACTTATAACTTTATGCTAGCTGACCCCTCAGTTTGTCCTGTCCTTATAATGAAGTGAGAAACCGTCTTCCAACGTTCTGTTAATAAAGGTCTTTAACTAAAACAGTTTCATTTTTATGGGCCATGACTGCAACCACCCATCGTGAAGTTCGTCTTGTTACATATATATGTTGTAACGACCTCTTACATGACCCGAACGAAAGAAGAACGGAAGGTGACCTTTCGCAGATGACAATTATTATTAGCGGTAGGTAGAAACGCGCGTTCCGAACAAAGCCATTTGTGTACCAGGTTTCCGACACAAAACAGAGGCAGTCGCTTAAGTGGAAGTAAATTTAAAACTGTCAGTATGCCGGAGTCATCGTGTCTACGTCTTTATGATGTCAATTACCGTCAAGAGACTCTGATAATAATTATAAACAGAGTGACGGTGGGTCCCCAAATGTATCAGGTTAACCTTGAGCTAATAGATTTAGGATGGTCGGTCGGTTAATTTCAAGAACTTCAGCCGCATCTGGAAACGCGTCAACTGATCTAGGCGGGTCGGTTGACCGCAAAATTGCGTCACCCTGGTTCTGGAAGGTTCCGAAAGAATCACGAGAGGGGCAACCGGTACCCCTATAGAAGAGATTGGCTGAGCCAAGAGAGGGGGAGTTTTTTCGTTTTGATGGAGCTTGAGAGTCCACTTGTCTCTCCGAATTGCCAGAGTTTGCTTACCTCCAGAGACCGCCAGTGTCTCTCATTTCTGCTAAGATGTCGACCTTCGACTTCGGAATCTCATTTCCGTTACCTTTAATAATTTTTTTTTTACTTCGTGCTTTGAAGTAGGTCACTGAGAGTGACACTTACTCTCATTTTGGATCGTCCTGCATCCTTTCATTCTCAAAGAACTCTATCGAGATACGCACTCTGAGCGTTTCGAGCCTCTGTGTAGAAGTCAACTGTTCGGATCATCAAATCGGCAGATTATAATGTCAATCCTGTACCGGCATTCATTAGCAAAACTGTTCTTGTGTTACTAGCTTCCCTGTACCCACGTGTTTTATATTTAAACGTTTATCTCAGCACAAGATCCCAGAAGTAATTGAATTTAATGAATTTTGTACATAAATGTATATAATTATTCTCATGAATAAAGCATTTACGCAAGAATAAATAGATGTTCAGCCTGTATCTTTGACGGCTTCGCCTACCTTTACTCTAGGACGTCACAATGTATGTATGTGTGTGTTTGTATATATATATACACACATTCATAATAATTTAGAGTAAGCATAATTTTAATGAGTTTGAGGTATACATAGACGTATCTATAAATTGTATATAGATTGTTATGATCCGTACCACCCAACGTTACTCTTTATCAGATACTAAATGGGCGAATCCTTTCATCGCATAATTCATTTACCTAGCTGATTTATTAAAAAGGAAATGTTAAAGAGGAATAAAAAATGTGTTTCACCCACTTCGCTCCCTCAGCCCAGACTGTTGATCGGGTCACCATGGTAACGCAGCAGGTAAGAATGACAGGAAGTTGTTATTCAAAACCTGGAGTTTTTAACATTTCGGATACTAATGGATGACTTAAGAACGAGAAGGGGTGGGAGGAGATACGGACGGCTCTTCGACGCGAATGTTCTCTGTTGTTTTTCAAAAGGGAGCCAATATGGTATGACTACATTTCCGAGATAATGGTATGTTTATGTAAGGAAAAAATGAAGAATTACCTTTTCGACGTCGCATAGTACATTGGTCTCGTTTTGAGATTTCGCGTTTGCCTTCTTCTTTTTTTCGGGTACATTTATTACACCTAATGATTAAATCTCGTTGTGCAAGAGGAATATGGAAAGGTAGCAGTTTCCAACCTTTTTACTACTACACCTCCAAATATCTTATTTTTGATCGATTTCAAATTCTAAAGGTTGCGGTTTCAATGCCCGAGCTGGTAAAAGATCTAAATATCTAATGTGTTCATTAATGGAGGCTTGTGCGCATTACATAGGTTAGTGATGGTAAGCCACTTCTTACTCCGACCTAGCCGAAGCCATACGGAAAAGGACCACGTCGCCGAGATAGAAATCATACCCAATACCAAACTTTAAAATTTTTCCTAACAAAACTAAACCAAACCGGACCAGGCCACCATACTGCAAACGACTGAAACATCCCTCGACAAGGAGCCAACAGCTCTTTATTTTACACAAAAATACAACATATAATCTACATAATACAAAGTTATAAAATCCATTATATTAGTCATAACAATACAAATCAACAATTCATAGATAACTCTAATATATATTCAATAATAGAAATTAATCCTCTGCGAGACTTAGCAGAGGAACATAAATATTTTAAATTTACATTCTTATAATTTAATGGGAAAAATATATCGCTAATATGTTGAACCAAACTACAATTATAAATGATATGTTCAACGTTTCCATCACTGGACCCGCACCAACAACTGGAAGATTTATTAAAAAATCTGTTCTGATACGCTGGAAATGCACCGTGCCCTGTGAACACTTGATTCATGTAAAAGTTCCCTTCAAGTTGGGTTAGTGATGGTAATAATTGGGTTAGTGATAGTAAGGCCATCCAAGTTCAAACATTATCCCTGGGGGGTGGCGAGCCGAACGATGGCCGATTGGTTAGGGTGCTGGCCTTCGGTACCGGAGTTCGTTGGTTGGAATCCCGCTGTGGCATGGATGTTCGCAGCCGTTCGGAATCGGCTTTAAGCTGTGGGTCCTGGTCTCATTAGCCCTCGTGTTGCAAAAAGTAGAGCGTAGCACTCCAAATCAAATCAAACCAAACCAAACCCTGGGGTTGGCAGGCCAACTTGGGGGGTCTTTTGCATGTTCCCTGCTTCTAAATTACGGGGAACCACTTTGTTTATATTGTTCTAGAAAGTAAAGTTGACTGTATATACGGTGCTCTCAAAATAAAATGGTGAGCCGCGGTAGCTCAGTCGGCAAAGGCAGAGTTCTCGTAACTGAAAGGTTGCGGGTTCGGGGCCGCTGCCGGCCTAAGATCCGCCATGTTCGCTAAAGGTGACTGGGGCACGTAAAATACGAGGTGCATCCAGAAAGTAAGTTTCCCTATTTAAAAGAAACAAAGAACTGACACTTTCACAGCTATATTTATTGGCAACAAGTACAGCAATGTTTCAGCTATTTTTCAACATAGCCCCCACCAGAATTGAGACACTTGTCGTATTGTAGGATCAACTTTTGTATACCTCTGTCGTAGAATTCTGCTGCCTGTGAATGGAACCAGCCTTACTGTTTCAGAACACAGTGCACATCCCTTTACGTACAGACAGCGTCTGTTTGAAGCTTGGTCCTGAACGAAGATCCACTATGATGCCAATGCATTGACTGCTGCTTGGTTTCCGGGGTAAAGTGAGAAATCCAAGTCTCATTGCCCGTGACGATCCTGTCGAGGAACTCGTCGCCGTCGTCGTGATACCGTAGCAGAAATGTCAGTGCTGCTCCTAAGCGTTGAATTTTGTGTTCGGGTGTCAGTTTCGGCTCATAGACCTGACAGAGCTGACGATGAATTTCAATTGGCGCAATGCTTTGTGCATTCAAGATCACCGACCGAACCTTGTAGGCGGCGGGAGAAGGAATTAGAGTTTCCATTTCGGACCACTGCTACCCCGCTACTGGCACGAATCGGGACTTGTCCAGCTGGCATATGATTAATAAGTCATAGATCTGTTATGCACGCGCAATTGACACGGCTAAATGCGTTTGTTTTAAAGGGGTAAAACATCGGGAAACTTCCTTTCTGGATGCGCCTCGTATGTTCGTCTTGTCGTATTGTAGGATCAACTTTTGTATACCTCTGTCGTAGAATTCTGCTGCCTGTGAATGGAACCAGCCTTACTGTTTCAGAACACTGTGCACATCCCTTTACGTACAGACAGCGTCTGTTTGAAGCTTGGTCCTGACCGAAGATCCACTATGATGCCAATGCATTGACTGTTGCTTGGTTTCCGGGGTAAAGTGAGAAATCCAAGTCTCATTGCCCGTGACGATCCTGTCGAGGAACTCGTCGCCGTCGTCGTGATACCGTAGCAGAAATGTCAGTGCTGCTCCTAAGCGTTGAATTTTGTGTTCGGGTGTCAGTTTCGGCTCATAGACCTGACAGAGCTGACGATGAATTTCAATTGGTGCAATGCTTTGTGCATTCAAGATCACCGACTGAACCTTGTAGGCGGCGGGAGAAGGAATTAGAGTTTCCATTTCGGACCACTGCTACCCCGCTACTGACACGAATCGGGACTTGTCCAGCTGGCATATGATTAATACGTCATAGATCTGTTATGCACACGCAATTGAAACTGCTAATTACGTTTACTTTGAAGGGGAAAACATCGGGAAACTTCCTTTCTGGATGCACCTCGTATGTTCGTGGTCACAGAGTACTCTAAGTTCTCAAACGGTACCTCTAGAGGGGTTGCAGGTCCACCATAGGGGGTCTTCTTCTTGGTCCTTGCTCCTAAATTACTAGGACCCAGAGGGGGTAATGTTACCCGTACCATTAAGCTACACGTGCTTCTCGGGGGGTGCAAAATGTGTAACATGTTCACAGCATTGTTAAGGCATTAGGATAATGTCTGCATCGCCTGCTGCTTTGAAAAATAATAATAATAAAAAATAGTCAACAAATAGTTGCAGCCTAGTAGTGGAAGAGCTATAAAACGAAGTGCCCTCACATTCTAAATAACACGAAATTTACTATTTTTAAGGGTTATAGTAAAGAATACTAACTTCACTACAGAAAAAAATTGAATACTACAGTTAACAGACTAATAACACGGTTTTGCTCTAACATACAGAATTATATAAATCTACTTTTATATCAAATTACAAATTAAACTACATCTAACGTAAAAAATTTAATGCGAAGGTTGTTGTGTATTGGCACGACGTTTGGCTACTCAATAACACCAACTCGCCAACTGTTCAGTATCCTGAAATTTTAATTCCACGAAACAGTTAGGGGAGAACGTATCTAATCTGTAAAACTCATTATTGTTTTATGGTTGTTTTGTTGTCGAAAAACAGCATTTGTAAAGGTGCTATTTTTAAAATCTTCAAATTAAAGAAATTATATGTTTAAAAAATATTAAAAATAAAAATAAACATCAACTGGATTTTTTTTTATTGTTACGTTACGATATGATGTTTTATTTATTTTTAGATATTATGGTATAAAAATACTGTTTTCATGAAAAAGGTTTTTCATTTCCTAGGTTGTAACCTTCTGTTTTAAGACGTAATGTTTTATAGTGCTACTGTCTACTTTTTTTGCTACACGAGGAATAATGAGACCTACTGCTTAAAGCCTATTCCAACGGCTTTAAGCACTTTTGTCCACGAACATCCATGGCATGAGCGGAATTCAACCCTATAGCATTCGGTATCGAAAAGCAGTGCCGCACCATTCGGCTATCGCCCGGGTATAAAGCATCAAGGAATAGCACGACGAGACATATTGGGGATTGTAGATAGACTATGAAATGATTAGCTTACAACTAAAAAGTTTTCATTTGGATGCAGGGGAATACAACCTCACGATTAAAAGAAATTGTCGTATATATACGTACATCATTTCCAGAGTAAGCCCTACGGTTTGAAACTGAAGACCAGAACTTAACGACAGAACCACAAACTACATATCCGATACGAAAGTACCAATGTGATGTAACAAAACTAATGCTCATAACTGTGAAGGGTGACAGAAAAAAACAGCTTTCACAATACAATGAGGACCTGAAAACAAACGGCGAAGTCGTGAGCCTGCTTCGTGAAAATAGTGAACAATGAATATTTGGTGGCTTTACATGTTTGTACTGCATATTAAATGTTTTCATATGTGAATGGAGACTGACAGGACAGATGTTGTGAACCGTGGGTGCAGTAATCTCTGTTACAAGAACTAATGTACAAATATGTGCCTTTGAAAAAATTAGTTTTACTTAAGGTTTCTAATCTCTAGAGATGAATAGAGTGGTAAGGGTATATGTAACGGGGTCACGCAACTCGCGCTTCGTCATATGGTTAACACCTCGATCGCGAGTTATGCATGTATAGTTAGTTCTGGTCGGTTGTGCCCTGCCTCAAGAATTGTTTCTGTTACTTATATATAATTATCTCTCTCTAATCTCTGATTGCTTCAAATTTACCATTCTCAGGCAATTTGGCCAACCCTGTGTGAGCGTAGAAACGTTCTCCGTTTTGGCAGCAACCAATTTGGAAATCGCTCTTACTAAACTCTTACCACTTTTGTAACATAGCCATTTCAGTCTAGTACATAAGGAACATATCTGCCTCTTGAACATTCGAGTATTGCTGCCAATATGGCGAAATATATCACCTGAATGTGGGTTTTTGCGAGAAGTGTCACTTCTCTTTACTCCAATCGAATTGCCCACACGCGGCTTGCTATTTTATATTTCATATAACATTGTATTCAGAAATTGTTTGTTTTGGTTACACGCTGCATTCTGTATACCTATTGTTGACATTTTGATGTAATGGCAGATATTAGTCATTCGAAAGATAAGATTTGAGTGCTAAAAATTTTTCGGCTGGTTAGGAGGGAAATCCTGACAGTTGAGAAAAAAAATTATATTAAAGTGAAAATTTTCTTCATACGAAAAAATGCCCCACTTTCTGAGTTATTTCATATATGCAGATTTTCTTCTATCTCCCATAAGTAAAAAAAAGTAAAAATTGAAAAATTGTTAACTCATAATTTTGTTAACTCTTAACTCATTTAAACACGAGTATTTTATAGTCTCTAATTCAAATTAACACAGATTGATTTGGGTAGTACAGTCAGTTTTTTCAACAGCAGTACTAAGTAGACTTAAAGTAGATTTATATGCCAATAGTGTTCGTTCCATTACTGATACTAACAGTATGATGCATCAATACTAATATAGGGGTAAGAACTCAGAGTTATACTGAAAGACAGTCCTTTACTTGATCAGCCATTTTACGAATAAGATTTTTTAATTCAATGTAAATAAAAGCTTTCTATATTATGATTCTAATGCTAATAAGGAATTTTTTTTTATTGATCGGTTACTTTGAGATCAGTTTAGTAAGAGATATATGATAAAAATTTCTAAACGAAAGACAATTGTGTATATTATTTTATAAATGTGTATACAGACTTCAATTTTCGTTGAATTGGTTATCTTTCGTTTTATTTCTCACTGATTTTTTCCGCGAAAAATCTATATCAGTTTCGTCATTAGACTCGAACTTTTTCGGTGTACGTAGTCCTGTTCAGTTGACATTGTTTCACAATGTTTACGCTGTTTCAAAGATGTTTTAAACTAATATCATATATAGAAGTGTCCTCAACATGAAGAAAATGGGATCCGAAAGAGAGTGATTCGCTCTGAGTATAAATAAGGAAAAGTTGAAAAATAGGTTTTTTTTTTTTAATGAATTTTCTTATTTTTTTTAAATGCGTCTAGAGACTGAACTTGTTATAGGTTCTTACAAAATGTTTACCAAACACTCCTAATATGCCTTAATATAAATCCCGGTATTCGTTTTAAATTTTTAAGTTATTAAAACTAAATTTAAATTTAGAAATTCACCAATTTTCTATCAAAATTCAACGTTACGATAAAAAATATTCCTCTAAAAAAACTATTCAGTTTATTAGCAAATAATACCTACAAAGAGTTTAAAAATATTTTTAAGTATTAATAAGGTAAAAATAGAAGAAAAATTAAAAATTAATGTACTAGGAACATTTTAAGAACTAACAAAATATTTTGCGAGTTTATTCTGAATATATGATAGAAAAAAAATCATGTTTACATATTTTCTCACTATATATGGTGGTAGTGGAGCAGACCAGTTTTGTTCCACGGGCCCTAAAGGACTTAGTTACGGCCCTGTCTTCCATACACAAAGAAACTGTTTATTCTCGTAATAGTCTTTGCTGATCCTAGGAAGACAAGCGCCTACCTGTACAAGACCTTTTTGCACGATTTGTTTTAAGTGTGTATGTATTTGTCTATTGTTTTCTGTACGTAAATAAATTTTTTCTATCCTCTAATAAAAGGAAACAGTATTTGAAAAGCCATCCTAATAGCGATATCAATAGTGCCTTACTGCTTTAAAGTGTCTTTATAGAATATTTATAGGAGAGCAATAGCCCATGACTTGTGACGGTTTTTCAGCTTTAAGGCAAGAATAGAATGTAATAATATTGATTAAAAGGAGTTTTAGGAAAAAACGTTTTACTATAAAAGTGATAATAGGTAAAAATATCTTGGTATTTTATTGTATTTGCTAACATTACATAAAAAAAGCATCGAATAATGTATTTGTGTTTGTGCATGTAACTTCCGCTTTACAGGACGCCAATCAAATTTAAATTCCCAAAATTTTGACACCTGCGCGCGATGCATTTGCTGCATTTCCACTAGAAACGTCCTTAATTAGTTTTTTATAAGCATTCTTTAAGAATTTCTCCTTGTCTTTAGTGTTAAACACTTATTTATTCTTCGTAAAAATATGTTTTTGATATAATTTTGATGCCTCTAAACTACAGTGGGTAGTTTTCCAAGTATAAAATCAATGAAATTATTTGGTTTGGTTTGGTCTACTGTCTTGCTACAGAGGGACTAACGAGACTGAGACCTTCTACTAAAAGCCGTTTCCATCAGTGGAATTTTAACCCTCTAACTCCGGATTTACAGCTCCCTATACATTTAGCCATTTAAAATATTATAACGACACACAGTGTTACGTGGGAATCTGGTATTTTTATTTTATACGTGTACCGATGAGGTACTTTCCCACGGTGGTCTGCACTTACATGCATAGCCGCTAGAGGAATTTAGGACTCCAATTGTTCACGTCAAGTTTAGGGACCCGTGTAGAGAAGATAGATCACGGAATGGCAGCGTAACGGTCAAGCTCGCACAGAGCTGTAAGCGTGAGTTATGGGAGCAGGGGCTAAAAAGTAATGTCAGCTTGAACAAAAAGGGGCTACTTTAATGAGCCCACCTGCACTCCCGAAGGGCATGCAGATGTGGGAAAATTTCCCGAAGACAAGGGATTGGATAAGAAGAAAAAAGGGGCGATGGGACCGAGGTGAGGAGTTTGGAAACGTAGTGAGAGCGAGGAGTCGAAGAAGAAGTGGGCAGTCGAGAGAAGTGGGACAAGGATCCACTAGCGCCAGCTCGTCCCGTGCGTCCGGACCCACACCGCCCCGCTCACCATCACCAACTCGTCCCGTACGACCGTGAGGAAGGCCCCTGCCTGCTCCCCTGTGACTTTAATGGAGGTAATTTATAAAATAATATTTACAGTCATTTAACGTAGGCCTCTGTTAATAATGATAATTCCTTATAAAGAGATGTGTGATAATTATATTGTAAATAGAAGATATAAATAATGGATGATTATGATAACCAAGGATCTATTTGTAAATAAATGTATAGAATAAATGTCTGAATCTCAATAAAAAGTATTATATTCATTCTGTGTTTCCCCCTTGTAACGAACACTGGTGTATAGGTTGTATGTACATTACAACAATACGTTTGTTCGATAGGGTGAACAGAAAATAAACTTAAAGAATGCTACAGAAAGTCTCTATTCTTTCCCTACGAACTTGATCAACTATCAAAGAAAATCATATCATATGTAATCTGAAATAAATATCTTCTAATCCCCTCTAATAGTCCTTATACAAAGTAAAGGCGGGATTGTAATTTCAAAATATTTCAAAGGAAATATTTATACATCTGCATGTGCTTACAAGGAAACATTATTTTTTATACCTTTAATATTTATTTTGCCATTGCTGAATTGGTTTTGACTAGTTTTCCTATGACATCTGGACGTATGGAAGTACGTATCTAACATAGAGACCCCCGGACCCCCCCCCTTTTATAACTATATTCTCGGCCCGAATCAATACTGCCTTCTATATATTACATAACGCAAAAACATTGTTGAAATTTATTGTTTAGGATTGTTACAACGTCTAGTATGAGCCTGACCAAAGATCCACCGTGATTATTAATGGCGTCTAGGGATCGTAAAATCTATTCAGGGTCGCATTGTCGTCCCTTTATAACTATATTCTCGGCCCGAATCAATACTGCCTTCTATATAATACATAACGCAAAAACAATGTTGAAATTTATTGTTTAGGATTGTTACAACGTCTAGTATGAGCCTCGGTAGCTCAGTCGATAAAGGCAGCGATCTCGTAACTGGATGATTACGGGATCGTACCAGTTGAGGCTCGTACCGATCAAAGATCCATCGTGGTCATTAATGGCGTTTGGGGTTCGTAAAATATGCTCATGGTCGCAACGTCCTCCAAGTTCCCAAACAGTACCTCTGGAGGTGACATATTAGGTCTGGAGGTGTTCTGATCAGTTCCTGCTTCAAAATTACGAACACCCTTTTTGGGATTTAGTCAGTTTTCAGCCCTCGTGATTTCTCGCTGAAAGTTAAGCTTCATATTACCCTTAGTCATGGACCAGTCGCATATTGAGACGGGATCTATTGCACCTGGTCCAACACCAAGGGAATAAGTAATAAAAACAACGCCTCGCTGTGCACCACTCCTTTTGATTGTAATTTGCACTTTATATAACGAAATATTTCACTATAATATATTAAATAATAACTTAAAAATGATTATCTAGGGAGGTAATTAGCTAGAGCAATGCCAAGGGAAGCATCTGCTCTTTTCTTCAGAATTTATTAAGTTATTGGACAAAAACATGTATGTAATCTGTATAAAATATTATCGATGCCCCTCTAATAGTCGCTTCGATGGCTAAAAGAAACACATCCAGAAACATGCATCCAAGGCAGTACTTGATATCGCAAAACACGAATTGGCTCGTAAGATAGGAAATCCACGGTTTGTCACTCACCGTCTCTACTAATGGGGGCAAGACTGTTGATAACGTCGCCATGGAAACCACAATGGTCAGTTTGGCAGGAAGACCGCTCAGAAAAAAAAAGAGACATTCGGGTTCCTAAATGGATCACTATTATAAGAAGGGCGAAAGAGGAGGTGGCAAAGTTTTTAATCGATATTTCATACACAATCGACTTCCGAAATTTTTATAGACATGTAATAGATTCTTAAAAATTTGAGTTTTCTCTTCCCGTTCGCTCCTAGATAAACTTATCACTCAAAGCATATGATGAAATAGAAAGTTGTGTTTGAGTTAAATTTCAGTTCAGTGAACGAATGCTAAATTCAAGACGGAAATATCCGCATATGTCTTTGAAAACCTGCTTTTTAAATAATATTTTCTGACCAAATTAAAAGATGTTAATAAAATAACGATAAATCATTTGGTATCCTGTTACAAGTCAGCTACAGTCCTCCTCACCCCCCACCATGCACTTAATCCATTATTGTCCGAGTCAGTGACGTAGCAGAATTTTTCTTTGGGGAGAATCCAAAGTATAGTGAACTTCAAAAAGAAACGTTCGGTCTGTATGTTCCGCAATGCACTAGGGAACATGTTAGGTTGGTTTTTCGGTACCGTTCGGGGGGATCCTCTTAAATTGAAATCCCTGTCGCAATAAGTATAATGGCCTTAACTGGTTGAGCTAGGGTGCTATTGTCAATATTAAATGGTCTTTTAATAATCATAGAATGCCATTATAAAAAAGTAAAGCATACTGATAAGTGATTTATTCGCTATATACGTTACACTGAAAATTATCGTTATATAGAATACTGATTGCAATCAAAAGGGGAAGAACACAACTAGGCATTATAACAATCCTAAATAAAAATGTTCAACCTCCTCTGCTTATCGTTTCTAAGTTACGCGATATATATACGTACGTACGTACAGACGTCAAAATTACATCACGGATAGTCGAAAGGAATATTTAAAGTCCTAAAATTAAAGTTTCCTTGTGCATACATACAGACATAACACTGAAACTTCTTAAGAAGCATTTAGTCCTGCTGTTTAAATGAGTGTCTCCGTTGAAATTTGAGCACTGTCAATTTTCATTATTACAATATTTCCTTTTATTTTCCGCTAAAAAAAATTGCGATAACAAATCTATTTGATATCGCTCATAGAGGTACGGAATTAATAAAATTTCAATACACACACGCATACAAAGTGTATACATATATACTTACATAACTCTTATATATACATCCAATGTTTAGCATGCATACATAAATAAGTCGTAAAACGGATAAGCAACACTGCACACAATTTCATTGTACTTTGAAAAGTATATTTGTAACATCATGGAGTCTACAATGTACACTTCAAGTTTTTATCAGTTTTAATCCCTTGCCATACAATGACGCCTGGGAGACGTCAGTCATCTCATGTGCCAAAGTAGACTTTGACGTCTGCGAGACGTCAATAGCTGTCTCTAATAAATGTCGTGAAGTATTATATTAAATCATAATTTTATGCTGTTACTTTATTGTTGTACATTAGTAGCATATATAAATCTCATTAACCCCTTCCGGTATGATTTAATAATGAAAAACTGAGCATGAAGTAACCATTTATTTTTTATCTAAAAAAACTTGTTTCATTTTACAATTCTTACATATTCTTAATTAAAATCCACTTTTTACATAGTGTTAAATAATATCAGAAACAGTAAAATTAAGAAAATATCAAAGCAAAACATTAATAAGGTATATAGATAATAGTCTTCAAGCTAGTGGTACTTTTCAAAACAAAGTGCAAAGGAATTCTTAATTGTTTACACCGCCAAGTAGTCTCACTTTTAATTTGATTCTTGTAACACACACGGCATTTCTTAGTAGGTTTTATTTATTCTGACTCATTTAATTTGGCAATGACTTGTACCAAGTAAACAATATGCAATAGTGACTTGTGATTTTCACAAGCGATAAAAGTGTTGCCAAATTCAGTACACTAGAAATTTTAAACTAAATTAATTATCATATTTAACAGTAACTTTAATCGCATGACGAGTGTAGCTCGTCATTGTGCGATATGGAATGAAAAACTAATGACGAGCTAGACTCGTCATTTTACCGGAAGGGGTTAAGTGTTACATAGTAATGCAAATTTCAAAATAAAAAGTTCTTTTTCTCAACTTGCACAAGATTGTTCAGATGCGCCTGAAATAAACAGTATTTTTCGGACACATCAGATTCCGTTTTACTTGTATGTCAAGGGGTTAAATTTGCCTGGTAAATACTGGAATATATTTGACTAGTGCATATTTAATTTACGTTTTAGTATTTACCAGAAGAATTCAAACTAAAGTAATTTTATAAATAACAAGGGAAAAAATATTAATAAAATAAAAATGACACATTCCTTTATATTTCTTTTACAAACCTGCATATCTTGGATAAGATAAAAATTCGAAAATAGTATGGCCGAAGAATATCAGGAATTTATAATTATAGCAGTATATTAATCGTCTAGCTGTTAAGGCCTTTCAAACTGTTAATCTGCGTTTATAGTCATACCTATATACACTGAGAGTGATGCTAAATTTGTCAAACTCTTATGATCAGTTCTGTTGAAGCTATTTTTTGCTGATTTTATGGTTGAAAACGATCTTTCAACACTTGCAGTGGAAACTAAAGATATTCACAAATTTAAGTTTAAAAAATCTTGCAATTCATACATCGGAGATTTATTCAGATTCCTAGACCATTCCCCTTTATAAATACATTCTTGGCCTGAGTCAATACTGCCTAATATATATTGAAGAATATCTTAAATCTAAGTTATTATAAGCTACTCTTAACTAAACAAATATGTTTGGATTGGCATGGTTTATTTTTTTTCTACACGAGTGTTAATGATACCGAGATCTACTGTTTACAACCGATTCCGAATGGCTACGAAAGTCTAAGCTAGAAGTAAAATTAGAACCCAAACTTCAATGCCGAAAAGTAGCTCATAGAAAAAAGTTTACTGCCAAATAGGAAATTTAAAGAGCGTTGAATATGATAGTCTGTCTCATCAGTTATCAGCTATCCTTTTTAACATCAGGGGGGAAAGGCATTCCGGGAGTCCCTAGCTTCCCAAGATGGTATTCATCTTTAGTGGACAACCTAACATTAACGGTTCTCCCATGGGGAGAGTTTTTCGGTCAGTATAGTTCAACAGGTCCTGGGAATTCTATATTAGTATGGTGTTCTCCACTACCTTTGGGTGGCCCATTAATTTCGGGTTCCTGTGAACTAAAGTATAATGTCATAACCTAGCGTGCAGGGGCGGTGATATGGGGTTCATCCTTTCTTTGAAGCTTTAAGGGCAACCCAGAAGTCTTAGAACTTCTCAGAAGTGGGGTTATTCCTTCCCCCCCGGAGGATCGTCCGGATTTCAAAGAGACGTCTTAACAGTGAATTTCACTTGGGGTAAAAAGTCGTTCGATCTATATGGTCCGCAATGCAGGTAACATGTTAGGTTGGTTTTTTCCGGTACCATTTGGCGGATCTCCTTAAGTTGATATCCCTATCACAATAATGACCTTAACTGGTTGAGCTAGGTGGTATTGTCAATATTAAATGGTCTTTTAATAATCATAGAATGCCATTATAAAAAAGAAAAACATCCTGATAAGTGATTTATTCGATATATACGTTATATCGTTATATATAATACAGATTGCAATCAAGAAAGGGGGAATGCAACTAGGGATTATAAAAATCCTAAATAAAAATATTCAACCTTCTGCGCATTTTTTAAGTTACGTGATATACACGTATACGTACGTGCAGTCGTCAAAAATTAGTTCAGGAATTGTCGAAAGTAATATTTAAAGTTTCAAAATTAAAGTTGGTTAAACTGGTGAATTAACCAGGGGAAATACTGAACAACATTGCTAAATAATATTCAAGGATATCGGGGGGTACCGATATTTCTAAACATCAAAAAAGATATTTAGGGATATCGGGAAATATTGACCAGCCATGTTAAAAATCAAAAATATTATATTCAGGGATGTCATTTTGTGAGGTTCATTTAATGCAGGACGATATTATAATTTTGATATTGGCTGTGGTGGCACAAATGTACGGAACTAGGACCTGGATGTCAATTCCGTACCTCACAGCCACCTATCGATCTTCCTTTATAAGTTATATATTTATCCTGCATGTAGTGTGAGTGTGAAAGGAAAATGTTTTAGATATCTGCCCGGAGCCTGGAATTCTAGCCTCGTATTCTAACCAATGACCATTCTTCTATGAGAAAAGGACCTTTTGTGTGGTGTTCTGTGAATTAATTTTAACACTCGAGATGTATGAAGCCGATCAACCGTGATCTAGTAGATTCAGGTTGCATCATCATCATCGTGTATCAAGATGAAGACATATTTTCAGCCTTGGAAGGAAAATACTTAAAATAAATAGGGTGGCTTGAAAAAGTTTTGCTTGTGATTCTTAAATTTCTATCAAAATCGATAATTTTGTAACCTAGCTTAAATCTAGAAATACTCGACGCATATTATGTCATAAATCCTTGAAACTCATCAGTTATCAGCTATCCTTTTAAACATGAGCGGGGCATTCCCGGAGTCCCGAACTTCCAAAGATGGTATTCATCTCCTTTAGTGGACGACCTAACATTACTAGTTCTCTCGTGGAGAGAAGTTTCTGGTTAGGCTCTAGGAGTTCCATTTAGAATGGTGTTATCCACTGTCTTTTAGGGGTACATTAATTTGGGGTTCCTGCCACTAAACCATAATATTACTAACCTACAGCGCAGGGCGGTGGTATGGGTTTCATCTTTACTTTTAACCATAGGGCAACCCCGAAGTCTTAGAGATTCTCAGAAGTGGAGTTATTCTTTCCCTCGGAGGAAAGTTCGGATTTCCCGAAGACGTCTTAATAGTGAATTTCACCTGGGGCAAAATTCGTTCAGTCTATGTGGTGTGCCATGCCTCAGAGAACATGTTAAGTTGGTTTTCCGGTACTATTAAGGGGATTACTGCCAAATAGGAAATTTAAAGAGCGTTGAATATGATAGTCTGTCTCATCAGTTATCAGCTATCCTTTTAAACATGAGCGGGGCATTCCCGGAGTCCCGAACTTCCAAAGATGGTATTCATCTCCTTTAGTGGACGACCTAACATTACTAGTTCTCTCGTGGAGAGAAGTTTCTGGTTAGGCTCTAGGAGTTCCATTTAGAATGGTGTTATCCACTGTCTTTTAGGGGTACATTAATTTGGGGTTCCTGCCACTAAACCATAATATTACTAACCTACAGCGCAGGGCGGTGGTATGGGTTTCATCTTTACTTTTAACCATAGGGCAACCCCGAAGTCTTAGAGATTCTCAGAAGTGGAGTTATTCTTTCCCTCGGAGGAAAGTTCGGATTTCCCGAAGACGTCTTAATAGTGAATTTCACCTGGGGCAAAAGTCGTTCAGTCTATGTGGTGTGCCATGCCTCAGAGAACATGTTAAGTTGGTTTTCCGATACTATTAAGGGGATCCCTTTAAGTTGAAATCCCTGTTGCAATAAGCATAATGACCTTAACTGGTTGAGCTAGGGAGCTATTGTCAATATTAAATGACCTTTTAATAATCATAAAATGCCATTATAAAAAAGAAAAACATAAGTGATAAGTGATTTATTCGCTATATACGTTATATCGTTATATGGAATACTGATTGAAATCAAAAGAGGAGGAACACAACTATAACTTATAACAATCCTAAATAAAAATGTTCAACCTTCTGTGCTTATCATTTCTAAGTTACGCGATATATACGTACGTACAGACGTCAAATTTAGTTCAGAAATAGGGAGCAGGAATATTTAAAGTTTCCTTGTGTGTACATACAGACGTAACGCTGAAACTTCTTAAGAATCATTTAGTCCTGCGGTTTAAATGCGTGTCTCCGTTGAAATTTGATCACTGTCATTTTTCATCATTAAAATATTTCCTTTTACTTTCCGCTAAATTTGCTATAATAGATATATTTGATAACGCTCACAGGAGCTTCTGTAAACCTAGCAGTATCTTTATAACAGATAAAATTACTTGTTTGTTAGTTGAAGTACCCAGAACAAAACTAAATTTATGAGCGACTCGGAAAATCTTAAAATATCGATCCAAGTTTAAGCTGTAGATAATTGCAGATACTTGTAAATTTGGTAAATAAGAAAACTTACTCCGAGAAAACTTGAAAATTCTACCAAATATCTTTAGCTGTCCCTGAAAAAGAACATAACAGGCTTTGCAGTGCAATATTTATTGTATAGCTTCTTGGCCATTTGCGATAAATATTCTTCATTTTGTTGTTCCTTCCCCAAGAAAAAGTCACTAATCCCAACAGGGAATTACATATTGGAAGGGGGGAGGGCACTAGTCACCGTTTTGTCCCAGTAATTATCATGATGGCACTCATGCTTGTATTCGTTGTTATATCCTAGTCTTGGAAATGGGTCTTTTTTATACTGCTTTCAGGGAATAAAAGTGAATAAATACAAATACCTGTTTCGTGCCTTCGAAACACCTGACTAGTGCAACTCCATAGATTTGCCCTCTCTGGGTTAGGATTATAGGGATGATTGAAAATTTCATACCGAATTTCCATCCGGTGACTTTTGTCAGCATAACAACAGACTTGAGAATTTCCTATTCTCTATATTATTCTCCTGTAAAGGCCTTAATACATAAGACGAATTTACTGACAACTTTTTTGCGAGACTGTTTCGCTTTGAAGTCATGGTAAAATACTCTATCACACGTAGATTTTGACGAACAAAGCAGTCATGCTAACTAGTGGTCAATGCCTATCTCCGTCTCATGTGATACGGGTCATAAGGCATAAAGCAAACAAGATAATTTTAAATTTTAAGTTTGTTCCAAGCTTATTTGATAACATTATACTTCTTCCAATAAAGATTTTTTTCCAAGGGAAACTAATCGTAAATTTATAGATGTTTAAGAGGTATACAAATAAATTGCCAATTTCATTTTCATTTTTGTCACATATTAGGGTTTTATCACACTAGTGGGTAGTCACTTACAACCATTTCAGGAGAAGATTCTTTTGAGTTACAGTTAGGTGAAATACATAGAAAATAGGATTATTCTAGAAGTCTATTTTTCTTATCTTGTATGGGAAAAGTCAAACTAGTCGAACCAAATCAGCCAGTCAGAGACGAGAATAGTGAGTGCGGATTTCAAGATGGCGACTGTATCATGTATGATGAGGTAGTGCACAGAGTTGGAGATAATTTTTATTGCAGAAGTAATGGAAAAATAACATATTGAATGTAAGAGACACAAATATTGAGTTAATGTATAACACTCCTTAGATAAGAAGGCCGCAAATTCCAGTCCTTTCCCCATTTTCATTTCTTTTTAAATATCATTCATATTATTGCCAACGTCAGTAGGAGATTTTATGATATAATATCTTACGACATTCAGTGAACGCACAATACTACATTAACTGAATGTGAACGGAGGGAATCGATTCTGTCCTTTCTCTACTTCACATGAGGTAATACAACAAGTAGTACGACTAATTGTAATAATTATAATTCTTGGAAAGTTGCGAAATAAGCAAATTTGATCTGCTGTAGATTTTTGTTCTTAGGGGAAAATTCCAGGTAATACAAATATTAAACGTAAAACTTCTAAGCAAACAGAAAAAGCCTTGCCTCAAGAAGAAGTAAATAGTCCGCATGACAAAATCACCACATGGTGAATTAACCAAGGTAAATATTGAACAACATTGGTAAATAACAGAAAATAATAGTCAAGGATATCGGGGTACCAATATTTCTAAATATCAAAAAAAGATATTCAGGGATATCGGGAAATATTGACCAGCTTTGTTAAATATCAAAAAAAAATTTATTCAGGGATATCATTTTTGTGGGGTTCATTTGATGCAGGACGATATTATAATTTTGATATTGGCCATGGAGGCAGAGAGGTCTCAATTCCGTACCTCTTTGCCACCTATAGATCTTCCTTTATAAGTTACATATTTATCTTGTTTGTAGTGTGAGTATGAGAGGAGATGTTTTTGGTATCTGCTCGGATGCCTTGAATTCTAGCCTCGTATGTTAACCACTGACCATTCTTCTATGAGAAAAGGACCTTTTGTGGTGTTCTGTGAATTAATTTTAACACTCGAGATATATGAAGTCGATCAACCTTGATCTAGCAGATTTAGGTTGCAAAATGGAATGAAAATACTTATTAGCACCAGGTGGGTGGCTTGAAAATGGTTCGCTTGTTATCCTTAAATTTTTATCAAATCGATAATTATGTAACCGAGTTTAAAATCTAGAAATACTCGACGCCAAATGATGTCATAAATCCTTGGAAGAAATTATTAAGTGCTTTTATTTTTGCACTCCACTTCATGTTTTATCATTCCCCTATTCGGCGAAGTACTCTATTGGAGAACGGCCAATTAGGTTAGTAATTTCGATCAGTTTCAAGATCGAATTCCTTTAAAAGTTTTTTCTTTCCTGGTTTTACAGAAAATCATATCAAAATATTTGATACAGATCAAGTTCACTTTTGTCACACAAACGTTTTATTTTTTGCTGTTTTAAATTTTCTAAATCAATGAAGTAATGTGTTAGTTTGTGGGTGGTGTAATACAGAAATTAATAGATGTAGAATTTGAAATAGTACAGGTTGACAATCAAAAATTCGGTACCTTCCAATTCTAAGGAATACTGAATATATGATGGTTACACAGGTTTTGTATATTTAACAAAAAATTAATGCATTTACGGTCCTTTAAGGAGAGCAAATTTAAACGTTATAAAAAAGTATTTGGTCCCTAGTACCTCAAGCCAAAATAGATTTACCATTTGAACTTATTTGATTTTAGTAAACTTGTATACACAAGCAGGTATTGATAGTAAAATGTTTTGGATTATTATCCTGATAGTATTGAAGCCAAACGATGGCCGAATATTTAGGGTGCTGGCCTTCGGAACCGGAGTTTGTGGGTTCGAATCCCACTATGGCATGGATGTTCGTAGCCGTTCGGAATAGGCTTTAAGCTGTAGGTTCCGGTCTCATTAGCCCTCGTGTTGTAAAAAGTAGACCGTAGCACTCCAAGCCAAACCAAACCAATCTCCTGCATGGATGACATTTTGTTAAGGGGCGAGTTCGTCATTCGATAATTTTTCCCTGTTGCCAAATAAAACTTGTATAATTGTAGTTGCAGAATAAATTTGTTTCGGCTGAATAAATCCATTACGGCAGTCACACTGCGCTATTCTTTTTGTCCCATTCAATATGAAACACCCTGTATTTCTAACATTTTGATGATAATAAAGAATAAAATTAAAGAGAAAAATTTTTTCATTTTGGCATGTTTTTCTCAAATATATTCCACAGGCAAGGAGTTAAATTATTAACTTTTCTATATTTCAGGTAAAGGTTTTTAAAAATTTCTTGTAGATTACATTTTTTGTAGCATATGCTAATACATACACATTATTTAAGTTAATTTTGTATTATGTTCGAGATTAAAATTTCCGTTAAACAGATAGTTGCAAATGGTGTTGAACGTTAGTGCGACCGAGAGACCGATTCTATATTATTCTTTACAGCAAATAGTGATTAGTAGTTCCTGTATCGTGACGTGTTTTTTTTAATTAGCGTTGTTAACAAATAAACCGAGCATATTTGTGTTTGTGTGATAAACAAAACTGAAATGGCTTTTATGAAAAACGAACACATTTAATACCAAACTGAAAACAAGAACATTAGATAAGGTTACAGTTAACAACCAGTTACGTAATTCTAAGACATGAACATAGAGTTCGGACTTAAGAGCAATTATTCATAGTTCTTAATTATAGATTATGCCACAATTCCCGTCAGACATGGATAAGATCATCTAGAACAACAGACGGTGTTCATCTAACAGGGGTTGATCAAACAGGAAATGACTTCTGTAAAAAGATTTCCCTGAAGAACAATGCGAGATCATTCGGATTTTAACCTTCGAGTCACCAGAGTCCACTGGTTCAGATCCCGTTCCTAACATGAATATAAGTAGCCGTTCGGGATCGACTTTTAGCAGTAGATCCCGGTCTCATTAGTCAATGTGGAGCAAAACAGTTGACCGTAGCGCTCCAAACTAAACCAAACCTCCATGTTTTACACAGTTTCATATATGCTAAATTTAGGTATCTATTTGGATTTCGCCACATTTTTACCTTTTCAATTAAAATTCAATTTATTTCCATCGAATGAAAAGACTAAAGCGTGTCAAAACCGGGATAAAGAATTAAATTCAGAAAATGTAAGACCAACTATAAATATTTCGCATTTTTGACTTTCAAAAACTCAAATTGAAGCACTATGTACGAGTTCTAGTTTTAAATCCCTTCATGTTTGAGTACTTAAATTCAGCCCATCAATCAATGGCAAGTAAAGAGCACAATACAAATCCTTTTAAATTTTTTGAATCAATATAATTTTATGTTAGGAGTAACGAAAACCTTCGATTTGCCATTTCATTACGCAATCCATTTAGAGAAGGGAAAATTTGAACACGCGCTGTCTACCGATTTTTTTTTCTTTTTGTTTATTTGAATTAACGTTTTTGATATTTATGCATTACCCTCTAATGAGTTTTAAAAGTTTGTTAACTCTACTAACATAATTTGACTTTCTATCCCATGCAACTTATTATATATATATATATATATATATATATATATATATATATATATATATATATATATATATATTTCATTAAAGTTATGAGTTTAAATTTTACATAATACACGCAAGTTTGTAGAATTGGTATGAGTATTACAAAAATATTTTTATTCGTCCTAAATAACAAATACTAAAAGTAAGTGGTAAATAATTTATTTATATAATTGAAGTGGAAATTTACGTTTTCACTAAAAAATGTTGTTTTTAAAATATGTTTTTACTGCCGTATGAAAGCATGTTTTTCAGTGCAATAGACTATTTTTTTTGTCCGTCTCCTTCTCAAATTTGAGCTAATATTGTCTCCAAGTACTAATGGACTGAGGAGATATACTGTTGGTGGTTCGTCAAAGAGCCCCAAAATTTTGGTTAGCTCCAATTTGTGACTGACTTTTCCTGGTTACGTTTGGGATGAATCTCTTGTTTTTCTTTTAGGAGTGTCCTTATTTACAGCTTTCTCCAGAGTAGCAACCCTTATCGAAATTTTAATACAGATTTCTTTGCCAGATTTCGGGGAAATAACACAGTGAGGCTGAGTCAGTTGGCTAATTATGAAACTAAACTACTCAAGAATTATACAAATATGTTCTTTATTATATTATTGATTTTACAAGGGAAGGGTATTTTTCCTTATTTTTAAAAAATTCACAGGGTATAAGACACAATTTTCGGGTTAGTTCTTGCACTGAAACTAGGACCGAAGGATGACCGGAAGAGCAGGGCTCTGCTCTTCGGTACCAGAGTTTGCAGATTCGAATCCTGCAGTTTTATCAAGATTACCGTTCGAAATCGGCTTTGGAAAAAAAGTCCCGGTTTCATTAGGCGTGTTATAAAAAAGTAGAACTTAGAGCTCTAAACCAATCAACCAACCTTATAGTTAGAAATAGGGTTCTCTATTTCCTTGTCAAATTTGTGAAATCTGAATTTGAATTCTATTTCTCAGGTATCAATAGGACCGTAATTTTGTTCACGATAGTTTGTGTGTTAACATGTGGTTGAGAGACAGATGCAGACACAGTGCAGCAAACCAGTAAGTAATAGCCCTCGTGCTTGCTTCTTATAGCATTTCCTACTATCAAGCCGCAGATAGTAGTTCGTCACTTTATTATGGGGTCACCATATAGGCGACCAACATTATTCCCTAAAATAACAGAAGCAGACAAATAGGGTCTTCGTTATTTATGAGTAGAAACCAAGTAGGACTCTTCCCCCCTCCCCGTGCCAGGCTTGGCCTGCCACCTCCAGAGAAATCGTTAGGAAACTTGGGGAACATTGAGACCACAAACCTATTTTAAGTTCCCCAGCTGCTATTGATGAACAAGGCAGATCATTAGCTTGCTAGAGCCTCGAATTCTACAATCTTTCATGAATGAAATCGAAGCCGATCTTTGATGAGTGATCTACTGCAGGTCAAATTGAAGATCATACTTAGTTCCTCATGTATAAAATTCCTGTCTCGAAATTCGAAACTTCCAGATGATCGTCACATCTAACTATCAGTCGTTGGGGCTACCTCCAGTATCCCGAGTTTTCCAAAATGGAATGCTTCAGATCGGGGACAGCCTAAATTAAAGTTTCATCTGGAGCATACGATGTTCAGTCCGTGTTGTTCGTCACGCTCTGGGTTTGCATCTGGGTAGAGTCCTCGGCGACCTTTGGAGGGGGGAGTCAATTCATTTGGGCTCTACCAACACCTCCTAGAGGGGGTCTAGGAGGTCTCTAGGAGGTGTTGGCTCTACAATTCTCTATGACCTCTAAACAGTATGTTGAGGTGGTTGTCTGAATATATTCCATTCTGTTCTATTATAGCTATCAGCCAATAAACTATTTGTAAAAAATTAATCCAGTGACCACAAATAATGTCAAATAATCACTCACCGAATTAGAAGTTTGATACTGAAATATTACCTGTTAAATATTTTGATTTATTGCTTACTTAAAGGGACAAGAGAGATGAATTTCAATTTTTAAAGTTATTTACAGCAGTAAATTACAGGAATATTACACGAATCAAGACACAAAAAGTGATTTAAAAATCATTTTTGATTAAAGCACGAGACTATTTGTCGAAAACAGAATCGCTCAACAGTTTTCTTAAAAATATTCCTAATTCACAGCATACTTACCAATTGCTTTTATTTTTTTCATTTTATCTTTAGAATTTATATCAGAATAAAACTGGGTATCAATTTTCATTTAATTTAAGAACTATTTATATAAGACAATATTTAAAATTATACAATGTTTTAGCAACTGTTATCGCCATTTTACGGTATGAAATTACTCTGCAACTCGAGAAAATACTTTGCTACTTTCAAAAGCATACCCAGTTTAAATACAAATACATTAATAGAAAATCTCCAAAATTCTGAATAAGAAATACATAAATGTAACGTATTTGGAACATTTCGAAATTTCTTATTCCATACAAAAACTGTCAAACTGAAATATATTATTTTTAAAGTTTAAAGTGTGTATGACAAAAAGCAAGTTTTTGTGCAGTAAAATAATAATGGTATTTGAAAATATCTTTTGATAATCAAGCGTGTACTTAACATTAAACATACTATAACCGATAAAATGACCGGTAATGTATATGTAAAAAATGCGATGGGTAATAAATTAGAAATTTTTATTCTTTGTGTTTGTAATACATAAAAATTAACAATATGCAATTTCGCTAAATTATACAGTCAGTACCGACGATATGGTCACCTGCTTATAAGGTCACTCCGCTTATATTCTAAAGACCCGTCTAACTTAATAGGGAACATGCGTTAAAGCTCACCGCTTATACAGTCATTTTCTTTTTCTTGTTGCCGGTTATATGGTCAGTTTCATGTTTTCAACGAGTTTCAGTTTTTGTTGTTTTTTAAGAAGTCAGTGTGAAATTGGAAAGGACCTGAATTCAAGCCTTTATTCCCCTCCCTTTCCGCCTTTCTTGTTTGTGTAGACATCACCTCTCCCAGTTCTCTTGCCCCCTGTCTGTTTATTGGTTGAAGTGATCTCTCCCTGCTTAAGTTGAAATTGAGAAGAAGCAAGTAAAGGAATATTTTGTTGCATTTGGATCATACGTCACGAATAAGAAAGTTCATTTTTTAATTATGGCTTCGCAAAGAATTTATCATATGCTGCTAAAAATGAATTGATTGAAAAATTTAAGTAATCTAATCTTTCAAAGGCTGCTTACGCCAAAGCAAATTCGATTACCCGGATGACATTAATTCATATTGGACCGCTGTCCTATAAACAGGACAGTAAGCAAAATTCCATTTAACAATAAAGTTATAAATATTTTCTGAGTTGAATTTATTTTAACACCTTTAAAACAGACAGACTTTAGCATAATAACAAAAAAAAAAAAAAAATCTGAGAAATCAAATTATAATGCATTGTCAAATCTATTTTCAGCAACCCCTTAAAAATTGTCACTTTTTAATCTTTAGTTTTATATTTATTATTATTTTTTTTCAAACATTGTGGAGGTTACTCGTAGTTTAAAAACAGAACTAATAATAATAATGTTCTTGAAAAATAAACCTGTAAAATTTAGAAATGAAGTATAGATGTTAGCATCCTACAACGGATATCCTTTTTCTATTATCTCTTACCAAAAATGCCAGTTGAAGAACTGCAAGAGAAAACCAACAAAAGTATTCTTAAAATGTAATGTTGGAATTTGCTGTGACTGTTTCTCCAATTTTCACATATGAATCTGCCTAATGCAATTAAAGTAATATTTATTAAATTTTAGTAGTGTATTGGACCGTTGTCTTATTTATAGAACAGCTAATTACTTAAAAAATTAAAAATATTTTTTCAAAATTTTTGTTTTATATACTTAGTTACACCATATTAATTGTAATGATAAAGTTTTAATAACTTACAGAAATATTTAGTTGGTGTGGTACAATATGGGTTAAACAACCAAACTTTTTAGTCCTCAAGTGTTGAAATCGGCGATGAAGAAAGAAAACGTCAGCGTTTGTCACCTTATGGGAATGTGGATAAAGCTCTTCTGTTATGGGGTAAAAATGCACGGTATACGCACAATAGGGTTGTATTGTTCCACATATAGGGTCACCCCGCTTATATGGTCTGATTTTCCTGGACCGCAGAGCTGACCATATAACCGATAAAGACTGTAATAAAGTTTATTTCCTTCCTAATATCCATATTACATTCAATTAGAAGACATAAGTCCGGTCATTTGACTGTCTATGGTAGATATAGATATGTATTAACCCTCTGACTGCTCATCCCGCGATTTTCGAGGGCATGTCTTTTTCTACCTTTATTAAAGACCACATTCCGTCTTTTCACTGTTTAACCAGTGAAATAAATTATATACATTATTAGACGTTTAATTATGTAATAAATAGAATTATAGAGGAGAACTATAGTTATTAAATAATAAAATTATAGATAGTATGCTACAAATATTAATTAACTGTAATTCAATTGAAATTTATTAAAAAATAAATTTTGTAAGTCGTAACATCTGAAATAAGTTTTTCAGACAGTTTAGTTTCTCATGATAAGAATCAATATAAAAAATATTTTCTAGAAACAAATGCGTATTTCAATTTTCCAATACACACACACACACACACACACACACACATATATATATATATATATATATATATATATATATATATATATATATATATATATATATATATACATATATATATATATATATATATATATATATATATATATATATATATATATATATATATATATATATGTATATATATATATATATATATATATATATATATGTATATATATATGTATATATATATGTATATATATATATATATATGTATATATATATATATATATATATATATATATATATATATATATATATATATATATATATATATATATATATATATATATATATAATTTAAAATATGCAACAAAAAAATAAGCAATTTATTAAGAGATTTCATTTTACAAATTAGGCAGTCAGAGGGTTAAGTGTTTGGTATGTTTAGTATTAACTTGATTTTTTTCGGAACAAAAAGTCATTACGTATTTTTCTTCAAAATTTGTCATTTTGAAGGTCTTTTGTCTCTTTAAATGTAAACTACGCGAGAAAGATTTTCGTTCCTTAGCTATAAACTACCTAGTACTTGTCATAATATTTTTCCTGCAGGTAAACGTTTAGTAAGATGGATTTTACATGAATCTCCTGTTCAAATTATATCGTCTCCCAAGTCGTAGTTACCAAGACCGATTGTATTTTTACTGTATAGTTATATCATAAAATTATATTCTTGCTAAATTAAAATTTCAAAGAAATGTTGTTCTTGTTCAAGCACAATACCAGAGATTTCCATAAGGGATTTAACACCTACTATAACTGGAACCATCTTGCAAAAAGATCCCATTTAACACTATTTATTTCTTAAAGACTATTTATTTCTTAAACACTATTTATTTCTTAAAGAGACAAGGGAGTTGAATTTCGATTTTTAAAGATATTTATATAATGATAATATATAATGTTATTACATAAATCGATTAAGACACAAAAATAATTTTTGATTAAACAAGACTATTTGTCGAAAACCGAATCGCCCAACAGTTTTCTTCGAAATATTCCTAATTCCCAGCATACTTACCAATTGATTTTATTTTTTCATTTTATCTTTAGAATTTATATCGGAATAAAACTGGGTATCAATTTTCATTTAAGTACTATTTATGTAAGACAATATTTAAAATCGTACAATGTTTTAGCAACTGTTATCGCCATTTTACGGTATGAATTTACTCTGTAACTCGAGAAAATGCTTTGCTATTTTCAAAAGCAAACTCAGTTTAAATACAAATACATTAATAGAAAATCGTCAAAATTCTGAATAACTACATAAATGTAATGTATTTGGAACATTTCGAAAAATTGTCAAACTGAAATATAAATTTTTTAAAGTTTAAAGTGTGTATGACAAAAAGCAAGTTTTTATGCAGTAAAATAATAATGGTATTCGAAAATATTTTTTGATAATCAAGCGTATACTTAACATTAAACATACTATAACAGATAAAATGACCGATAATGTATATGTAAAAATGCGATGAGAAATGAATTAAAAATTCTTATTCTTTGTGTTTGTAATACATAAAAATTGACAATATGCAATTTTGTTAAATTATAATAAAGTTTATTTCCTTCTCAATATCCATATTTCATACATTCAATCAGAAAACAAAATCCGATCATTTGACCGTCTATAGTAGAAATAGATATGTATTAAGCGTTTGGTATGTTTAGTATTAACTTGATTTTTTTCAGAACAAAATGTCATTACTTATTTTTGTTCAAAATCTGACATTTTGAAGGTCTTTTGTTCCCTTAACCCTTTCGTGGGCCATTTATATCTCACTCCACGTTTCCAAACTTTCAAAACAGAGCTGCTAATTTTATTCAATCGATCGAACAATTAATGACAGTACAAAACCGAAGCGGGAATCAGTCTTCCCGTCGTTTCAATAACAAGACCAATATATTATAGCGGGTTTTGCACTTCCCACAGGTTTATTTTGTAAGATCGTGTAGGTGGGAAGTAATCGTCCCACGGCCCACGAAAGGGTTAAATGCAAACCACGCGAGAAAGATTTTCGTTCCTTAGTTATAAACTACCTAGTACTAGTCATAATATTTTTCCTGTAAGTAAATGTTTAGTAAGATGGATTTTACATGATACGCCTGTTCAAATTATATCGTCTACCAAGTCGTAGTTACTCAGACCGATTGTATCTCACCTGCATAGTTAAATCATCAAATTATATTCTTGCTAAGCTAAAATTTCAAAGAAATGTTGTCCTTGTTCAACAATACCAGAGATTTCCATAGGGGATTTAACACTTAGTATAACTGGAACCCTCTTGCAAAGAGATCCCATTAATAAGAAATTCTGATGGTACACAAGAAAGTCCTCAAGAACAGTTTCGAATAAATCTTAATTAACCGGACAATAAACTCAACTTTCGAATCGGACGCACCTAATATCATTTTCATGCATTTTTCACAAGAACTTCCGCTATGATTGTCATTCCAGTGTTTAAATATAGCTCATTTAACCTTTTATTCTAGAAATGAAATAACATTCCGCTAGACTCTTCCTTGTTGTTCTGGAGAAAATGGCTGTTTTTCTTATGCGTTCTGGAAACGCTGGTCCGACAGCGCACCGTCTTGTGGTATTTAAACGAGAATCTCGCGTGCACGGAATGTCTCATGCATACTTTTCGTAGACCCAGTCGGACACGAGAACTCGACAGGGGTATATATATTCTTATTTCCTTATTTTCTCTCAGCTGAAGAACGGATTTCTTCTCAATAAATATTATTCAAAACTAATGAAATACATACATTATTCGTCTGCGTGATACAGCATTCGAAAATTAGTTTCCGGCATTCTGAGTATAATTAGAATCATTTATTAGCATGTTTATATGCAAAAGCTCCAAATTCACAATTCCGTGTTTAAAAAAAGTTATTATTTAAGCTTTTAAGACTCGTAAATG
The DNA here is from genome assembly GCA_032207245.1 of Pardosa pseudoannulata. Classification (NCBI taxonomy): domain Eukaryota; kingdom Metazoa; phylum Arthropoda; class Arachnida; order Araneae; family Lycosidae; genus Pardosa; species Pardosa pseudoannulata. The sequence goes on from CM063504.1 coordinate 125,500,793, forward strand.
TTTCACTTATTTATCTTTTTTGCTTAAAACTTCGACAACTTTCTAGTGCAGTATATTTCCAAATTTGAGTATTTTAGGCTATAATTGCAACAGTCTACTTAAAATTGAAATACAGTTTGAACTACAGTAACGTGCAACATAAATACCACTAGCGTGATTCTAGGATGTTGTTAAAATATTAAAACTAACTAGGACATTTTTTATTTATAATATACGTTACTTATGGCTTGATAATTATAGGATTTCTAAAAAGTTCTCTTGTTTTAAATATTGTAGTGTGGATGATTTACACATCTTGACAAAACTTGAGACATTAAAAAATAATTTGACAAACACAATAATTAAGTTCATAATGCAATTAAAATAAGTGCTAACCATAGAAATAACCTCTTGTTTGTATTAAAGTATTAAGCAACTAGAAAGGGGCCGAACGATGGCCGATTGGTTAGGACAGTGGTCGACAATGTGTCTCTTTGGTCGCATGTGTCTCCTTAAATGCGGCTCTGGCACAAATATCCACGGAAGGCGCAATAATATTTTCTTTTAAAAGAAAACTTGGTAAGAAAAAAATTACATCTTATTTTGATAAATTAAAATTCTTCTATAAATCGAGAACATGTATAATTTTTTGTTTAAGTTAAAAAATAGATAGGTAATTAAAATTTTATGTTTGTTGTAAAAATACGTAACAAACATCGAATTTAATTTTATTAGTTTTCTTAAACTTAAACACAAACCATGTACAAGCTACCGGCTGAAATTGTTCGTATGTTTTCAGCGTACTCGGGTGGTGGTACAATGGTATACAATGGTACCACAAGCATCCACTCGCATACTTTTTCTAAAGTAGTAGGGGGTACAAATTGGCATCACAGACCAGTAGTTTCAGTGTGAACAAACAGTTTTGTCTTATCTACCGTGTCTGTCATTGTCCTGTCTTATTAAAAAGTTGTATTTTTCAATCTAGCTGCACATCTTACAGGTATTTTTATACGATTTTATTACACCTGCTATATATGTTTGTGGTTCCGGTACAAAATTTGTAATCTATTTTTCGATGATTTTATTGATGAGAAATTGGAATCATGCCTAAAATTAAAAACAACAGCATACAAACCTGACTTACTCAAACTTTCCAAGGAGATGCAAGCACATTGTTCGCATTAATAAATATTTAATAAGCATGAAATTTAGTTTTATTTAGTGTACTACTTATTTAGTGTAATAAAAGTTTACTAAACAAGCAGATTTGGCTCCCAATTTTTTAAAAAATTGTAATGCTCATATTTGGCTCTTTGGTTAATAATTTTGCCGACCACTGGGTTAGGGTGCTGGCCTTCGGTACCGGAGTTCGTGGGTTCGAATCCCACCGTGGCATGGATGTTCGTAGCCGTTCGGAATCTGATTTAAGCTGTAGGTCCCGGTCTCATTAGCCCTCGTGTTTCAAAAAGTAGACCGTAGCACTCCAAACCAAACCAAACTAAACTAGGAAGTGTTGCGTCGATAGTAGACCTAAAGGAATTTTGGAGTAAGATTTTCTTCGAAGCAATATTAAGTTATCTTATTTACAGATTTATTTTTAGTCAAACTTTTGGGTCCGGATGTTCTCCTGTCGATGTTGGCCTTCACACCTACTAGAGCGGTAGGTGTGAGAAAAGTAAAATATCTTATTAAATAAGTAAAAATCCCCCTCCCGGAGAAGATCAAATTTAGAATGATTCTTTTGGCAGGATGTCACGAACACTTTACAGCTGTTACATAGTAGACGGCCTATCTGAAATTGTCAATAAAGCTTAATTAAAGAAGCCAACAAAAAATAAAACCATTAATCGTAGAGCTTGCAATAGCCACCTTACTCACACAGTAGCTTTTGAGCTAAAACACTACAAAAAAAAGGCACGCTCGATGATGCTATAAAGCTAAAATAAATATGCCAACAGACGTTTCAGAGATTCATAGAGTCTTCTATTTACATAACACACAGATGAACAGGGGTGTCTTAGAAACAGGAGAGTCTGTATAACAAGTACAGCTCTTTATCTTGGTTTGCTTATCATCATTTGATGCCAACTACGGCTTGCATACATTCTTGTTAGGACCCATTTTAACCCTACCCAATACCTGTTCCCTTTTATTCTACCCTAAAAAGAAAATAAGTTGTATAAGAATAGGTAGTAAAAGAGAAGTAATCTAAAAATGAAAGGCCGGTCAAGACGAACAAAGAAAATTTTACAAACACACGAGCCCTTACTCTAGAAGTTGCGGTTCCTTTCGAATCTTCGTTGTGACGTCAATTTGACGTCAGCTTGCGGACCTTATGCGAGCAAATGATCAAGCTGGCGTTAAAGTGACGTCACAACAAACTTTCGACCCGACTCGCAACGTCCAGAGTAAGCCCCGATGTCCGATGATAATGTTGAAAAGATAAAACAGACCATTGAAAAGTAATCTAAACTAGATGAAAATGTGTTGTCTGGACACTGGACATGGATGAGAATCGCAAGTTACAAACGCAGACTCTGAAATTGTCTGCTATCATTTTGCTTGTGAATAAATTTTACTACCAATTAAAAGGAAAAATAATAGTTTAAAATTTCATAAATTATTTCATGTTATTTATGAATTATATTTATATGTAGTTTACGTGAACTGTAATGATAAACATTTCATTTTATAAAAAATATTTTGAAATTAACTCCGTACTTTAACACGAATGCAAGTACAATCGGATCCAGATACAAAACTGATTTAAACTCATACCCGGAAGTTGTAGAAGCAATTACTTGAGCGTATGTCTGATAGCATCGTACCCAGATTTAATGAGCGTATTTCCTTATTCGTTGATCTACACTTTTGAACTACAGGTTTACTTATTTCCCATTAGCAACTTGTTGTAACTTTATTATTTACGATTATTTTGGCTGAACTGAAGACCGAAATATATGACTTTGATCAGAGTTCGAGTTTAACAAAAATTTAAATTAAATAGTTTCATCTATATATAACAAATTTACCAGATATCATTATAGCTTCGAAAACCATGAGACGATTAATTAAATACGATAGCATTTTAGTGACAGCTGTCAAAATCATTTTCGAACTACAACATTATAACACATAAAGCCCTAAATTTTTGGTGTTTTTTCAAGAGGATGGATATGGCACTTAAATTGTCCACTTGTTTCAATATCAAGAAAAAAAAATTGTTGTTGTTTTTTTGTTTCTTTTAACAAGAAGTAACAACTCTTAAGAATGTTTTTTTAATGCCTCGCGAACTCTTTAAGATTTTATTTAAAAGGAAATTTCAACGTGCCATGTATTTCGTGATTGCACGATCATTTGTCCGATACCCGCTGAGCAAAATGTAGGCAAAAACACGCAAAAAATCACTTAAAGATTAAACAATAAAGAAAAACTGAATTTCGGAAAAAAAAAATCCTTCCAAGGTGCACTCTGGAAAAGACTTTAGTAAAGTACTTTTGTACCAAATTACGTATTTTTGGGTCTCTATGTTACGCCTACCCACAAACAAATAAACATACTCACACCTTCCTTTATTAATATAGATTACTGTAATGGAGACAAGAAACTGCCCTCGTGTTCGTTTTTATCGAGCACAGCTAGTCACTGGTCATAAAGTGACGTGCGGGACAGTAATTTCCTTGAAACTCAGACGGTTTGTGAGACCATTTACAGAGGAAAAAATAGTAAGAAATAATTTATTTTTTTCCAGAAGGATTAGAAAATTTTACGCAATTTCGATCTGTACAATCGCACTTGTTTTAGACATCATATTGAACAATCTTAGTTTTTAACAGTACTCAAATTCCTTTGCCACCAGAAATGTTTCACATATGTAGGACAGCTATCATCCGTTGATCTAGCTTTAACCCCTTCCGGTAAAATGACGAGTCTAGCTCGTCATTAGTTTTTCATTCCATACCGCACAATGACGAGCTACACTCGTCATGCGATTAAAGTTACTGTTAAATATGATAATTAATTTAGTTTAAAATTTCTAGTGTACTGAATTTGGCAACACTTTTATCACTTGTGAAAATCACAAGTCACTATTGCATATTGTTTACTTAGAATTTCTTGGTACAAGTCATTGCCAAATTAATGAGTCAGAATAAAAGAAAACCTACCAAGAAATGCCGTGTGTGTTACAAGAATCAAATTAAAAGTGAGACTACTTGGCGGTGTAAACAATTAAGAATTCCTTTGCACTTTGTTTTGAAAAGTACCACTAGCTTGAAGACTATTATCTGTATACCTTATTAATGTTTTGCTTTGGTATTTTCTTAATTTTACTGTTTCTGATATTATTTAACACTATGTAAAAAGTGGATTTTAATTAAGAATATGTAAGAATTGTAAAATGAAACAAGTTTTTTAAATAAAAATTAAATGGTTATTTCATGCACAGTTTTTCATTATTAAATCATACCGGAAGGGGTTAAGTAGAAATTTCACTGTTGGATAAGGTAATTTAATATTACAATGGCAATTCAATATCTTGTTTCTCGAGTAATTTTTTTTTGTGTTGCCTTTTTGCCGCTTAGTAGTCCACATTAACTCTTTAAAGGTCACTTACATAAATTCTTTGGAATTTAAATAAAATTAGTTTATAAATATTATCTATAAACCTGATAAATTCAAAATGTTTAAATTTTTTTTGCAATCTTTAGAGGTGTTTGCTTTAGAGGATACCCATAGAAGGGATTGAGAGGGGTTAACTAACAAACCCATCCCCTTATACAGCGTGAATACAATACTTTTTAAAATTTTGATTATATTGGAAAAAGAATAAATAAGTTGTTGTGGTGTAGTACACTGTTGTTATTTCAAAATCATTTACAACCCAAAGTTGCTTATATAGTCTTTAATTATAGTATAATACCACTGATCTATATTACAATGTTCAAATATAGAACAAATGACAAGGAAATATGCAAAAAATATATATAAAAATTAAAAAGTAAAAGAAGCACTCCACGTGTTACGCCTCAAAAAAAAATTGCCAATGTCCAAGAGAACGCTGCATTCTTTTCCTTCCTTCTTTCTACTCAGGCAACCCTATACTTTTTCCATTATCCTGTGCTATATTGTGAGTTGTTGTTCCATTGTCCTTTTTACAATGCGTCCTTTCCCGGCTCTGCCCAGAAGGACCGGGACTCCAAAGATGGTCCTGAATCGCCTCCTGGAGACCAATCACAATTCTCCAAAACTTGGTGAAGTTTAAGTGCAATTATTTTCACTGGATACACCACACGCTTCCTGGTTTGGTTTGGAGCGCTACGGTCTACTTTTTTGCAACACGAGGGCTAATGAGACCGGGACCTACCGCTTAAAGCCGATTCCGAACGGCTACGAACATCCATGCCATAGTGGGATTCGAACCCACGAACTCCGGTTCCGAAGGCCAGCACCCTAACCATTCGGCCATCGTTCGGCGACACGCTTCCTGAAGTCGCGAAAAACTTGGGCATTCAACCCACAACGTGTGAGTGCGGCGAGCAAATCAGTTTCGCAAACCTTATGTCAAACATAGCTGCACTCTCACACAAGTGTTCTTAAAAAAGTATAATAAATAAATAGTTCAACAATTTATAAGTGTTGTTTGAATAGATATTTTTCTTTGGGGTCAAAAGTGAAAAAAAAATCGAATTACTAACTTTCCAGGTACACCAAGTATAAATACAAAAAGAAAAATAGATTAAATGCAGAAAAAAGAAAAATATATTAAATGCTGTACTATCATCTATTGAAAGTTTTAAATGTCAGAAACATAAAAAACTCAAAAAAAAACCATTCATATTTTCCTAAAAATTAGAGAAAAAAATATTTAACAAGAGGTTTTGCTGTGAAACCATTGTCCGCTAAAGGGTTAACCCTGTACAGTGGTTTCCCTGTACAGTGGACAGTGGTTTCGTAGAAAAACCACTTATTAAAAATCTTTTTTTTTTAACTTTACTTTTTGGATTACTTTACTTTATCTTTTTATAATTATTTACGGGGCTCCAATCTCATACATCTGTGATATATTAAAGCCAATGATGTAGAATCAAGAGCTTTTGCAATTAAAAAAAAAATTTTGAGAGACATGGATGAGTTTTCGATTATATATATATATAATGTATGTATATATGTATATATATACATATTATACATTTTATATATACATATTATACACTATATACATATTATATTTTTGATATTTTAAATATATAACAGATGATAGTTCTACATTTAACTTATTTATTTCTTTTTCTATTGAAATATATGCATTTAAACTTTCTCAGATTCAATTTATCTTACTTATGACCTCAAATAAAAGTATCTGTACAAATAACACTTTTAAGCTGTTAAGCTATTTATTTATTATAGCAGTTTAAGGATTATCATTTATTGTTCTTCCAGTATAGTTAAACTTTTAAAAAAGCATAATGTTCAAGCTGTACAAGGGGAGGGGTTAGTCAGTTAAACCACTTCTCAAACCCTAATTTGATATCCTCTACGGCAAACCCTTCTAAGGAATGTAAAAAAAATTATATATTTTACATATACAAGGCTTATAGATAACATTTATAAACAAATTGCATTAAATTCCCATGAATTTTTTTTTTGGTTACCTTTAAAGGGTTAAACGTGCAAGTTTTTTTCATTTTGTCAACTTTTACTGACACTGCGGAGAAAATCCTCACCTAAGATGGACTGGGAAAAGCTTTTAATAATGAATAGTAGTGGGAAAATTGTATGTTTTGCTTTAATTTATTTTCATTTCTATTTTTTAATAACGTGGGGGAACTTGGTTGTTAAACATTCGTGCATACAATGTTGCGCATTTTGTTGAATATTTTTTTTACCAGCATATAGCCCATCATATGACGGGATCAGTAAAATTTCCAATTTTCCAGAATTGTAAAAGCCTAACAATGGCCGATTGGTTAGGGTGCTGGCCTTCGGTACCGGAATTCGTGGGTTCGCTCCCACAGTGGCATGTATGGAATCGGCTTTAAGCTATAGGTCCCGGTCTCATTAGCCCTCGAGTTGCAAAAAAGTAGACCGTAGCACTCCAAACCAATCCAGAATTGTAAAGTACCCTATAAGGTAGATAAGAAAATGGTTTATTTTTTGGCTGAGAATTATCTGGTACACGCTCAATAATTTGTTTATCTTCATACTCCTCTGAAGTCTCCCGATACTGTGAATGCAGTTTAGAATCACGTTGAATTCATTTAGAAAGATAATTCAAAGTTTTCTTAGCTACGTCGAAATGATCGTTAAGTTCTTCCCAATTTTTCTTGCCACAGTAATTAATGGAAGTAAAGGAATGAAACTATCATTTCCACTACACCCTGGAGGTAGATAGAATTTGTTGTTAATACCGGTGATAAAATTTTCATTGCAACAAAAATAATCGATGATTAAATTTAAAATTATCACATATGTACCTAATCTATTATTTAAGCCAAATATAAAAGAAAATTATTTACGTAATATCTAAGTTCAGTGATAAAAAGTATGAAAATAATGCAGACGATATTTAAATAATTTAAAATAAGAAATGATTAAATGAGAGGGTTAAAGGAATGACGTCATAATGCTAGAAAAAAATGTTATTTTTACCTATTTATTATGTGATAAATTGATAAATTTAATCTCCTGCTCTTAACCGGGGAAAATAGGGCTTGAAATAATGGCATTAAATGCTAGAAAAGGGGGGAAGGGGTGGATTTCGAACGTTGCTAACCCTAACTCATTAAAAATTAAAAATGAATGCCTCTATCCGTTCCAGGTTCAACCGCTTCATAAATTCGAGGACAGACGGACAGATAACTTAGGCTATTATTATATAGGGGATGAGAGTATCTCATAAGTGGCCAACGTTACTCCCTAGAACAACCACAAAGTGGTTCCTCATGATTTAAGAGCAAGTATGGAGCAAACTTTCTCAGACTTGGCCTGCCTACTCCTGAGGTATTGTTTGTGAACTTGGAGGGTATTGCGACCACGAACTTATTTTACGTGCATCAGCCACCATTAAGTAAAATTCTAAGCAAACTAAGATGAAATGAGAATAATAGTATTTCAAACTTTTCTGGTGGTGAAGTCATTTGTCACTACGCTTTCTATTGCGCATGGAACTCGCAGAGCTAAGTTGTAAAATTAGAATATATTCTAAGAGAATTTTGCCTCTCTCTTCGAAATACAATGCGCTAATATAGTTTAAATGATTAACACTTTTCCGATGCAGGGTCAAATAATATTTGTAACTTACATTTATGGTTGATTGGTTAGAAGTACTTTAGTTCTGCAACACGAGAGCTAATTTACACCATGACAAACGAGAAAATTTTGTTACTGGTCACTGATCACTCAATTTCATTAATGTCCACCTTTTTTAAAGTTGAAGTTTTAGACTTTAGATGATTAAGAAAACCTTGTATTATTAATGTAAAAGAAATAAAGCATAAATAAATAAGTCGATATTATAAAGAAATAACTTTCATATGAAATTATAAAACTTATAATCCCATTTTGGGGTAAGAATAAAAGTTTTTCCTCTGGTTACTTAATATTATTATCCATATTTCAATCCAAGTACATATATTTATGTGAAAATCCTTGTACAAATTATCACTTATATTCAGACAGATGAAAAATTTTGTTGCATTTTACAGACATTTAAAACGTTTTCTATATATAAGAATGCATACATATTTAAGCAAAATTTAATCTCTTTGTGTTTTATAACTGAAGATTCAATACTAAATTGTATTTATCCATCTAAATGAATGGAATGAATATTGTTCTGGGGGAATCGTTGATTCTCGAATTCCATGTAAATAAATTTTAATCCTTGCTAGAATGTAGGTGAAAGGTCGGTAAAGATTGCAGTTCAGTGTCCTTGGAATGTTTCGGAGTGGAAAGGAGGATTGCGGCATATCTGTGCAATAATATTAGAAAAAATCGAGGAGGGGGTGTGATGAAGTGTACTTTTGGAGAAAAAAGTGACTATTGTTAGGCGTTTGACAGTTAATATTTTAATAGCCCCCTTTTTTTATTTACCCACCCTGTGGTCGGTGGGGAACGTTAATTTTGCCTTATAGAGAGTGGGCCAATAATTTGGGTCACTTTGTGGGTCAATTATGCCAATAATTTTACCCGAGGGAAGAAAAAGGAAAAATCACTTTTACATAATTTCATATATAAAAAGAAGCACATTGACATAAAAAGCACTTTTAATGACCTTATTCCTCATCGAAAAAATGTAGCTTTAAGCACTTTAGAAACCCTGTTCAATTAAAATTGTCCTCTTTTTTTTCTTAATCAGAAATTTTTTTTACCTTACTGATGTTTACTTACAAAGCTTCTTTTTGTTCTATATTTAAAATTGGAAGATTAAGTGAAGTTAAATATAAAGGCATACTAAAAAAGAATAATAACTTTGGAAATAAAGAAATTCTGTTGACTGAAAATAGTAATAATAATAAATTAAAAAAAATTGTTTTACCTCTTCTTTGGAGCTTTTTAAATCTATGAGCCTTCGTGGTTTCTATATCGGTACTACGGGTTTACAAATATAAATGTTATTGCTAACCGACCAATTTGAAGGAATTGTGTGCGATTTGAGGATAAAATTTAGTGACTTGTCTCGTAATTAACACTAAATATCCTGGCGATATAGGCCGCCCTTGTTTTGATTGTAATTGTGTATACAGGTAAATGTATAGTTTATTTTATTTCCTACTTGCTTTGTTCCTGGTGCTAATATTGTTCTAGTCAAATTTATCTCACCTGCTTACTTCATTACTAAAAGTTCTGGAGATAGCATGAAAGGATTTTACTTAGAAACGTCTTTCACTTCATTCGATCTAACATAAAACTTTATGTATTGTCAAACGGAGGCAAAAACATGCAATTTAGTTTCAATTATGTACTTTTAAACGACGCAGATTAAGGCTCCCTTCTGTTAACTAGGCTTTAAATACTAATGTTCTGATCTACCTGTTCAACTATGAGAAACTTTATACTACAGTAGATTCCGCTTAATCCGATCAGTTTGGGACACCATGATTTTGATAACAATAACCGATTGATAACAATAAACGATATGCAAAATTAGATAAATTTACAGGCCCCCTTTAATTCACATGTACTAAATTTCAAAATAAAATGAAAAAAACTCACCTTATACTATGTACTGTATATTATCCTTTAAAACACAAGAATTATATACATAATTAAAAAATTGATCAATTGTTGACTGTCTATAATTTTTTCTAAGAAGCTCATTGATAAATTGTTCGTAATCATAATCAACCCTGTCATAACGATTTAAAATTTCGATATTTAGTTTTAACGTTAAATCATTTCGCTTTCTGGCTTCCATATTGACGTTTCAACACTTTCAATGCAATTCAGAAGCTGAGAAATGTTTAACTGCGCTGCAGCATATCTCCGAGTCATATTTGGTAACTTGTCATAACGATTTAAAATTTCGATATTTAGTTTTAACGTTAAATCATTTCGCTTTCTGGCATCCATATCGACAAGCTGCATGTAAGCGAGCAAGGCATAAAATGTGGATACGTTCCTTCTCAGTTCCGATAAGAATGTGTTGTCTTCTGCTTATCTGACAACCACTGACCTCCAGCAGGGTGCGCGTATTTCTGAAAAATTTCAGGAACGTGTAATTATCCACTCCTTTGTTCATTCCCAATTTCCCTAGGTGGAAGGGGGAGAATTTTCAAAAATTCAAACAACAGCGAAGGAAAAGAAAGGATGGGTTCCTTCTGAATACATTGTTAATATTCCTTTGCCAGTTAAAATGAGGTTCGAAAACTGATAACATTAACCGATGTAACGATCACATAAAACGATAATTTTAACATGAAAACGAATAGAGAAAATCGGGACCAAGTGATTTCGATAACAGTAAAGTCATCGGAACGTTGTTGTACTTCACGTTTCAACACTTTCATTTCAACTCAGAGGCTGAGAAATGTTTAACTGCGCTGCAGCATTGTGCTGACTCATATTTGGTAACCTGTCCTAACGATTTAAAATTTCGATCTTTTGTTTTAACATTAAATCATTTCGCTTTTTGGCTTCCATATCGACAAGCCGCATGTAAGCAAACAAGGGATAAAGTGTGAAGACACTCCTTCTCAGTTCCTGTAAGAATGTGTTACTTTATGCTTATCTGACAACCATTGACCACCAGCAGGGTGTGCGTATTTCTGAAAAATTTCAGGAACGTGTAATAATCCACTACTTTGATCATTCCCCCTTTCCCTAGGTGGAAGAGGGAGAATTCTCGTTAAATTAAAACAGCAGCGAAGGGAGAGTAAAGATTAGGTTCTTTCTGAATACATTGGGAATATTTCTTTGACAGTTAAAATGAGGTTCGAAAACGGATAACATAAACCGACGTAACTATCCCATAAAGCGATAATTTTATCATACAAATGAATAGAGAAAATGGGGACCAAGTGATTTCGATAACAATAAGTGATTGATAACAATAACCGCGATCACATTAAGCGGAGTCCACTGTATTTGTGCAAGTGTAAATTTAAAAGAAAAGTCAAAGAATTTTAACACCGTAAAGGCTTTATCACACGTCAATCGGTAAGTTTTGAAAAAGCAACAGATTTAGTTTAAAATTTCTTTTTCCGTTGAAATATTCGTAGATTTTTCGTGTGATAGTGAAAATATTTCAACTGATTAAAGGCTTTGTAAGAAGCCAGTCTAAACTAAAATAAATCAGTTGATTTTTTTCACTGTAACACAACAAATTTGCACATTTATCACCAACTCCAGGAATCATAAACTAACTCTTAAATTAAGGCCTTATAACATATAAACACGCCTAATAAGGTCTTGAGATTGTAACAGATCAAACGAATTCGTAATAAAATTTCTGCCAATGTTTACACATTTACATTATATTTGTAATAACTTTGAAACATAATTATGAAAGTATAAAACTGAATTCCAATCTACCGGAGATGTTCTCGAAAAACGTATTCCTAAAATAGAAGGCAAAAGATTTTTTTTCATGAAATATGAAAATGGAATGACAAAAAATGAAACACTCGATATTTAAACTCCTGATGATCTGCACATTAAGGAAAAGTGAAATTTTCAAAGAGAAAAAAAAGTTTATCAGCAACAGGATCATTGTCCAAATATTCGTCCATCAATTTTGTCTTCAAATTCCAGAATGATCTTAAATCCAATTCTTTCTAAAGATGTCTTTGTATAATCAAACAGTAAAAATTAACTATGAAAAAAAACTGAATTTTAGAAAAAATTTACAAATTTATTTTCTTATACTACTACAATTTCTATGCTAATAAATTTGACGTAATATTTATTTCAATAAACTTTCAATATTTAAAGTGTAGTGACAGTTTTATTTTCCCTTTTCTTTAGTCACATCAAAGAAGATTTATCATCCTTTATTGAATTGGCTGACGTTGGTAAACTGTCCGAGAGCGAGTTAGCTTTCTATATAATTAGGTAAATGTTTGTTTTCTTTTATTGTAAATATTAATCTATTGTTACACTGCATTTTTTCCCTTTCTTTATGCTAATAAATTTGACGTCATAATCTTAACATAAAAAATATACCTTTTTTGATCCTATCCCAATGATGGAAGACAAACCTCTTAGATTTACTCGTTGATAAAGAGAAGTTAGCCTTCTATATAATTAGGTAAATTTTGCTATTTATGTAAGTAAAATTTTCTATCACTGCAATTTTTTCCCTTTCTTTTGTGATCATAATCTTAAATAAATATAAAAAATCTACCTTTTTTGATCGTATCCCGATGACTGAAGGCAAACCTTTTAGATTTTCTTTTTGATAAAGAAAAGCTATTAAAAGTATATGGAATGCTATTTTGGGAACAAACCTTTATGTAGAAAATTTTCTATCACAATTTTTTCCAATGCACCAGGCAGAACAGAAAACTGTCCTAACGCCATACAGAGACCAACCAAGTTTGGCTACTAAGTCATTACTCATATAGTCATCATAGTCATATTCTATAGTCATACTCTATAGTAATCATAGTCATTACTCATTCTAACACAATTTTTTCCAATGCAGCAGGTAGTACAGACAACTGTCCTAACGCCATACAGAGACCAACCAAGCTTGGCTACTAAGTCATTACTCATATAGTCATCATAGTCATACTCTATAGTCATCATAGTCATTACTCATTCTATCACAATTTTTTTTCAAATGCAGCAGGTAGTACAGACAACTGTCCTAACGCCATACAGAGACCAACCAAGCTTGGCTACTAAGTCATTACTCATATAGTCATCATAGTCCTATTCTATAGTCATACTCTATAGTCATCATAGTCATTACTCATTCTATCACAATTTTTTTCCAATGCAGCAGGTAGTACAGACAACTGTCCTAATGTCATGCAGAGACCAACCAAGCTTGGCTACTAAGTCATTACTCATTCAGCATCGCCCAGAGATCACATATAGTTCGGGAAATGCTAAGAGAGTAACATGTCTCAAGTGCATCTTCGTGATTTAGAAGCAGGTACCAAGCACAAGACTCCCAAGCTACCTCCAAATGTATTGTTTGAACTTGGGAGTCATTGCAACCATAAACTTAAGTGTTCTATCCGCCATTAATGAACATGATGAATCTTTACTCGGCTAGAGCATAGAACGCACAACATTCCGGCTAGAAGTTCGATGTCCTTTCTGTCACAAGTAAACTGATTAGACAGATAGAAACTATAGAATATTAGATTCTATAGAAACAGATTGCTTTATGGAAGATAAGGAATATCGCAGTTAGGATTTTCGACGCATTTTTCAACTTTAAAATTTTCTAGTAGATGGAAAAGTAGAAAGAATTGTAGAATGAATGCATTTGAAAAAAATAATAAAATGAACTTACTAATTAGAGACTAAAAATAGCCTAAATATTTAATTATCAGAATTATACCTATTCATTCTACAGATAATACTACTCTATACACAGACTACTTTATTTAGTAATATTTTTTAATCTTATGGATTGTGATATATAACAGGTTCGGTCCGCATTACATCAGAGAGAGTCGAATTTAGTTTCTATAAGAGCCAAGCTGTATTTACATAGAATCCATTCATAAATTTCTTTATAATTTAATTAAAAGTGTAGTACACTGCTATATAACAGCAATAAACAGTGGTAAAGTGCTATATAATAATTAATAAGAACTTTACAAAATAATTGTTTCAAAACTGAATGGATAATGTTAAATACACAATATTGCACGTAGAATATTGACCAATTTTTGCCTCTCATACCGCAAACTCGCCGAACGATGGCCGAATGGTTAGGGTGCTGGCCTTCGGAACCTGAGTTCGTGGGTTCGAATCCCATTATGACATGGATGTTCGTAGCCGTTCGGATTCGGCTTTAAGCAGTAGGTTCCGGTATCATTAGCCCTCGTGTTGCAAAAAGTAGACCGTACAGCTCAAACCAAACCATACCGCAAACTCCTGGAAATCTTCCCAGAAGGTCTAGGCTGTCAAAAGAGCGAATGTTTGTTGTGGCTGCAGAAGAAAAATTGATACTGCTGTTCGCAATATATTGTATGTATATTTTTTATTTATATAAAATACTATATTCGGATACAGCCCCTCATCTTTTTGCTTCATTTTAGGAACCAACGGAAATCGAGCTTATTCTATCGGCGATCTCTTTCAGAATTTTCAAGCTGTGTTTTGGGGACCTTCACAAAAGTTGCTCTATACATTTAGCTAATACATTATGCACATAATATTTTGATTGCATTCGCGCATGCGCAGTGAAACATTATTTAGTAAACCTGCTCATCTTTCGTCCAATATTTATTATTTATTAATTCCGATTGCAGGGTACTGTGTGCAATGTTGCTTGTCATGCGTTCTGAAAATAGCATTATTTGATATCGAGATCTCTGTAAATTATAAGCAAAACACTTCGACAAATTTAGGATTGTTTTTATAAAAAACCTTAATTTATCTACGAGTATACGTGCTATCCTCATAGCAATGAACATCCTCATAGCAGATTATTAAGTATCCTAATCATTTGCTAAAGTTTCAACGCTTTTCATGCATTACTTTTTACAGGGTTATCCAAAACACATTCGTTTTTCTTCAATTTGTTGACGGTCCCCTATGGGGTTACGGGAAAAATTCTTAGTTAAAATATATTACGTCTACCAACCTATTTATACGCCTGAGGTTTTAGGATAATTCCTCTCGTATATTTT
>CM063504.1:125526088-125528588 GCA_032207245.1 Pardosa pseudoannulata
ATGGTAATGTGAGTAGATGTTACAGCACAGGTCGCCCCCGAGTTACTACGCCGAATGATGACCGGTATTTGGCAGTTACTGCCAAAAGAAACAGACGGAGCACAGCATCAGACCTGTCTAGTCAGCTCTCTTCAGCTACCGGTACGACAGTTTCAAGGCATACCGTGTACAGACGCTTAGGGAACATTTGTCTATATGCTCGTAAGCCTGTCAGATTTGTTCCCCTTACCGCAACTCACTGTCGCCTGCGATTATGCTGGGCTAGAGAGCATGCATTGTGGACACCGCAACAGTGGTCTTGTGTGATGTTTTCCGACGAGTCCAGGTTCAGTTTACATTCTGATCCTCGCCGGACTTTCATATGGAGAGCGCCAGGTACCCGTTACCACCAAGAGAACACCATTGAACGACACTGTTACGGTGGTGCAGGATGGCTCGTTTGGGGAGGAATTATTCTTGGTTCCAGAACTGACCTGCATGTTCAGAGTGTAACGATGAAAGGCCACATCTATCGGGATGTCATTCTGGAACAACATGTACGTTTGTTTCGGGGCGCCATGGGTCCTGAATTTCTGTATATGGATGACAACGTCCGACCTCACCGTGCAAACATTGTAGACGAATGCCTTCAATCGGAGGATATCACCCGTATGG
Source organism: Pardosa pseudoannulata (assembly GCA_032207245.1). NCBI lineage: Eukaryota > Metazoa > Arthropoda > Arachnida > Araneae > Lycosidae > Pardosa > Pardosa pseudoannulata. The sequence continues at coordinate 125,526,743 of CM063504.1, forward strand.
ATTGGCCAGCATACTCACCGGACTTGAATCCAATAGAGCATGTGTGGGACTAGCTTGGCCGACGAATTGCAGCCCGTCAACCCCCTTCCAACTGTCTATCGGAACTTCGGAGGGCATTGCTTGATGAGTGGTGTAATTTTCCCCAAGATCAGATTGATAATCTGATACTCAGCATGCGTAGGCGTTGTAACGCTTGTATTGCATCGTCCGGGAGACATACTCCGTATTAACCATCATACTAACCATGTTATACTGTTTTCTGTAAATAGGTTCTTTTTTGAAATTTGCTCCAGGGAGTAAAAATCGCAATTTTTATTAATTATGTCAAACATATAGCATCTTTTTTGTTCTTTACCTTTTGTTTAATAAATAGACTTTACAAATAAGTCAAATTTGTTTTGCTTTTGTCTCTTTCATTGCCTGAACTTCATTATCCTTAATTTATGGACATGAGTGTATTTTACACCCTTGAACATTTCCAATTAATTTGGGGTGAATTGTATTCCCTAATAATTCTTAATTCCAAGAATTAGCTGTAAAAAAATAAAATACCACCAAATATTTATTATGTTGATTTTACATATCACGTGTAAAGAAATTCGTGGAACATTACTCAAAATTATGGTTCTTTACTACGCACGGAACGTTTACGTCACACTGGAAAGTCACGTGTAATAACAATGATATCTATAATTCTATTCTTAGTTCTGTATATCCATTACATGTTGTTTTAGGCACTTAAAATATACTCTAGTACCTTATAGCATTAGCATTAAAGTCAATGTCCATACATGGTACTATCTATACCAATTGAAACTGTATTAAATATTAATTTCTGTTTTATAATTCATTGGCTTTTGTGTGTATGCATAATACATGGTATGGTAAATACATGGTCGATTAGATCAATTTTATTTAATAATGCATATCCTAGGCATGCTTACTTATAACCTCAAAACCTCTAGTTCCCCAGATATTATAAAGATATATTGATATTTTGGAAGATTAAATGATTTCATACTGTTTAATAATTAACTAATGTCAAAGCAGTCTCGTGATCCATGACACGGGTATATTTTTTCTTATATGTCAATTATTTAGCTCTCTTACTAAGTTTACCATGTTTTTTTCTCTCTTCAGAAGTCATCGACGACTTGTTGAAATGGGACCTGAATTTCGATGGTTTCGTCGACTACGGCGAACTTTCTCGGCAGTTTATAGATACTAAAGACGGCCGACAAGGTTGAAGAATAAAATATTCAACCACTTGTTTCAGTAATTCGTTTCAATAAAGTCTTTTATAATATTCTGTGTATATTAAGTATGATTTTATGTTTGCAGGCATTAATGAGTTGTATGGAAAATAAATGAAATCAATAATTATCGAATGTATCTAACGAGTTGCAGTACGTGTATATCAGAAGTGGAGCTAGAATATAAGCGTGGAGGGCACTAGTACTCCCGGGTAGATATGTAAAAAACCCGGAATTTAGAAGAGGTGGGAATAAACCCGGGAATTTTGGGGAATAAACCCGGAATTTCGGGAACTTTGGGAAGAAATCATTTTAACAATGTTTACATATATTTTTATACAGTGGCTATTTAAGAACTGTCCTATTATTTCTAAAAGATTCTTCTTTTTACTTTTGGCAATATATATATATATATATATATATATATATATATATATATATATATATATATATATATATATAATATATATTCAAGAAATCATAGTAATGAGCATTTAAATGATTTTATAGTAGTACTTATGTAATTACCTTGTTAGTCTTATCAAACACATAACTGATTGCTTCAACTTTAATTGCTAATATAATAATTATAT
>CM063504.1:125531088-125541088 GCA_032207245.1 Pardosa pseudoannulata
AGGGGCTTACGCAAGGGGGTGTTTAAGGGTTTAAACACCCCCTTGAGCTCAGACAAAATGGCAAAAATAAAAATTTTAGTAGAAATTATGCAGACTATTATATTTTAAAATTATGAACCCCCTCCTTGAAAATTATGAACACCCCCCTTGAAAAAATTCTGCGTACGCCACTGCACACCTTAGATACATATAAATTTTGGAAATCCATTATTATGTCTAATTATTTGTATCAATTGAAAGTAACAAGTTTTTAGGATTTTTTCCAATTTTTGATGCATTTTCTCGAATTAGAAATATGAATACTACGTTCCCAGGACGTATAAAAGTGTGGAAGATCACACTTAGAACTCTAGTTAGATTATACAAGACACATTTCTCTGTCTCTGAAAAGATAGTTCTGGGTATACTTTAGCTCACTCCCACCAGTTAGATTGGGTTATTTGTGAAAAATCTGTCCTTTTAGAGAAAACAGTCGCGTAAATTACCTCCCGAGGTGATTATTCGTGCAAACAGGAGATGATGTCACGGGCTTTCAGTGAAATTGCTGGGTTTCTCTTCCCTTTATTAGAAAATGGCAGTTCTGTCGGCAGTACGCGTGTGGCTGTCCACGGTTCATTACTCTTCCAAAGATATTGATTCGGTCTTCAAAATAGCACTGTCCCAAAATTAAAACGTCCGACATTATAAATTCATGTTTTCACCAATGAAAATACCTATCATTAGTCTGGTTCACTTTTGTGTCAGCCAGTTTATATAAATACGTAGGTAGATATAGATAGATAGATTGATAGACTAAACATTTGTTTATACGCACATTATATATATATATATATATATATATATATATATATATATATAAAATATCAAAATTATTTAACTTTAATATTTCCTTAAAAACCTCCTCTCTCCCATTCTAATTCCTTAAAATCTTTTCCCCAGCCTCTAAATATCTTAATCAAAGGAGCGTTCTCGACTTTAAATTCTTTTCATCCATTTCCCAAAGCTTTCCATCCTATATATGTAAATTTTTTGTCTATTCAACACGTTTCCCAGCTGTCACCGGCAAATGGCTCCTGATCTTACACTTAAATTCGCTGAGTAAGTGGGAAAATTCTTTCTGTCTTCGCTCTTGGGTGCACCTCTGTTCGAGCAGAGTGATTTTTGTGTCTTTCCTTTGTCTGTCGTTGAGTAGTAAAGATGTCCGTTTTAGCAGCTCTGAAATAAAGTTTTAATTAGACTTGTACCGTTCTCTTCAATGTCGGCAGACTGCATTTTTATTACTGCTAGCTATTTAGCTTTCTCCTTGTCCAGCAGTTTTATAATTATTGGATTACATATATATATATATATATATATATATATATATATATATATATATATATATAATATTTATAAATATAGCAAAATTTAGTCGATTTTCTGAAAAGAGTGCTCAAAATTTTACTCAACATTGGAATGTTTAATATAACTATGGCTGAACGTTATAACACTGCATGTGCACGCAAATGGCCAAATTTCTAAGACGGCCGATATGGGCTAACTAATGCTTTTTTTTTAAGGATAAAAAATGAATTTTGTTTGAAATACTAAGGGAGAAACTCTAAACAATAAACTTCAGTTTGAATTTAAGGAAATACTTTTTACATGTTTCTCAATTTTTTAAAAGGTTATAAACATGCAATGTACAGTCCTTTTAAAAGAAATTTATTTTTTCTTCAAGCATATCAAGAATCTTGGTTATGCAGAGATTCGTGATTTGCAACACAAACGAGAGTAATTGTGGGACCTACAGCGCCGACTGAACGGCTAGAATACTGTAGATTCTGCCGTGCCACTAACGGGGCTCATATAGAACTTTAAAGTGTTAAAAAAACTTGATTTCTTCTTTTTTTTTTTTTTTTATTTCATTTTTTGCCTCAATTTTTTTATAGCCCCTGTATTTTGTATCTTGTTAGGAATGCTATTGTCTTGTATATGTAAAAAATAAAAAAAATATTAATGAAATAAATATAAATTATAACTTTTATAACAAGCCGTATATTTATGTATGTCACTTTTGCAATTTTTATGGCCAAATTTCTAAGACGGCCGATATGGGCTAACTAATGCTTTTTTTTTAAGGATAAAAAATGAATTTTGTTTGAAATACTAAGGGAGAAACTCTAAACAATAAACTTCAGTTTGAATTTAAGGAAATACTTTTCACATGTTTCTCAATTTTTTAAAAGGTTATAAACATGCAATGTTTGATCTCCTTTTAAAAGAAATTGATACTTGAAATATTACAAGAATGCCTTGAATTGAAAACTAGAAACATATTTATTGTAACACGAGGTAAACAATGCCACGATGCACACTTTTGATACCAAATTGTACTGTCTCCCTATTTTTTTTTTTTTAGACAAAATTATAAGCAACTGAAAAAAATTATGAAAAAATATTTAGATTTTTTTTATATTATTGATGAACTGGTAAATAAGGAAGTAAGAATAGTGTAATTTATGGCTGCATTTTGTTATAATCGAAAGCTTCTATGCATTAAGTTATGAATCAGTTAAATCAATGCATTGACAGGGGGCTGCCAAATACTATCTTGCAGGCGGCTAATATCCCAAAACCGGCCCTGATTTGAATTTACTGTCTCTTTATTTGATTCTATTCTTGATCTATAAAGGAGTTGTAACTCACCCCTCTTTTCTTGGTGCGCTATGTTAGCGTGGGAATTTCACTAATTTAAAATAATTAGTCCGGTAGCTTGGACGGACAAAACAACATTTATTTACAACATTTAAGAAAACAAAAGTAAATCATATATCATATTTCTGAGTCTCAGAGCCTGACGACAATCACCACATGACCGAGAGTTTCATGTCCGAGAAAAATAAAGTAATAAAGTTCTCTCCCTTCAAAGCAGAGGGATGTGTGTCGGTCGCCGGCTCGAATCCTCTTCGCTCTGAACTCCAACTGCCCTCTTGCAGATCTCTTCCTTCTTCAAGGGGGGGAGGTTGTCTGGAAACTTGAGCCCTGTCTAAAAGGACACATCCTCCTTCCCGAGGCTCTGCGAAAACAACGACACTGAAAATCCTTATCGACCCCCTTTTGCCGGACGGCTTCTTACTTCTCATAAGAAACGACGTTTGGAAAGGGTCAAATGGGGTGATTCTGTCGAAATCATCAAAGCACACTTGTTTCGTGGGTGCAAATTCCTTACAGGAGTTATCACAGAGAAGAAAAAATGAGCTGACAATTGTTTCATGTAGCAGACAAGTGCTAATTTACTTGGGGTTGTATAATTTCATTTGTACATAATGTACATTTTCCATAGCGATATCTACAAAATCTTAGTTGATATTCAAATATTTTGTCTATTCGGAATACTTTAAAAAATTCTTTAAATTATAATGTGACGACTTCAGTGTTCTTGGGTGAGAAGTAGCGTGAAGAAGGATCACAGTCATAATAGAATTGGAAAATAACTTTTATTTTCTGTTGTAAATATTAGTGATATATATATACAGGGTTTCTAATTTCCCAAAACAAGTCGAAAAGTAAAAGAATGGTTCTTGCATAAATTTCCATGACGATCACAATCGGAAAAAAAAAGATTAAATAATCTCACAAAATGGGGAGGCTCTTCTAGGCTGCAATGCAAACCGAATCTATCCCCCGTTCGGTGTCCGAGACCCTGCCGTTCCTTATATGAAAGGACTTTACGAGTCTCCCGAACGCAATCACTAAAAAGCTGGCTTCGGTCAAATATCGAGGAAGCCTCCACGAGGTCAAAGCACCTCTGTAAAAAATCTCGAAAAGCCCCGAGTTGAAAAATCCTAAGCTTTTTATACCTGGGGATCAGTTACTGTCCCGCCAACCGTTTTCTGGTCAGTTAAGATTCCAGTTACCTGAGAACTCCAGCTAAGGTTACAGCTAGTTTTTTAGCTGAATTCTCATTCGTTGGCTGTCCCGATTGAGGCTTCTCCGGGCAATCCTCCGGGGGTCATTACCGCACCGATCAGGGGCGTGACGCCTATTCAACTGAACTGTCAACATCCTCTAAACTCTGTAGTCGCGCTATTGTAGCCGGTCGGAACAGGAGGCTTCAAATTTCGTCGTTAGTTCTGGACAAAGGGGGGGTATTCACAATGTGTAATTCGGTAATAAGCCTTATCATACGATGAAGTAAAAATGCACAGACAACTACTTAACAGTGCAACTTCAACTAATTTTGCACAGCATAAGCTTACTATTCTGTCAAAGTAGTCGATCTAAATTCACCTATCCTCAGTGGCTTGAAATCCCATACTGGCGTTGGCGGTAATACGAATACTGCCTGAAAGAAATGAAACGAATGAGACCTAGCATTTGCGACCTTCTTATATACGGGAATATTATACATCAACCCCAATATTTGTGTCCCTGACATTCAATATGTCATTTTTTCACTACTTCTGCAATAGAAATTATCTCCAACTTAGTGAACCTTTCATCATATATACAGCTGTCTTGAGATCTGCACTAATACGACTTTTATCTCTGATTGGCTGATTTAGTTTGGGTAGTTCGACTTTTTCCATAACGGATGGGAAAAGTCGAGTTTGAAGAATGACCTTATTTCACATGCATTGCATCCAACTGTAGTTCATAAGAGTCTCTTGAAATGGTTGTCAGTGCGTACACACTAGTGTAATAAGGCCCCTAATATGTGGCAAAAACGAAAATTAAATTAGTAATTCGTTTCTAGACTTCTTAGACTTCTAACAGTTTTTTATTGGTGTACCGAGATACTTTCTCACGGTGAGTTGCACGTGCATGCATAGCCGTGGGAGGATTTTCCTTGACGAATTTAAGACCCCAATTATTTACGTCAAGTTTAGGGACCCCTGCAGAGAGGATACTTCACGGAATGGCAGCATAACGGTCAAGCTCGCACAGAACTGTAAGCGTGAATTATGGGAGCAGGGGCTAAAATGTAATATCAGCTTGAACAAAAAGGGGCTACTTTAATGAGCCCACCTGCACTCCCGAAGGGCATGTGATGTGGGAAAATTTCCCAAAGAGAGGGGATTGGATGACAAGAAAAGGAGGGGCGTTGGGACCTAGGTGAAGTTTTTTGGAAACGGAGGGAGAGCTGAAGGCTGAGAGCTGAGAGTTAGAAGTGGGCAGTCGAGAGAAGTGGAACAAGAATCCACTAGCACGAGCTCGTCCCGTGCGCCCGGACTGACACCGCCCCGCTCAACATCACCAACTCGTCCCGTATGCCCGTGAGAAAAACCCCTGCCTACTCCCCGGCGACTTCAATGGAGGTAATTTATAAATAATATTTACAGTCCTTTGACTTAGGCCTCTGTTAATAATAATAATTCCTTATAAAGAGTTGTGGGATAATAACAGTGTAAATAAAAGATATAAATGATTGATGATTATGTTAACCAAGTATTTTTGTAAATAAATGTATAGAATAAATGTCTGAATCTATATAAGGTATTATATTCATTCTGTGTTTCCCCCTTGTAACGAACACTGGTGTATAGGTTGTATGTACATTACAACAATTGGAATTAGTATAATGTCGTCAAATAAGCATGAAACAAACTTAAAATTAAAAATTATCTTGTTTTACCTGTATGACCCATACAGTGTTCCCTCGCCTCTTCGCGCTTCATGTTTTGGGCCTTCAGTGCTTCGCGGGTTTTTGTTACCAAATACACGGATCCCATTCCTTGTAATTAAATTCTTAATTATAATTTAATCTTGGTTACTTGATCTCTTTTTTTTGTATGCTCCGTGGTTTTTTTCGTCAGTATGTAAATAATTTTAAAGTTTACGAAATTAAGAAGTATAAAAGGGGGCACTTTACGTTCACCTTTTGCCTGTTGTTTTTGCTTTTGTTATTGCCTGGTGATGCCTGTTGCTCGTCGTGCTTTTGTTCCAATATAGTTTTTTTTCCCATCAGGTAAATTACATAATGCCACACTTGCCAGAATGTTGAATTTGCAGCTTTAGTTTAGTATTATCTGAGAACTGTTTTGAATGTTTTGTTTAACTGTTTTATTTACGTTGTTTTCGAGAAAGGAAAAATGAACTTCGATGTTTTTATATTTTTTTGTGTAACTTCTTTAAAGAAACTCAGTCTTCAGTTAGGCCATGCTAGTTCAGTGGAAACCTGCTGATCATTCCTTTCAAACAGTTTTTCCAAAATATTCATCAAAAAATAAAAATGAAAAAATACAACCATGTCGGCAGCCACATTGTGGAAAGGTATAGGTTTTGGAGCGCTACGGTCTGCTTTTTGCAACACGAGGGCTAATGAGACCGGGACCTACTGCTTAAAGCCGATTCCGAACGGCTACGAACATCCATGTCATAGTGGGATGCGAACCCTCGAACTCTGGTTCCGAAGGCCAGCACCCTAACCATTCGGCCATCGTTCGGCATCGTGTGGAAAGGAGAGTTGTTTCATGTTAATGCGCGAAAGAGAATGATCCCTGCATGTCCAACAAAGAAATGAGTTGACTCAGAGTATATACCACGGGCTCTTGAGATGATAAAGTGTGCAAGTGAGGAAGAAAATAAAGAGGAAGACGAAGAATAAAATGGAAAGCGTGGCCTTACCCTGGAAAATCTGCAACAATTGTGCAACATGGCAAGAATTTGCAAAAGACATTGACGACAATATGGTTCGATCTGTCGAGTTCAGCAATCGCGTTGGCGGAGTTATGTCCTTGTACAGGGGAATTTTGAAGGAAAAGGAAAAACAAAAAAACGACAACTACCCATCCCCATGTTTCTCTCCAAGGTAAAGCCCCTTGGCTCTACCGTCAGTGCCGCCAGCAGAAGAATCTCCGAGTAAGCCTAAAACTTCTACGAGTCAAGTTAGAGCCTCTCCTCCGCCACCAACACAAGACTGTTCGCCTCTCTCAGAAAGAAATGTTGATTAATGTTTATTACTCTATAAGGTTTTGTAATTAACCGTATTAATTAACACTGACACGTTTAAGTAAATACGCATAATGTTGTAATTTTTGTCTTTAATGGGTGAATTATAAATACTGTTTACATATTTAAAACATTCGTGTACCCGCATACACCAAAATTCCTAGGGGCAAATCCTACTTCGCGGTTTTTCAGCTTTCGCGGAAGGTTCTGGACCCAATTAACCGCGAAAAACGAGGGATTACTGTATTACATGAGACGAAGCAGCATTGACAATTGTTTAGCGTAATTGTTTTACAATTTACGTATGATAAAGTATTTTCACATGACTGCAAAATGAAACAGTTGTGCGAAACAGTTGCCAGTATATTCTTCTCGTGTGATAAAACTAGCAAAAACTAAGACTAGCAATTATATATTTTTGAATTAGAGCGCGATTATTTGCCTTGAATACATGTTTCTCAAGCATAGCGTAAAATTTAAATTCATTAAAAAAGTTCCATATTTTTACGGAGGAATGCATCAATTGAAATTCTAATAGGTTATAAAAATTTCATTGCGTGTCGTGTTAAACAATGGTCAAAAAGTTTGTTTCAACTAAAACAATGCACAACTTCTAAACGATCGAGAAGGTAAATGGTCGTAAATATACAGCAATAAAGCGCAAGTCAATAAAATATGCAGAAAAAAATAACATTGAATTTTAAAGAGATTACTGTGCAATTAATACAACTGCATTAATACTTTATTAATACTTTTCAAATACCGGTAAACAGTAATTTAAAATTGTTTTGGAAGCATACTTGACTATTGCCATTGTGTAATATGGAATGAGTTCCAAAACCGCCGGAGATGTCACTCGTAATACCGAATTCCGTTTTCCGTGATCTGTAAACCTGCCATGGAAGTATTCTTTTGTTAACTTTATTTTATGTGTTGGCCGCATATAAAAATATAATTCAGTTTTCATTTCTTTCTTTTTTAGACTTTTATGTAGTAAATAACACGAGAGTAACCGAACTCGGATCTCTGGATCATGAATAGATGTCCTATGTTACGAGAAATTTCATTTACCGGCATTTTAAAACACTAATTATTATTATTTTATTACATCTTAACGTACCTTTTTTCTACATTCCCTACCATACGGGTATTGCGGGAAATTTAATAGATTTAATTCATAAAGCTTTTATAGCAATAAAAACTCAGAGTTTACGTTATTGTTAGCGGTTTAAAATAAATTATTAATTTTTAAAGCAAAAAAGAACACACAAAATATCACCATCTTATTTTTTATCCGAGAACAATTTTTTACATTCATTTTTTCACAACAAAAAAAATAGTTGCCAAAAAACTAAAACAAAATACAAAACACGATATTAAAAAATGAAATGAATTAATTAAAATACATGGAATTTTATATACATAGAGTAAATGTATAAATACATGTGTTATATGTTTATGAACCACTACAACGTGTTTGGTTAATTTTACAGTCATAACTGTTGGATTCTCAAAACAATTGTCATACCCCAAATTTAGGTATTCAGCAAAAGAAAAGACAAATTTGTTTCACTTTTTAACACTTTGTCACACTTAACGAGAAGATGACGTAAATGAATTCGAAAACAATTTTTAAATATTTTGTTGCCACTTTACATTCATTAAAGCTATATTATTTCCCTGTTTTTTGTTTTGTTTTGTAATATGAATCGAAATAAAAATATTTCATCCTCATAGTGATGTGAAACATTCAAAATTCAACGTAAGCAGAGATACGTATAAAGCAAAGGGATATAAAAATGTGATAGGTTTAAAATGGATGTCAAACCTTTCTAAAAGAGCCTTGGTACATGCTTAAAGTTGGTTTTCACTGATTATTAATTATTCAACAATTTTTTTCAATCATACAAAAATTGTGAAATATATAAATCCTGTTTCAACTCTTAGATAATTATGAAATTATCCCCTCAATTAACTGCAATAAAAGAATAGAACAATTAATTTAGAAAAATTATATATGTATATAGCGATATATATAGCAATATATATAATATTTCACACGTCGATCACTTTTGGGGTTCTACCATATTGCAGTCGAGATATGTCACAAGCGGCATTGGCTTCAAAACTACGTCAGAAATCGCCAGAGATGGGAATTTTATACCATAAATTCCTTTCTCACGAGACTTCTGACGTCTTTATGACGACTTTTGACATCATTATAACACGGGTCACCTGTGACATATATTGATCACAATATGTGTAACAATAAGTTACATTCAGAGCTTCAACGTTATTTTAACCTTTTCTCGTAAGCCATCACCAAAGGCAAACCGAACAGGAGCGGTCAGGGCTAGAAAGAAACTTCGAATTTTTCCCAACCAATAGAAGGGCCCATTGGTTTGGCGGGATCTGACCCCTGTTTTTTCTCCTCGGGGGCAGGCTGATTTTTTTTTAGTATGAGGTTGTTTCCAGAGGAAAGAAGAGGGTGGACGCTGCTAGCATCCGCTGCTTGGGGGATAAATATTTAGAGCGACAAGAGACAAAGGAAAAGCGACACCATTTTTGCGAGACCGACCCCAATTCCAGGGGAGTCTTCCACATCTACAAGTGATAAGTTGTAATCCTTAGGCATTTCATTGTATAAAATCATTTAATCAAGACATATTAGTCAAGGTGTGCTTTATTAATGAGTTTTAATTTCTTATTCTTAAACACTAAATCATCGTAACATTATTCCCCCAATACGATAACACGCTTAATTGTGCTGTTATTTTGTTAAGGAACGTATAAAACTAAAAGTGAACATGCTTGTGTATAGAGGCTAGTTATATATTATATCAGTATCTATAACGTTCACTCAATATATCAGTCTAATTTTTTTTTGCTTGTATATAGGCCGAACGATGGTAGAATCGTTAGGGAGTTGATCTTTGGTACTGGAGTTCGTGGGTTCGAATCCCACCGTAGAATGGTTATTCGTAGCCGTTCGGAATCGGCTTTAAGTAATAGGTACCGGTGTCATTAGCCCTCGTGTTGCAAAAAAGTAGACCGTGGAGCTCCAAAC